>JAFIDM010000001.1:60757697-60916152 GCA_023159025.1 Thereuonema tuberculata
TTTTTTTTTTTTCAATTTCTCTTGAATTCTGGTAGCTCATTATCTGTAAGTCATGATTCAATTCCTTGTAATTTTATATAGTATCTTTGCTTTAAATCTATTTTATTTTCTCAAATCAAAATATGAAACATCCACTGTTTGAATAATTAATTTCATCAATAGTTTTCATGAGGAATGTTTATCATTATTAACATAACTTTTCATTGCAACACTTCACTTTTATTAATAACTAAGCTTTTGTGTGTTGTACAATAAAGAATCTGTAGGTTCCGCTGCAGAATCCATTCTGGGAAGACAACAAGATGGATTTGGGAATTTTCTCTTTGGGAGCCCTGGGCGCCGAATGGAGATGATGGATACCGCGGCGACGGTTCTCGTGACCATATATCACTAGGCAATTGGCTGTTGTAGCTGCGTTCGTAAATCGCCCTCTGATTTGACTGATGCCAACATCTTACATAATATGTGAAGCTACATCCGCCGAGTAGAACTTCATGTAATTTACTCTGAATTATGGCTGCGAACTGTGAAATAAAGGGAATTTACGGATTTCATTAAATACCCCTAAGGCGTTAAAGCAAGGATCTGTCTGGGATTTGTTGACCATTTAAAAGAAATATCTATCTTTCAGCTTAGTAGAATTCAAGAGAGTATAATTACACTCTTATTAAAATGCAAGTAATAATTATTAATAATAATCATAAAAGGGACAAAGGTTTAGAAATGCTCTATTCTGCTGTTAAAGCTTGGATATTTTTCGTTCGATCTTGTTTTCGAGATTCATTTACCTCCATTTCTTGTGGTGTTTACGAAATTTTAATTTCCATTCTAATTGCGTAGTCTAATAAAATAGCTTTGCTGCAGCGAGCAGTGTGGTACAATTGAAAATGAAAACTGTAAATACACTACAAAATATCTACCGCGCATCCACCGCGGAAAGTGTATATTCCAAAGGTGAAAAATGTTTAAAACTGCTTTTACAACTTTGAGGTCATGCTCGACTTCTAAGCCCTGTCCTCTAAAAACCCGTGAAGAGATGTCGACTTTTTTATTACTATTTGTAGGTAAACCAATGCCTTAAAAGATCAGAACGTTTGTGGCAAAAACTGTAAAAACAATGTCCGGATACAGTTTTGAAGATAGGAAGAACGTCAAAAAGTGGAAATATCTATCTGCCGCTACTTTGGAACGGTTGATCCGATGTGACTTAAATACAATACCGGCCGAGTCCTTAAGGGTATCTAGCACCATAAAAGTTTTAGCTCAAAAAAATCAAAATTTACGGCAGTTATTCACGTCATACACACACACACACTTCTAAGGCCCTCCCCTAAAAACCCGTGAACAGATTTCGACTTTTTTGATACTTATTTATAACAAAACTACTGCCCTAAAGATCTCAACATTCTGTGGCAAAAGCTCCAAAAACAGCATGAGTATATGGTTTTGAAGATAGGAAAAATCGTCAAAAAGTGGAAATACTCGTGAGTATTTCCACTTATATATATCTTCTGTTCAGATAGAATTGAATACAACATTGTATTTTTTCTTTGGAAAATATACTAATGCACTAAATCTATGATTTAAACATCTTAAATCTTTTTTACTGAATTGGCAGATCATTAATAATAACTAGATCAGTCTTAATCAGTTTCAGCTTCCGATCCTTGAAACAGTTTTGAGTTGTCTTCCATATCCTTTGTAATTCGTTTGTTTTGTAGTCCATCATTTAGTTGTATTTTTAAAATCGTTTCATTTACAACGTAGAAAATATGTGAAATTTAATGGAAATATCAAGTGCTATTTACACTTGAATCTTGAAATTTTATTGGCAAGTTTAACTGCTTGCCAATAAATTCACTGCTCTCACTCTGAATAAAGCAAAGAGTCTGGAATCAGAAACCATTAGTTTTCGTAACACTTGTATTTATAGTAATTCATCATATCTTCTTATTTTTTGCAATAAATTTAAGTTCACAAAAAATAAGGTTCATTAAAAAAAATGGTTCATTATCAAAAACAAATTCAGAACGAAAGTTGTACTGGAATTTAATGTCAACGTATTTCCCATAGTTCTCTTTACGTAAATTTCGACACTTACTAAATTCATGAGGGTTCTTCATTAAGAATTGATCTTTCTATTAAAGTATCAGAAGGACAATAGTATTTGGTTGTCCTGATCAAAGATGGATGGCAATGCATGTTTTGAGGGAAATTGCATGGTAATTTTTTATTCTTTATTCAAATGCTTTTATTTTCACTGATTCAATTTAAGGAGCATTACAACATTATGAGTTGTTATTAAGAAACATTAAGAAGAAAAAAAAAGAAAAGATTTTTACTGTGTTTTCAGTATTTCGCTACATAGAAAATGTGGTTGTCTGGCCTTTGTCGTGGATTCTTCCCTAAATTAACAAAATTATCCATCTTAGTTTCATAATGAAAATGTTATTTTATATTCCAAAATAAATTTATTTTGAAAGGGTTAAATGAAACTGGACTTAACTTAATTACAATGACGTCTTTTAGGACTTTCTCGAATACTCTACAAGGAAAGGCGAGACGGCTGCTATCTAAATATTTTACAGATTTGCTTACCACCACGAAATTAAGACCTCGCTGGTAAAGTATCTTCGCAATTTAACATCGTCACAAATCGTCATCAATTGTCGTGACATTTGTAGGACGGCAGATTTCATTAGGTTCATGTATTGCGGTTAATCTGTTGGATTCTCTTTGCTAATCTCATTGTCTCCTCCACCCCCTCGCTACCAGCAGTTGACGAGATGACTCGCACATGGAAAATTTTAATTGTTAAGTGGGATTTCGTCCAAATTGAGAGAAAGGTTTGAAGTAATGGAGCCACGGAGCTGATCCTACTAATGGGACAGAACAATTTAACACCACACACCCCCTCTCCCTCAGTTGGAGACCTAGAGGTCGCTCCAACGCTCAGGTAATTTGAAAATAAAGGCTCTAGCTCCCTAAAACTGTTAACGTCCACGCCCTCAACTTCATAAACTTCTAAATCCTGCCTTTTTAAAGGGTAAACAGAATTAGGCTAGAAAAGTAATGGAAATATTCTAAATTTTTCCTTACGATTCCATATAACAGACATTATTTTTAAAAAATAACTGGTATAAAAGAAAAAAAAATTAAATCTGAAAGAAATATTATCTCAAAATAGTTGAATCAAAATTCCATTTAAATTTGTTAATAATTAATTAGAGAATTATTATCGATATTGTAAAACTACATAATATTTTCCAATGTAAAAAGTTTAACAAGATATAGTAGGCGTTTCAATTATTGAATAACCATATGGTTAGAGACAAAGATAATTGTATCAACGACAGTAATTTTTAAGCTTTTCTGTGTAGTTTATATATGAGATCGTTATACGGCGCTTTTCGGAGACTCGTGTGCTAATAGTTTTCGACTCAAATTAACAGAAGATCAGATTTGATAACATTTAACTGCCATTATAATTCGTTGTTTTAAGACAAATCATTTCTGATAAAAGCATTTATTGTGCTTATCTCGTAATTTAAAGTTTAGAACAAGTATTTGTAATATCGTTTATTAATCAGATTATTATTAATTTAAAATATTGTAGTTATTCTTATATGTTTATGACAGATTAGAAAATGAAAACCCTTTAAATGATTAAATTTAATCATTAAAAAAAGTTTAATAAAGAACATTTTAAAAATGAACGGATTACACACAAAGCTAAAGTTAAAAAGTGTTACACTTTAAAAAAAAAGCGCAGACCAGTTTTGGAGCTTAATAAAATTTAATATTATCCAGAGTGAGAAATAAAAACAAAAGAATATAACCTACAAAACGGGTCGTAGGGTCTACCCAACCCTATATAGAATCATACGGATTTCTTTCAGGGAGTTACAGACGGAGGGCGACGGGCTGACCATCCGGCCTCAACTTAGTTCCGTTGGCCACGAAGCGCCGGCGCATTACCTCCCGCGACCCCAAGGACCTACATAGACCTACAGTGGGACACTTTAACTTTTAACAAATTACATTAAAAATTTATACAACATTAAAAATCGGATAAAAACAAGCTAAGAAGATAAATATTCAGTTGAAACGTGTATTATTAATAAGCTTGTGAAATAACTTGCGAGTTGTGTTTCCTTTGATTTTCAAAAAGCGTTCGAAAAGTTTCAAATTGATTTATTCCCATTGCTTTTTTTCTTTTCCTTGAAGGAGCAGAGTAATATCTTTCCAGAAGCTGTGCAGAGATATTTTAAATATAAAGTAACGTAACCTATTACAGATGGAGGGCAGTTGATAGAATCTCCATGAAATAAGACTTGCTGTTATAAATCAACTGTTATAATATCATCAAAGAGGAAACGCTGAAATGACTTTTCTGTTAAATTGGATTCTCAGTTTCGAGAGAGGCTTAAAATATTTCCTGAGCTTAAAGATCATCCAGGTGGGAGGTCATTGCTTTTGAATCATCTTCTCCTCTGTGGGTCATGTCATGAAAGGTTAACAGATGACGCTTCTTACTTATAACTCCCTGGAATAATTTATAATAAAACAGGATTAACAAGGTTTTCAGTCGCAAATATTCTTTAACATTAAAGCCTACCTTTTAAACTATCAAAATTATTTTTAATTTCTTTTAAATGAACATTTTAAACTATGTAAATATAAATTCTTCACATTCTATTCTTATTACTTTGTTTTCCTTCAAGAAAGCGTTTGAATATGCTGTTACGTGGTTCAAAATAACGTTAGACAGTGACAGGTTAACAGATAAGTACTAACTTTACTGACTAACTCTACTTACAACAACAGAGGCTTTATATACAAGAGTTTTGGATTCCCAGAGCCAAGCCAATCTCTCCTCGGTCCTCCTATGCTGAGGACCAATCAGGTGAGACCCTGATTTCAGGAACAGTCGTAATCCCTACGATGCGAGATAATTCCTTAATCCCCTGACCTATCAACCATGCATCAATATTTTTCAATTATTAGTCATTTCTAAATAACTGAAATGGAATTCTGGTCAGTATTAATTTAAACTATTTCACTTTATATTGAAAATATTTGAACTTTGGGATGCCCAGGACAGCAGTTGTTTCGTTGTTTCACAATTTGTCAGTGAAGAACAATAAAAAGATGATCTCTGAATTTAGAAGAGTTTTAAAATAATAGTAGGTCTAGTAAGAAATAATGGTTTGAAATTTTCCTCTTTTTCATAATTGCGAGTAAAGCTGACAAAAAAAAAAAAGCAAATCATTATCAAAAGCATTAAATATTGAATTTGCTTACTCCCAACAATTGGAAGTACATATGCGGTTTGATTGAATCATTTGATAAGGCAATAATTGCCGAAAAGTCTCTTTTTTATTGTAAATATAATAGTTTTTTTTTTAAAAAAAAAATTACTGTGTTTTTACTGCTTTTTAAACAATAAATTTCAGCAAGTTAAGCTTTCATGCAGATTTCTAAATACACAAAATTGTTCTCGAATGGTTTTCCTACGATACCTACAAAGATATAATAATGGTATGTGTGGTTGTATGTTTTGTCGTTAGTAGTTTTACAACTAAAGATACTAAAGCGTCCTTTTTTTCCTTTTGTGTTTTTGTTTGTATTTATATATCTATTAGTAGCCGGGTACCGTCGCTTCGCTCCGGAACCCTTGCATACATAGCAGAAAAAAAAAAAAAAACTTTATTTAACATACAAATTAATATCAAATCGGAAAATATACGAGTTCCCAACCCGTTGTGGCTTTTCCGTTTGTCTATTGCGGGTTGGCACGCCTACAGATAAGTCAACTTTAAAGCGAAAATATAAATCCTCTTTATTCCCTATCCCGTGGGAATTTCGAAAAATCCGGCCTTATTTTTTTTGTCTATGTCATAAAGGGAACCTCTGTGCAATATTTCAGCTCTCTAGGTCCAAGGGTTTGGGCTGGGCATTGATGAGTCCGTCAGTGAGTGAGCAAGGACTTTTCTTTTTGTGTAGGTAGATTATTATTGTTATTTTGGAGTTGATTATTTTTGAAATTGGGAACTTTTATTTGCTGCGAATTGATGTAGGTGCAGTCTTGAGGATAACTAATTGTATCGAATTGTTTCCCAAAACTGAATTTGGAATATGTTTATGAGGTATTCTTACAGAAAAAAATACAGTAATCCTATTTTCCCGTTAAAACATCAGATAACGGATTTCAGAACTTATAGGCTATATTATATATTTCCTGTTGTGTGTTTAAGATTGTATTCGATAAAATCTAAAAATATTTTTTTTTCTTTAGAAGAACTATATAAAAATATGCAGAATATAAGCTTAAATCTCGCGATCACTTTCTCATCACTGTAAAACAAAGTAGTTTGTTTAATTTTGTTATCATTTACAAAATATTATTTTACTTCACACTTAAGAGAAGGTCGCAAAGTCTTTTATAGTTACTTATTTGTTTATTTATAATATTGTTACGTGGTTAAAATAACGTGAGTCGAGACAGGTTCACAGGTAACAAAATCTAACTACGACTTCTTTATTTACAAAAACAGAGGTATATATATCCGAACCCCTTGTATAGTCTATATATATATATATATATACACATACAAGAGGTTCGGATTCCCAAAGCCAAAAATCAATCTCACCTCGGTCCGCCTGTTCAAAGGACCAATCAGGTGAGACCTAGATTCCAGAAACAGCTTTAATCCCACGATGTTAGATAATCCCCTTAATCCCTTGACCTTTTGAACCATCATCAATATTTCGTTATTTTGATATAGTGCTCATGTAATATATTAAAACTGCCAGAAATTAAGAACTGTAAATTTTCAGCACCAGAAACTACAATCTCTTAGATGTATCTATTTATATAAAAAAAAGAAATATATATATAGTATATACTTGTCTAAACGATTTTTTTTATTTTGTTTTTGTTTATAAACACTTCAGAAATTTATTGAGTTACCTTTATTTATTATTTGTATTTTTTTATTACTTTATTATTATTATTATTATTATTATTATTATAAATTCTAAACCACTTGGAAGGTAGTTGGATGAAGATGTTGAAGTAGAAGGAATTGAATAGATTCTGCTTCCATTATTAGTGATTGCGATTAAGTGAAGAGGAGGGGGAGAGCAGGGCTGTTAAATTGAATGCCTCGTGCGTATCTTATAATGAAGAACTCGTTAAGAAGGCTCGAACCACCTAAGGACAGTGGAGGGGAAGTGATTTTAAAGGCCCGTCCGTCTGGTCACGGTTGTTTTAAGGCTGCTCATCGCCTTAGAGACCAAAGAGGAACAGGATAGAGAAGAATGGAAAGAAGGAAAAAGAAAAAAAAAAAACACTTCCAACGTGCAGGCGCGTGGTTTTTCGGGGGAGCGGCCTGTGGGAGAGCCCCATCTGTTGCGTTCGGGCCGCGTTCTCCTCGGACGGTGGCTTTAGCCAAGCGAAAACACCCACTATCCAGGGGTTTCCTCGATATACTCGCCCACCGGTGTCGTAGTGGGTATCGCCGTTGAAACAGGGTCCCTCCACGGCCGCTTTTGGGTACCATGTGCGGCTCTATCTCTCTCTCTCTCCCCCGGTCCGGTCGCTCGGTCAGTGCGGAGTGCGAATGCCCCCGCCGCCGACTAGATTACACCGACCGACCGGCGTTGATCGTAATGAGAGCGCCAATAATAGCAGTCGTAATGAGACAGGGGATGGCGGTTCCAGAACAAGGAAACCTCACCTCAATTTGTGTGCTACGATGAGGGACTTTTTTTTTTTATTAGTAGTATTATTTTTACATTAGGCCCAGAGCAAAAAAATTAAGGAAAAATGCTGGGCCTGTCATAAAGTCTTATCGCTGGAACCATCTGTTCCGATAGTTATTTGGATCCATTCGAGACAAAATAAAGAAATAAATTATCGCAAAGTACCAGAATATTGTCATTTTCCTGAATTAATTCATTGTAAACGTCTGATTTTTCACAGTAATTCTGCATTACGTTCGTTTGATCTAAAATCTTTTAACTTGTCCGAAACTAAAGCTGCTATTGTGTGATATCTCTTTAAAAACACTTTTTTTTTATTAATAATTTAACGAGCAGATGGTGGAACTTCAAGACAAAGAAAAAACAACTCGAGAGATTTGTAGACATAAGCAAACAGAAGATTTATATTTTTGAACTTGTGTTTTCTTCTGGATTATTTATGAACTAAAATAAGTCCGATATCTTTATCGAATATAATTATAATTTTTTAATGATGATGATAATTTAAATTTAATCACAATAAACGTTTTAAAAGGTTTTTTTTTTTATTTGGAAGAACTCATGTAAAACTGATTGTTCCTAAACAAACTTGGTACTTATTTTAATGCCTTGTTAATATATTTGTAGTGGCTTTTTAGAATACCTTGAGATATAGATTAGCTAGCATTAAGCCATTTCAGTAAGCCATTTTGTATATTTAATTAAAATCATTTTTAATATAATTTCGACAGGTCACCTACAGTTTAATTTTCATTTTTTGAAGAAAATTCTTCAGGCAAAAAGTTTAAGGATTTAAAACTTTTAAAACCATTTAAAAGAAGATCTACTGATTGAATAAAGGTTCAAGGCAATCCGTTCGCTGGTTCAAACAAAGTAGGAGAAAAGAGATGTGGCACGATGACTGTATGCTTGCTGTTATTACGTGAACAATTACTGTGTTATAACGATTTCAGTTTGACCACCATTCAATTTAATGGTTTGGTGAATTTGAATCAATGGTCTTAGGTGATAACTTAATGGTTTTAAAAATCTAGCGGGTTTCTTAAATATCAGGTTACTGTCTTGAAAGTTATGGGAGAAATAAACAGATACCACATGTCCAAAGCTGTGATTTATGACAGCACGCTAATAAAAATGAAGATTTAGAAAATATTTGTAAAAATGATTTGTGAAAATGTTCCATTTGTACATAGAATAAAATATACTGCATATTTTGGAAGAAGTAGATGTTAATTTTTTGTACTTTCTCCTAAATATTGTTAGAAATTTTACGTAATAACAAACATTCAGGTTTTTCTTTGTTTATAAATCAATTCCAGAATATCTGTTTCAACCTTCTTCACATTCATCAACTGGAACTATCCACACTTGGATAACATATCCAGTTGATAAACATTAAGAGCAAGACCCTGCTGACGTGTAAATCCTTTTGATGATGGCTTCCTACTTGTCTTTTGTTAATTACATCTCTAATTAATCAATAGTAAATGTACATCACCACATTGGTCGTATGTGAATTCATATTAAACACAACATAAAGAGATCACTAGTGTTTATGCTGAATATTTAACTGAAAAAAAAATTAGCAGAGAAGAGAATAAAGATCTCCTGAAAGTTATTTTAGTATATTAAATTCAACAAATTAATTCCAAAAAGAGAAAGAAGAACCTCTATAATCTTGCATTCTGGATAATTTTGTATTTTAATAATCCGAAAACTAACTCAAATAGTTGATCGTCTGATAATAACTAAACAGCACCTAGTCATCTTCTTTTGATAAATAAATAAGGTAAAATCGTCAAATCTAACTTGCAACATAGAAGGAAAAAATTAAACCTTGGAAATCTGAGTTATTTTTGCTAAATTCTTTTAAAGCAAAATTTCTCTTTTTTGTGTTTGTTTGTTGAATAATTATTTCTAAGAATTTGAAATGAACACCTCACATTTTGTAGATAAGTAAACTTACCTACAATTATCTTATATTTTTTTTTTGTGAAATGATAATCACACGATGTCTTTATTAAAATAATAAAAAGTTTTAGAGAATTAAAAATTAATCGAGATTTGCTGGGAGCATCATAAATTACATTTTTTTTTATTTCATTGTTTTAACATTATAGTAGGGATTTGCAAACTACTTTCTTGGATGATTATTACTGTATATGACTGATATATATATACTCGTATATATAATTTACATACCTTCTTACTAAGTGACAAAACTTCTATCAGTTTCTAAAGATTTCTACAACTCTTTAACAACAGATTATTTCTGTATGTGATTAATTTTTGCTGATAATTAGAGAGATCGACATCTAATAGTCTTACCTTATGATTCTTTTAGATTAAGGCCAGGTGTGATGGTTTCAGTGCATCAGAAGTTGCAGAAATTTACATATTTATTGATATAAACCATTACAGTAAGTTACACCTGAAATAATCTCTATTTAATAATTCGTAATTCTCTACCCATTGAGTTGGAACATGAAAATTAAACCAACGTAACAATGGATTTGCTGAAAATGTTATACATTTCTCGGTAATACCTAACATTATAGTTTCTGTTAAATTTAAATTCTTTAAATATTAAAATAATTTACAGATATTATTTAAAATAATTATTACAAGGATTTTTTTTTTTTTATAAATGTAAACTTTACATATCAACTTACGCTTTATCATAAGAAAAACAATTAGCAGTATAGGCCTACTAATGTTCTGCTGACTACATGGTGATCGTAGTTTATTTCTACTTTTTTGATTAACAATTTGAGGTAAGATTATAAAAAAAAAAGCAAAAAAAAAAGTCACATAATAATTGCTTGCGAACTCAGTTGACAGTTTATCGCAGAATCGAATGTTTACATGAAACTATTGTGGTTTTTTTTTTAGTTCTATGTTGGTGCTTTCGATTCACATTTATAATCAAAATCGGGAAACAAAACAGATAGAAAAATCATTTGGTCTTTCATTTCCTTTGTACGGAAAAGCTGCTGTGGATTTTTTTGAATCTGGTTGATTTACGTTCATTTCTGTTACAGGTGTCGTGACTTTAGATAATAAAAAACAATAATAAAAGAAAAAAAGAAAAACAATTTTAAATAAGAAAAAGATGTAACTTTATAATCTCTCATTACCTTCATTCACACGCCCTGACAATTCTGACAAATATTTCGGACAATAAAGAGAAGAATAAATGAGATGATGTAAAATTTAATCATCTCTCATTATACGACCCTCCTTCTTTCTTTTTTTGGTCTCTTTTGTCTGTGGTTTAGATTTTATGATAGAATTGAAATTTTGTCATTCTCCTCTAAGCAGAGCCGGCCTCGAGGAAAGATGTCAAAAAAAGGCTTTAAATTATCCCCCACGATTAATTTAATTAAATCGTAATTATTTGCTGTCGTATTAGTTGCATTATAAAAAAAAGACTCATTTTGTCTTCCCTATAATAGCTATGTGCCACAAATGTGGGCCATTTGGATCAAACTTTAATGCTTTTAGGTTTTAAGTAGCACAGGCATTTTATACGCTAGTTAATTCTAATTTCAACTATTTTTATCACTGCCAGTTAATTACATAACTAATGAAGTTGAAATAGAAATTAGCTCAGTATATTACATTCATTTCATTGTAAAAACCAGATGCGTATCATTTACGATGAATGAGATATTTGCAATATAATTTTAGGTGAAAAGATTTTTTGTATATCCTTTAAAAAGTGGTTAAAGATAAGTAATATATTCATAGGAAGATATTTAGAAATGACAATGGAATAATTGATCTTAGAAAGTTAAGCAATTTCCACCTGATGCCTCAAGTTATCAGAATATTGTAGCTCTTATATTTGAACCAGACATCGATCAACTGTACAAAACTACAAATGACAGTTCTTTTAAAGTTACTAATAAGTTTTCTTTGTAATTAAAACTGTGATGAAATACAAATCATCTTTGGTTGGTATTATAAATTTTTCATGTTTTTGTTAATGATAAGTCACACCGTACATTGACAAATCATTTCCATTTGCTTTCAAAAAAAGAAACCATGTATTTCTTCGGCCTCTACCTTCTTGTGGTCATCTTACTGCAGATCTTACTTTAGAAACTTACGTAAGTTTCGTCAGCACTGCTAGTTGAGCATCCACTTAATATAATTAGTAATTTATACTTTTCACTTTAATTCCAAAACTTTCTTTTCAATTCTATTATCCAATACAAACCAAAAATAACTGTTATGAAATAAGTGCAGGATTTTTTTGTTGGTTACTTTTTGTATTTGTTATTTATTTCAAAATTCGTAATGGGATTTATCTATACTTTTGTTTCATTTATTGCTTTTGTTTCTAAATTCCATTAATCTTAGGATAAATCTGTGTCTGCGATTTCATGGATAATCTGTGTGTTAAAGACAAAATATTTTGCTTGCCTTCGCAAGAAACAGAAATCAGTTCTGTATCGTTTTTCTTATTTAATTTTTTTTTATGCTTGTTTATGTTAATGCTTGAACATTTCCAGGGTTCCCAAACAATTAATAACTTTTTTTTAAAACCTTGTACAACGGAAATAACATATTTAGCTTGTGAATCATTAATCTTGCCACACTGTTGGCTTATTTACGATATCGAATTAGTGGTTAAGTTCTTTTTATCTTTTTTTTAGTTGTTTTGTTTCGCGTTGTAATTGAAATGATAATTTCATTTCAGCTTAAAATGATGAGTACGGATCATAATTTCTTCTACGTACAGCAATGCACGAAACCATTCAGCCAACTGTAGCCGTAGAAGCTTTAATAACGCCGTTATGGAGTCATTTCTTTGGCAATGATAGCCTAATCCTACAGGAAAAGTCTCCACAAGCAATTAAAAAGCCGGGCTGCAACTATTATCAGCGGAAAATCCGAAAATGCGTTCCCTCAGTGGCTGCGTTGAACTCGATACAGTCTGTGACAATATGGCCAGTGCGTGAGGTATCTAATTGTTCTGGCAAACACGTAATTATAATAATTTGAAAACGCAAACCGTAGTAGATGAAAGAGGAGATGGGAAGAGGGGGGGGGGGCAATTCGGTTCCCACAGTAAATGGGTCAATTCGACAGAGACCTTTCCTTTCTGTAATTCAAATGATGGCACAGAATATTCTAAAAGTGGCCTTTCGACAGTAAATAGATTTACAGAATGGAAGCATTGACAGAATCTCAATGTGTTTCCTACATAGCAATGACTGGGTTTACATCATGTTCTTATTCGGTCATTTTTTTTTTCATCCAGACAATTACAAAACATGTACCCGGTAATCTTCATAGATATTTTTTTATATCTAAATATTAAATGGAATTGTATTACACCGGAAGGTAGAAAATTGAGCTTTCATCATAACTGAAAATTGCGAAGCAGTTCCGGAATTTGTTTTGTTTTCTATATTTTATTGCTTTTGTTTTATGTGGGCTTTTATGTTAATCCATGTAAACTTTGTACAGAAAGAGAAGGAAAAGAATAACAAGAGATAATACGCTTGTGATTATAAGTATTAGTGTAAGTGAGAAAGCTAGTAGATGTTAAAGGTAATAACGGCATATTTTTATAGTCACATCAAAGCCAAGCTCCCACAAGTTATTGTTTTGGTTCTAAGGTTTATAACCCTTTATTAGTTTAGAATGATATTTTTAAGGATGAAATTAACTTCTCTATCTATATCTGATCACAATAACTCCATAACTATTTTTCTAATGTAATGAAATTTTATTAGTGCCTTGGTTAAAAAGATTGATCCATAGGCTTGGAGGAAACACTTCTGTCATCTGTTGTATCACTCAATCCATGTACCCTCCAAAGAAAATCTTTAGTAGCTGACTATGTACCTTCTAATCAGCAGTTTCCCTAAAGTTTTCGTTTCTTTTTTGATTCTTATGAATCAATTCTTCCTTCTTAATCTTAATTGATTCATTCAGCACAGAATAGCACTTAGGAATGTCTTAGTAAAAATATTGAGATCAAAAGAAATTATTATTAAATGTGGTATTTTTTTGTGATACTTTTCCTATACATAATTGAAAAAAACAAAAACTGAGGACAATCCTGAATACAAACAAGATTTATAACCTCAGTAAAGAATTCACTATCAATAATATTTCTTTTTAGTATAAAAGCGGTATGGTACTATTGTCCTCCAAATGAGAGATGGCCGTCCTGTTTTTGTGAGATCTGCGCATGTATGATCGGTTAGTCTGGTCAGGCACTTCCGTCTGATTTTATGACAGGACGCCGCCATTACGATAATCGCTTGTTACTTTGCAAAAGAGCATTGTATTTATAAATAATATATATTTATTTATTTATATACTGTAAATACTTATTATTAACAACTGGTATTGAAGTAACGCTAAATAGTCGAGAGAAGTTTTAAATTGGCGTTATCAACATATCTTTCTCAGTGAAAACATAACATTGTGACAGGAAAACATAATTGATCAGCTACCGGAAGGGCTGCGCAGTTCAAACTTCCGCCGGCCAACTTTCATTTGGAGGACAATAATTATGAATGATCACAGATATCATGCAAAATGCGGTATCTCTAGTTGAGTGAATTTTAAGCTTTTTGACCTATTCAATCTTTTACATAAAAAAGTGAAGAGTCTGTTTCACTTAACTGTAAATAATTTTATCATTATAGAATGAAAGAATTGCTGAATCCTTCTTTTAAATATCAGTCTTCTGTTATCCATTTTTCCTTCAACTGAGACATCATAACAAAAGGGTGTGGAACAAATTCATAATTTTACTCCGCGATTTTGAGGATCCCAATTTAAAAACACTCCTCAAGGGTCTCTAAATAATATGAGAAAGTTAAGTATTTTCTATTTAAATAAAAGACAGAACACTTATTTTACCTACTTTCAATCTTATGATCCTGTGGTTGATTCATAGGCATATATGTAAGAGGAGGATCTCGAAATAACTTATACAAAATAGATTTATTTTCTTTTTTTCTTGTTGGATGGACAATTGATTTTGCCTCCCATTCTCCGAAATTTTCAATCGACTTTTCTGTTTTGTTTTGATTGTTAGGAGTCTGCTCCCAACCTGACTTATCCCGAAATAAAATCCTTCATGCGCACTTGCGTTGATTGTTGTAGATGTTCGTTAGCAATAATAAATAACATTAATAATATTGTTTATTATAACATTGCTTCTACTGAAAAGAATTAAACAGAATAATAATCTGTATATTATTGAAATGTTAAGAAAATAAAAGGTAAAAGTTATATTAAATTAGATGTTGATTACAGATAAAAGTAAAACACAAAAAGTTACCTTATTTCTTGGACAAAACTAGTAGAAATTACGGAAAAAATGATTTATTGCTCAAGAAAACATTTAAAAAGGAGTTAAACCCGAAATCTGAATTCACTTAAAAAGCTCATTTTGAAAAGTAAATTCAGCTTATATCTGTCTCTTAGTGATGAATTCGTAGCAATGATAAAAAACATTTCATCAATTTCTTTTTAGTTTATTTTCCTAACGAAACTGGGACCCATAAAGCGATGTGTGTGTGTCTGTGTGCTCTTGTGTGTATGTATCCCTAATAACCTGTGAACGGGTAATGAATCTTCTTTGAATTTGGCATGACAGTTTCGGACAGGGGACGATCTAACTTTTTTCTACGTTTAAATTTTTTTCCTGTGAGTTTTCTTTGGGAAATTTGCACGTGATGATGAAAAATTCTCTTAGAAAATCTTCAGAAACTAAACGGCAATTTCAGTCAGTCTTTGCGCGTGTTTTGATTTAATTAAAATTAATCAGATTTAGAAAGCTTATTAAGGTATTTGGAGATGTAATTAGATTTAAAAAAAACGGAAAATTTGCTGATACTGTTTGTAATCCCTAAGTATATTTGGACGCTTCTCCTTTCGATTGTCTTTGACGACTTTAAAAAAAGGGAAAAAAAAGGAAATAGGCTTTACAATCTTTTAGGAACTTGTTTGTTTTACGATAATTAGCCTTCAAATGCAATGTTACTCTATAATGGTTCATTTACAACAGACCTATGTTCGTTTGGTTAAAATATTAACGGACCAACATTAATTGATCTTTGATTGCCTTATTTAGCTGTTCTGCTCTTAGCATTTATTCTAAATTCCGCGTAACTTGAAATAGGCTTAATGTAAGTATGCAGAATTAATTCTAGGCCGTTGAAAATTCTCAACGGAGTGAGTGAATGAATAATTCATATTCTGAGAACTGTTTACACTACATTCAAGCGTGGGTTAATTAAGTTTCCCAGCTCTAAAATCAAGTGTTGAAGATTTCACTGATTTTAAAGTTAAATCAAAACAAAATGTCTCGCATATCATCATTCCGTACTTTCTCTTGACTTAACATTTTTTTTTCTTCTTCTTTATTCCTGATTAATTGATTTGGATTAAAATAAAAATAGCTTAAGTAATCACATAACTTCTCTTTCTTATATCTGTGTCATCCGGTCGAGACAAATATTGTATTCCGTCCAGAAACGTATAAAATAGATATAAGGCATAAAAAACATATAAATATAGTGTGGAGATCGAAATAAAAAAATATTTTTAATGTTAAACGTTTTCTAATGTATAATTATATACAAAAGTACACTAGTCTAATTTTGTTGATTTAAAAACGAATTCGAGGCAAAGCAAATTAAAATTAATTAAATATATTTTAAAGCCTACATTGCTCTTAAAACTAAATATTTCGCAATCCTGCTTGTCAAAGTGAATAATATACGTTTCCTTTCATGTAAATTACATGGATAAAACTGTGCATATTTCATTTTTTGTCACAAAAATTCTAAACCAACCAAAGATTCTAAACCAACATTACAAAAATGTTATTTTTTCGTATTATGGTTATTTTCGTAATACTTTATTCCCAACATCAAAATTTGAATTAAAATTTGAAAGGTTTAAGCCAATTCTTTTCATTTCTAATTATCTATTTTTTTTTTAACAGCAGATCTTGAAGTGAAAATAATTAATAAGTTGTTTTATCATAAAAGATTTAATGAATACTTTATTTTTTATAATACACTAAATTAATAAAAATAACTGAAATAAAGAATTCGAAATCTTTATTTTGAAACATTACTATTAAATTATTGTTTCATAGTATTTTGATGTTGTTTTAAATAATTTAATAGTGTAGTATTTAATTTACTACTTAGTTACTTCATTCATTTTACAATATATCAGTTACTAAAAAGTACAATAGTTAGTTACTTTGCTTCAACTATATTGACCAGTGGGAATTTTAAAAAAAAAATTTAAGTATTTTAAAACATTTTAAAAACGTCTTCTTTTGTTATTTTTATTGAATAAAAATCTTTATTCAATACTTTAAGTTCAAATGAATCGATTAAGTTATCGTAAAAAAAAAGGGTTTTATATATTACATTTATATATTTAATTTTATATATGTGCAAAAAATATTATAAATATGTAATTTATATGTTACATTTATAAGATCGTGAGTGCAACTAGTTCTCAGAATTCACCAATTAATCCAGACAGACAGAAAGGTCTCATAAATAAATAAATAAATAAATAAATAAATAAATAAATAAATAAATAAATAATAAAACTGTGTATAAGATAGTAAACTTATACAAGTATTTAAGAAACGTGTAACTTCAAGGTAGTTTTTCTTTGCATTCAAAAAGAATTATCTTTGGACTTAACAGAAGATCTGCCTAACTTTCAAACAAATACATTTCATGAAATCTCTAAGTTAGCGGAGGGTCAACTGGGCTTCCTCTTAAAAACCCCACATTTCTGGAAGATAATCTTCATATCCGGCAACTAATTTATAATGCTGGGCTATTATAAAATTAAATTAAAGTGGAATTTGACCGAACCGCATTAGGAATTCAGTTACGATTCGAAACAAGAAACATAAATTGCCAGTCTCCTTGTAAATTGCCGCTTACCTCTTTGCAAATTAGACTGCAGGATTGTTGATTAATGATATATATTATAGCAGTGAGATTATCTTAAGATTATGGCCGCAGTGATTATAGCTCAGATTACAGCCCACATGTTTACTGGTCGTAAATTTCATTCGCACTGAATCTTAAACCAGAGAGCAAATTAAAATCGAAATAATTATTTCAATATGAAAATTACCCACCGCTACTTAATACAGTCTCTCTTCTCTGTCTTCCTTTTTTTTTTCTTACAAGTGTAATTAATGGCTGTGGTAAACAAATACAAATACATTAAATCAATCGGTTCTGTTTGTACTTGGTATCTTCTGGATGATATCTGAATTTCATGTCCTCTTGTGTTTTTCTTTTATATTCTTAAGCAGCAACAAAATTAATAACTCATTTCAGTTGGTGCAATACATTTCGGAAGTTCTACATAAACTTCATAACATATATAAATAAAACACATATTCTATTTATTAAATAACTGCATTTACTAAATTCTGATAGTGAGACTGGACCAACAATGGTACCCTAAGCAGAAGAGTATGTTATATTTCAGATTTTATTTATATTTAAAATACATATGCTTTGTTTTACTATGCTTTGCTGTTATTGTTATTAATAAATGCTTAATATTAACCTAAAAATACCTAATGTATGTACCTTCAGTGTAATACTTACACATAGTTTCATGTTATACTAGAAATCACATGATTACCCTTGCGTAATCCTTCATGATAAAATCTTTCATGATAAATTTAACATGGGAAATGCTACGTCTACAGAAGTTAACATTATACTGTAATGTCCCTAAAATAAATATACAAGTGCTTAACATGTTATATAAGTTACTGACATTACTTAATGTTAATTCACAGTTATTTACAGATATTGTGATGCTTCTTGATATTCAGTGTTAAGATGCTGATTGCCATAATTGTATATACCTTAAATACATAGGTTATAAATATAAAAGTTTCAGTATAAGTAAACTAAGAATTTATGTTGAAATACTTCTAATACTGAACTTTATTTGTTCTTAAAGATTTGCGTTATAATTAAAGTAGGTCTTTGAAACAAAGTTTTAAGAAAACCTAACAGGATTTTGAAAAAGAGTTTGATTTTGATAAACGAATAAGTCATATTAAATTTAATTTCGTAATTATAAAAGCTTTAGATTACAGAGCTTTAAATGAACTGGTCACCCAGAGAAATCTAGTCTGTAGATTCGAAAATATATTTTTTGAAGTTAATTTTAAATAATTTGTTCAAAAAAACCAACAATTAATACAAAGCAGCTGCAGTGTAAGAGTAGAAGATTTCAAACGATTTTGTATAGTATCTGTTCCACAGTTATGCATATTTTCATGGTGTCCTCATTGGCTTAAAAAAAACTTAAGATAATATTAACAATAATCATTTTTTTGCAATGTCTGCACAGTTTTTAAAATTTTTCTGAAACATATCCTAAAGTTTAGATTTTTTTCTTTTAATAAAAATTGTTATTTATTAAAACTGCAGTAAAAACTACAGGAATAGAACTAATAACAACAATATTCCTATTTTTATGACGAGAAACTTTATTGCAATTAATTTACTCACTCCATTGACATTGAAGCTACGCTGATGACATTAATGTCCATTTTTTTAATATTATAAATTATTGTTATTATTGTTAATTTCATATTATTAATTATCATTTTCAAAAACTTACAGTTAATCATTACAAATTTTTATTTCCATTGGTCAAGCTACTGTATATTTTTCCTTACAACACAGCCTGACAGCGCGCGAACTAATCACATCAAAACCTAATGTATATTTTTTGCTTTTAGTTTAGATTTGTGGAGGTGTCCTAATTTTTCCTATTGTCACTTGTATTCATCTCTGTAATGAGATTTAGTTGTTTTCTATGACTAATCTCAACTGATGATCGCCAATTAAGCGTGAAACAAATGTTTTGAGGTATCACTTCTAAACACTGGTCTCAACCTTTAGTGTGTTTCCACACCAAAAACTATTTTAACAGTGTATACGTTGAACCAAACAATGTTAACGGGAAATTCAACGGAAGAAATCCTTAGAATTATCATCATTTCTTCCCGTTGAAATTTTGATAAGAACCAAAAAAAGTCTTTGATAACTTTACGCAAAGACCAAAAACTGGATAATAAAGATTAAAAAAAAAATAAAAAAATGGCAGAACATTTAAAACCAACGCACACTTTATATTCTCTAAACAAACTTGTTGTATTTCAATATTTTGTGTAGTTAAACCAAATACTCTTCTTCAAATAGTGTGGGATGAAAATATTCCTTAAAATTTACTAATTAATAGTATTGAAAAAGCTGTTGGTAAGTCCATAAGAAATGCTTTTTTCCATATTACGAATTATTTGAAATTCTATTGCTTCAACTTTTATCAGAATTTATAGTCAATTAAGACTTTACTAATATTATATGTCTGACAAGATAAGTTTAAAGAAGTACATTTGTATAAGCTGTAATTACCAAATTGTTTTATGTTTAAGTGTGTTGTAAAAAAACAAATTTAAAAATACAATTTTGCTAAAATGCGGATTTATGAATTGTTGGATATGAAATTGCTTATTCCATGCAAAATGATGAGTGTTTCTGAAATGAGATTGAGGGCACAGAATATTGATTTGTAACGTTTCTTAGGAAAGGTAATAAAAGATAATAAGCTCGGCATTTGAAACTTAGCGAACATCACACAATAATTACTGTCGGTATTGTGCACTCATCCTTAGTTATTTCTAGATGTTTCCTTGACAACTTTTACTATTTGATTCTTCCTTTAATTCAAATATCTTTTCCTTGCAGCAGTTCCCTTGGACTCCGGTACAGTGACTCATCCGAAATCCACGAAAAGAAAAAAAGAGAAGGATACAACCATCAAGACCACCACCACAACCACGTCGGCTACCTCCTCCCCCGCCACGGCAACGAGTCCTCTCGAATCCAATGGAACTGATCTTTCACAAGCAGACAAAGTGAAGAAGAAGAAGGCCAGAACCACTTTCACTGGAAGGCAAATTTTCGAGCTGGAGAAACAGTTCGAAATCAAAAAATACCTGTCTTCCAGTGAGAGGGCGGAAATGGCCAAACTTCTGAATGTCACTGAAACACAGGTAGGTGGAATTGAAACTATTTGAAATAGGCTTCTATTGCTTCGAGTGACTTTTATTGTTTACTTGCTTATATATGTGTGTTTAAAATTAAAATTCCCACAAAATTAACGTTTAATTTTTAAGGATTATTGACTAGTTTTGTAGTTCTTATGTCTTAAAGCCCAACACAGTCTAATGCTTTCGTATAATTCAATCAGAAAATGCAGTTAATTTATGAAATGGCTAATGTGTTTCTCAGTTATTTATAAAGAAATATTTTAAGAACTTATTCGCTCATCAGTAATGAAAAAAAACTTTAAGGTCCCTTTGATTATATATAAGTTAAAAAACCAAAAAAGATACAGTTGTCTAACGATTTAAATATCAATTTTGCTATTGCAGCAAATATTGTCTTACAGCAAATATTGTTTAACAGAAAAATTTTTATTAAATTTAACTTAATTCCATTTAATGACTTCTTTTAGTATGAAATTCAATTTAAAAACCACTTTCATCATTATGCCAAAATTTAAACAAAAAGGAAATTTAGAAATCAATATAATATGTATTCTGCTACAGCCGTAATTCTCTTTTTCTTCTATAAAAAACGAAAATAAATTACAAATATTACTTAAAAACAATCTTCACAGCTGTCGTCGATTTTCAGTAATTGTTTTCATAACTTCTGACTTATAACTTTAATAATTAACTGCGAGAACAGTTTATAACTGTTAATTACTTGTAATAACAGTTTCTCTCCTAATGTTTCAAAATCCTCCATCAAAAATCTGTCTCCAAACCTGAGACAAGTGTTTTATTGCTGAGAGCAGAGTAAAGGGGTATTAGAATGGCGAAACGTCAATTACAGTTTTATTATTCATTTAGGGGGAGGGAGCCATTTCGGAAGACCATTTGAACATAACACAAAGGAAGGAAATTCGGCTTAATACTCTTTTAATTCTTACCTCCTTGTATATCACTTAATCCATTGCTAAGTAACGGTGTAATTATGATGAAGAGAAGGAAGACTGAATTATAGACCATACACTGAAATTGCCAAGCAAACAACATGTGTCAAATTCGATTGCCTCTGTGCTTTTTTTTTATTATTTCCTTCATTTTCTTCTCTTTGCTTTAACTACCCCCAAGGCTTTCGTAATTAAAACGAAAACTCTTTTCCCCGAAAATGCTTATCTATCTCTTCACTTGTACTTAAGCATTTTTCAGTTTCGTTGAAAGATTTTTGATGTCATTAATATTTTATTTCCGTTGCAAGAGGAGTTGACGGAATTTTCGTTCTTTCTTTTTTATTTGACAGTAGAAAGAAAAAAAAAACTCCTTAATTGAGGTTCTTATTCTATTTACAAAGAAGTAAGAACAAAAAAAAAAGCGGCTTCTTTTTTTTCAGTTCTGTTGAATTACACGTTTAGAATATGTTTCTAACCAATTGACGTATTTAAAAGTACTTGACTTAGCGGAAGAGTCATAAAAAATGTTGGAAATACCTTTAATGTTCATCAGCTGATGTAATTTCATCTTCTCCCCCTCAATTCGATTAACCCGATTTTTTTTTTTTCGTTAGGGCTCTTGGAATGAGCGAAACCCCTCCTAATAATAGATAAATATTGTTCGTCAAAACTGTTAAAGATTAAAATTGGAGAAGAATTTACGTAAAGTACTTTTCTTCACTAATCGTCACTCAACTACAACTGTTCTTAATATGTCGCTGTTTTTATTTTTATGGCCACATTTTCAAACAAATGGCAATGTTTTATTATATGTTTTATTTACTTGGATTAATTTAGCAGATGTTGTGTAGAACTTCTCTCAGGTAACAATAACTGAATTGTAATTATTATGAAATGAGTTACGAAAGATGAAATAGATGAAAAGAAATAAGAATTTATCTGTCAATTATAATATTGTATTATTACAAACATTAGAATTTGTTAGGAAATGATACAACACGCTGATACTAATGCTACATTGGCTGATGTTTTAGTGTGAATATTTATTTTCAAAATGTAATTGCTTATTGTTATATGTTAAATAATTAGGTTTATTAGAAAAAAAAACCTCTTCTATTTAAATATTGCCGTGCTGGCGTGGTCGTGCGGTCTCGGCGGCGGCCACCGTGGCGGCCAGTGCGCCAGTACCTGGGTTCGAATCCCAGCAGTGGCATGGCTGTTTCAATTTCCTTTCCTGTGTTGTCCAGCCTCTTCTTCACTTTCTCTTCGGTCTGACGTCATTCCTTAATGGCGTCCTGGGGAAGGCCACGGGAAACCACCCCAGTATCTTTCCCTTGAAATTCTAGGGAGTCTGCTAGGGGTTCGCCATCTCGGGAACACTAGCGCTCCCTGGAACACGGAGGCTTCGGATACGAAACGCGCACTTCGGTGCGTACCGGCCATACATATTTAAATATTGTCTTTCATCACGTTATTTACAAATTTCCTAAATTTCTTGAAAAATATGATTTTTTTTTTTTTTTAGTTTTTGATCTCTTCCCAATTTAGTTCCTTTTCAACTTTTTAAATATTCTTTTTTATTATTTTATTAATATGTTTAAGAATATATTAGTATACAACGATTTGAGATCAACGTTTTGTCTTTCTAATATCTTTAATAAAATTAATTTTAGAAATAAAAAAATTATTAGTGGGAATCAATGTAGAGCCTCCGAAACTAAAACAAGCAATATTAAATTCACCAAAAAAAAACCCAGATAGATGAACAAATTCCTGTACCAACATTCCTCCAGCCTCATATGAATTTTCTGAGGCGCATTTAGAAAATAAAAAAAAAAAACAAAAAAAAAACAAAAAAACAAAAAAACAAATATAACTGTTCATAAACGTCAATGGGTGAGACCAAGTCTTTACACAGAACATATCGAGGGATCTATGACATAAAGGCCTAAGTGACAAAATCTCCATTCCGAGTTATTAAGGGTTTTATGTTTGTATTGCCTTGCAGTTCTACGGAAGTAGCTTTTTATGGAAGCAGAATTCTACCAGTTGCAATGAAATTTTCAGTTAGGTCTCTTTTTCATATGAAAGATATGGTTCTCGGATTTCACTTAAGACATGTAACTCAATTTTTACAAAAATGTCACTTAGGCCTTTATGTCATAGAGCCCTCGATAATAGGAACAAATCTGGGAATCAAAGTGGTGCCTCCGTAAGGAGACCTGGCTGATTACTAGTGACTACTTCTAGCTGACGATCGTCAAAGAGCGTGAAACAGCTGTTCTTAGTAAACCCTTGGTCTCACTCATTGATGTTTATAAAAAATTTAAATGTCAGTGACATACCTAAAACGCTAAAAAAGTAGTTCGTAGTTTGATTGTTTCTTTTTCTTTTAATAAAATACACAAGTAGATTTTATACATTGATTTCAGTTGTTTGATTTGCCGATAAATGATGGACTATGGATAATTTTCTGTTTTATTTGCTGTTTTTGTACATGTGCTTCTTTTATTTGGAAGTTTTACATCACAAGTACCATATACAAGTGCCATCCATTGCAAATTTTATTGCTATTCCTAAACATAAACTGGGAACAAAGTTCCTATTGCTTCCAGAAGAAATAATTTCTATTTTTTTTATTAACGATTGATAAATAATTATAAATAAAAAAATTTGTCTTATTTTCTTTAGGTAAATCCTAGACGTAAAAAACTTAAAATATCTAAAGCATTTTCTTACGAATGTTTTATTTATTTCTTATCTGTAAATTTCTTGGAGGCATATCTGCTATTTACGGAAAAAAGAGTTTAGCATTGTTCTTTAAAGTTTTCTTATTACGGTGCATTATTACTTGCTGGTACAGAACTATGTTATGGTGCGACTGTTGACATATGTTGGGGAAACAATTTCAAGCTATCTTTTAGACATCTTTTGTTAGTGACGAGGCCGCAGCCACTCGTTTGTCTTGTCTGTGGTTCTGCTCGTCCCTGTGTCATGCTAATTGTCATTGCTACTGCCGGGCACTGCAATCCATGCGGGGACGGTTTTAGGCGACCACATTGTGCACCAGGTGTTTCCACTTGTACGGAAACCGCAGACGGGTGGGTATTGCGAGCGCCATCTGCTATCTTTAAATTGTTCGCCTCCGTCTTGGGACCTCGCCTTGCTTTACGGAAGATCCAGTCGGCCGATCCCAGAGCCAGCGATCGACCCAAGTGCTGCCGTAATGGCCCCAACCTCCACCGCACCCAGAGCAAGAAACGTGTCTTCGGCTCGTGCGGCCCATTGCGCGTCTCCACCCCTCTATTCCGACGAAACCGCGCGATAAAATATTCCGAGGGACGTTGAGGTGTGGTTGTCCTCCCCTCTCTTTCCGTCCGCCCATGATGGCCGACCTGAACGAAAGGATACGACTCGTACACAGACTCCCAAGGCGTGGCTCGCGCTAAGCGACCCTTGCTCAAGGAATTCGAAGAATAAATCAACCTCTGAGTGGCTCTAAGAGACACAAGGATTGAATATCATTTGCTGTAAATAATTCGGCTCATTTATTTTTTTTTTCCTCTTTGCACTTTTTTTTTTCCTGGCAAAACAAATTACATCTGATAAACTGTGGTAAACGTGTTTGTTGAACTAAAGTACAATGAAAACCTTTTTCAGTCACCTGACAGCTATTTTATTGTTATTATTATATTCATTAATATTAAGTGGATTAGTGAGATTTTTTTATTCATAAAGGGGGAGGCCAATCAAAAATTTGGATGATCATAAAAAAAATTACACAGTTCATTAAAATAATATGTAATAATAAGTTATATACATACAAAACAAAAATAACTTAAAACAAATTCGTAAAGTAAGCTTATATTAATTATATTTTCATATTTCATAACAACAGTATATTTATTATTCGCATAATTAATTGTGTTCGTTAATTAGTTATATCAATTTTTATACTTTTTTTTTTTATTTTGTTTGCAAGATCTTTCTCCTTTTCTTTTTCCCATCTCATTATCCTTATCTTTCTTTCTTTTGGTTGATGTAGTCCCAATGAATCAGTTCGATAGAAATGAACAAATACGATGTCTTAATACGAGTTGCTTTTCAAATTGGCCTAAAACTATAAATAACAACTATTTATAAGTAAAAAAAATATTAATAGAATTTAAAATCTCGTAATTGTAAAATCTCGTAAAATCTCGTAATTATAAAAATGACAATGGTTTAGTACTACTTTTCTTTTACAATTAAAAAAATTAGTGCTTTACAACAGATGTATTAGAGCATTAACAATTGACCATATCATCATCGAAAATGAATTTTACCAAATTTTGTTTCTGCATAGATAGGAACTTCATAAAGTGACAATAGAATAACATCTTTGTTAAGCTATTCCACTCAATATTTAGGTATCATTTTCAATTGATGTCTTCGTCAGTATTCACTATTTGCCAAACAAAAGATGAAATTCTCTCAGGCCTCATTTTTATCAAGTAAAATATTTTCAACGGATTTTTTTTTAAAAATAAATTCTCAAGTAAAATTCTGTTAATCGACTCATTAAGTAAATATAAGAACAAAATTTTAAATTTTCTATTTATAAAAATATATATAAAAAAAGAACGTTTTAGAAATACAACAAAGTTTTGATTTAAAAGAAACTTCTAAAACATTTCGTTCTTTGAAATATACCTTCTTAAGCAAATAATCTTCAAACACTTTCTTATATTGTAAAAATCTTAATTGGTAAATTACTAGATTATGACTTCTTTTACTTCCTGATAGCTTTTTTTTTTTCTTTCCTTTGTTAGCTCAAAATTCCTCTATTTTTTTTATTTATTTTTTTTTCCTCCTTGAAATAAAATTGAGTAAACAAAGCAATAAAAATCAAAAATAAAATTGAGCAATTCTGATTTTTTTTAGAAAGTTTTATAAACTTATTTTAACCACGTCTTCTTCCCATCGATCGGCGGAATTTCAGCATTTTGATTGGGGGGTTAAAAGTGAATAATCTTGTCGACTTATATTTAATTTTTTATTCCCTCAAAATATTGAGGGGCAACTTCCCCCCCCCACCCCAATTCTGCCTATGCTTTTGTGATAAAAGAACTGCGATATTGTTTCAAGTTTCCTTAAAAGCAAAAACTGTCTTCTGTTTGGTTTTAATCCACAGGATGTCTTCAGTACAGTTCTTTTTTATGATTTGAATGCTGATGATGTTTCTAAATATTCTCATAGTGGGTAAATCTATTTAGTCCCATCTTGATTTGCTTGAAAAGGAAAAAATAACTAGTAAAAAAAAAAAAAAAAAAAAAAAAATCAATTACGAAGTTAAAGTAATATTTAGAATATTTGAAGGATAACTAAATCCTTCATTTTTTTTTTTATTTTTGACAGATGGTTATTATCGATTCGAAAAAGGAAAGAAAACGGAAAAAATCTCTTTCTGCTATTTCTGGAAATCAGAAGGAATTGTTTTGTGTTTGTTTTAAATAATTAAAAGATTTATAAAATGAATTCTGTTGAATTTTAGAATTTTAAGCATACACAAACAATAAAATAGACAGAACCGTAAAATTTGCAAAATTTATCCTGTTACGCCGTTTAAAAGATTTAAAGGTTAAAGCATCATGACTTCATTCTCAAACGAACGTATCGGTAGGTAAGATAGGAAGTAAAGGCCAGTGAGATCATTCGAACAAGCTGAGGACGAAGAGAATTTCCTAATAAAAAAAGAGCAAACTGGCATTTAATTTTTTTTTTTTTTTTAAAATATCGTATTTTAAATGCAAACTTCCAATTGCATAAGTACCTACCAACATTTAGAAATTCCTTAAACTTCCGAAAACTGGTAAACGTATCAATATTTCGCTATTTCAGTATGGCATATATTTTAGAATGCACATCCTATAATATAGAAAGAATTAAAATAGCTTTCAATTTATTTTATTAAAAATAATAAAAGTTAAGTTTCATTGTGATAAATTCCAATTTTATTCTGAATTTTACCCTTAATAACAAAGGGATGGCCTCTAATGATCCAATTAGGAATTATCCATAAATGGGAGAAAAATTTCGAAAAATGAAATTATTTAGTTTAAACATAAAATTAGAATTAGTATTCAGTATAATTAGTGTAAAAACATAAGTTTTTATCAATTGTTTTTACTTAACTCTTAAGTAAATGATATTAAATGGATATGTTTTAAGATATGTTTTAAGTAAAGATATGCATGAACTTAAATGACAAAGATAGTCTTTAATTCAGTTTCCATTCTATAGAAAGGAGAGCTTTATTTGAAAAGAAAATTACTTATAGAAATAAGGTTCTGTAGAAATAAGGGTTATATAATGACATACATACGTCCGCAACATTATTTATAAATAAGTGTTGCGAAGACTGAACATCAAAAATAATTTAGAACAAAACACTAAAAATTGGAAAAAAATTAAAGATTTTTGATGACTTAAAGCAAACTCTCGTGGAATTGAAGAACCTTATTATGTTGAAAGTGTCTTAAATTGTTTTTACATATTTCGTAAACTTACAGCAGTTTAATGAGAAGAAAAGTTGGTTTGTCACGAAGATTCTCCATGACAATGGTATTTCATGTCGTTATTTTTATCTAACCAAGAAATCTGTTCATAAATCTTCTGAGAATACGATGTGTGTCTCAGTCTTTCTTTTCTTTTATTGTTCCTTTTGATTCAGATTCACCGACGGGTTCGCGCAGTAAGTTTTTGCTATTTGTAATTGTCTTAATCTTCTTAATCCTGATTCTTATCCTTCCGAATGAGCTCCGTCGTCATCAGAATCGCGTGAGGTGTCATGTTTGGGAGACACAGAGAATGCAATAATGATTTGCATTCTCATGTGGATCCAAGGTCTTCAACTACAAAACTCAACACGAATTGTAATGCAACACTTTGTGACAATATACATACACACTCCCACCAGGACAGCAGTCTTTCGCCAGCCAGAACAAGGCCGCCATTGTTTGCATAAGCATTGGAAACAGCAATTATAAAGAAGCAATTTTATCGTTTCTTCCCATCTCTTAAAAAAAGCAGTCTTTTTTTTTTTTTATTTTTTTTATTTACATCGTCAATTAAATCTTATCTCTCATAACAGGGAAAAAAAGACGTTTGCTATAGGCGGTAAAAGCTAAGACATTTGCTCTACAATTTTTTTGCCAGGAATGTTCTTCCTTTCTTTTTACCTTGTTTGAACAAAGTTGGAACAAAACTGCATTGAGTTTTTCTTACAAATACGAAAATTACTTGTTGAAAATTGGATCAGTATTTCTTGTTCTTCAACAACCGTCACTGTTGTGGACAAAGGATGATATTCAAATTTCACTAGTTATGACATCTGTAATTCCTTCTAGAATTGAAAGAAATTCGTTCTTAAATTGGCTTCTACGAATGAATTTCCTCTTCTGATAAAAAAAGTCTTTAAATAAATAATTATTCCTATTATCATAATTTTATGATTTTTTTTTTTTAAAAATTGCTATTTTTTAAAAATCTTGAGTTGATATTAATTATCATTCATCAAAGATCAATCGGTTTCTTAAACCACATCTACCATTAGTATCATTTATACCACTCCTTTTTCTTCTCCAAAATTTATATTTTGCTCATTTTAAGATCTAAATTTTGAATTGAATAAAAAACTGATGTCACAATAAGCTGCTGGTCGTTTATGTTGAAATTTCCTCCCTAAAAGGAACTTTAAATTTATTTTGGAAGGGAAGGTCAAAAATATGAAGCTTAAAACAGAAAAAACACACAATAATACAGTAACATTTTCAAACCACAACAATTTTTCATGAGAGTGAAATTATGTAAGTTATAAGACTCATAAAATCTTGTGCTAAAAGAAATTTATCACGTGACATAAACTTAGGGAACTTCACTCAGAACTAGATTTTTTCTTTGTTAATTGTTAATGCACCTTTGTTTATTCATTGTTAATGAAATTTAATAGTTAAACAAAGGCGATTTTGAATCGAATGATGATTTAATGATGGATGGTTGCTGAAGATTAGAACAGATGCATTTTAAAAGGCTTTTCACCTGATCTAATAGTAGGGCATTAATTCGCATTGCTTATATTTCTGCTAATAGTAATAGTAATTTTTTTTTAATTCTAATTTATGAAAATTCTTACATAGGTTTTCCTTTTACATTCATCTAGATGAAGTAATTCATTTGATAAAGCTGGCATTGAGTAAAAAGTGGCACATGAATTATTTATGTCACATTCATGTGCGTTTGGTATTTTTTTTTTTAATAATTTACTCCTTGAAGACCACATTATTTCCTACGAATTAGAAGTTGGCATTAAATGTACTCTGCGCATGTGATGGTTTTGATAAAATGATTTGATTTGAAAAAAAAAAATCACTTCTTGTGCCAAATCTAAGATAATAGTCGAATGATTTTAATTTTTTTATATAATAGATGAATTAAAAAAAAAAGAAGAAAGAGTCGTAAGAATTTCTGTAGATTTTTTGGTGCTACTGCAAAGCTAGAAACATTGATGAAGAACCCTGATATTATTGTTTTGATGTAAGAAGTCCGTTATATAAAAACTACAGTAAGTAGTTTACAGTAACGACCAGGAGATCTTCTAACGAAGTGAATGTTAATTGCTGTAAAAATTTCACTTTTTAGTAAATTTTTGTGAAATTTAAAATTAATTCATTATTATTAAGAATCAGTGATTCTTAAGCAGGAAAGCAAGCCTTTTTTTTTTTAACGGAATGTATTCTTAAAACCATCAGAAACAAAAAAAAAAATCTTATTATTTAACTCTATTGGGTTATTAACAATATAAGTTTTTTTTTTTTAATGATTGATATATTATTAAAAATTCTAAAATTAATTTATCAGTACAAAGTTAGCGAAATTTGTTATTACTTAAATAATATTTTAATCACGTCATTTAGCACCTTGAATTATATTTGAAACCTTTATTTTATTTAATAATGCTATTATTAATATAAGCTGTTATTGTAGGAAATTATTTTATTGAATTTATTATCGATAATTGAATTTTCAGTTTCTGACTTAGGAACTGGAAGGTGTTCAGGCATCGTCTTTATTTCTAACAAGGAAATTTTAAGGTGATTAATCCCGAAATGCAATTTGGTTTTGAGGAGATTTCTTCCGGTCCATCTCGTTGTGTCTTTTTTTCTCCCTTGGGTTGTAGCATCTTGCACTGTCTCTCTCTATCGGCTCAGCGCTTTCATAAAGAGCTCTCGGTAACAAGTTTCGACCTGCAGACAGATCCAGTGTCCTCGCCTCTCTCTCTTCCCTTCTCTTTTATTTCGGGTCCCCGAACACTGGCGTGGGGGAGGCCGCGAGCGAATCGAGCAGAAGCGCAGCCGAATCAATAAAGTGCAGAGATGACTCTCTTTAGTACGAAGCTCGTCCGATCCCCAAGACGGCGTGGGTTATTTGCGCAAAGTGTACTGCGCAGCCCGAGGTGCCAGTAACCATCAGCAGAGTACAATTTGCGTTGGGTTGTCCTCTTTGCCGCCAGGAATTACTTCCTACTTTTGAAAACCCACACCATTAGTGGATTTTCGTAAACAGTCTGAAACAAGACAATGAAGGCTTCTGCGATTAGATTTTCCGATTTTTGCAGCAAATAATGTCCCAAACGAAGAATTGCTTAATGAAATACTTATAATATTTTAGCAACGTAGAAAATTATAAGTATAAGAACGATGTAGAAAAAATTGGAAAAGATAGTCAAAATATTATCATATCTATACATTATTAATATTATTATTTTTAAAAAATTAAAAAAAAAAAAAAAACAACTTTTTTTTTAATTTTTTTTTTATTAATTAGAATAAATCTCTCTGTTATATTTTCTGAGCATAAAAACTTTTTTTAAAAAAATTAAATGAACACATTAAATTAATTTCTGGAAGACTGCCCTAATCTTGTTCTTCCACATTTTGTGCCAACAGTGATACTGTAATGTCAAGAAAAGAAAAAAAATCCTGTTTTCTTGAAATCATTTGCTGTAACGAAATTACTGCATTACTGCAATAATTTTATAACATCAATATCTACTTAATATTTCTTCCTGTACATTGATTAGATGAGCTTGAAACAAAGATTACAAAATTATTTTCCAAGGCTAGTTATAACAGAAAGCTGTTTCATACATCTTAGCATCTTCAACATGGGTTACACTCACACTGATAAATTCAGAAACACGTACTACCTTGAAAAATAAAGGGTGAAGAAAAAATAATTGCATGATAAAACTTAATAGTTGATTTACTATTTAAACAATATATATATATAAGATTATTATATGTACTGAATTTATATAAAAAGTCATAATTTATATAATTATTTAAATATACATTTATAATCAGTCAATACAATGTCAATAATACATTCATTAGATAAATAAAAAAGACAAAATTTTTGTTAGATATGCTTCAAAAAGATAGCCTTTCTTTCTTGCTTAAAATATAACAATTGTAACATTATAATGTTAATGCCACATATATAATGTTGCAGGCAATTGTTATATTTTACGCCTTGAAAGAAAAACTATCTTTTCGAAGTACATCTAAGAAAAACATTATTTTCTTTTTATTTATCTTCAAATATCTTCTCCTTTTTTTTCCCTCCCATTTACAGTGGAAACGAAGGTATTATTTATTTTACAAATGTTTTCCAGTTGTGAGCGTTTGAGTAGGGAATTGCTTGCTCGTCTCCTAATTTATCGCGGGGGCAGCCGTGGGGATTGCGTGCCATTTCCAATTTCGTCGTAGCGGAGTCCATTGCAGACACCAAAATCATTTGAGAGTCGAGATCGCTCCTGGCTCCGATGACTCTCGCAACTAATTTCCTGGCCCCGGAATCGAGGTGGGGGAAGGGGATACAGTGTAGTGGGGGTAGCCAAAAAGAGCTCGGCTTCCGGATAAGCACGTACGCGTTTTTTTTTTTCTTTTCTTTTTTGTCTTTCGGTGTGCAAGCATTTTGTTCTTGCAGTGAGAGTGGTAAAAGTGCCACAGACATTTTCAGAGAATAAACAGGATTTTCTTTTCTTGCTGCCGTTGTGGTAAAAGCGAACCAAATCTAAATATTATTGGATTTTTTTTCTTTCTCCCTCACTCTTCTCGGGAGACCATGGAATCAATAGAAAAACCTTTACCTGATAAACCAAACTGCTTCGATATGATGCAAGTAGCATCTTTACATGCTAGAAAATAAAATAAAAAATTACTGTTTTTGGAAATGGCCTAGCGAATCTTCTATAAAAAACAAAAAAACAAAACAAAAAAAAAAACCAAACAAACGATGAGAAATCAGATGACAAAGGGGAGGTAAGATATGTTTTTTTTGTGAGTGTATGTGTGTGTGTGGGGGGGGGGGGGTACTTCTTTAAGAAATAAGACTCAAAGATGTTTTATGTTAAGAGGCCAAAATGCTACAAGAGCTTTCATTTGTGTTTTTATATTGCAATGATATAAACGTAATTCATAAATAATAGTAACTGAATTATCAGATTCAATGACAATACACGCATATGTATTTACAAAATGTTTGTAATATCAAAATACTTGATTAGGGGGGAGGGACGTAAAAACAACGATTGTCTTCCATGTTTGTATCTGTTAAAACATAAATACAGTTTGTTTCCCCTAATAAAAATCGTTAATTTGGAAAACAAGTAATTGCTTCCGAGAGAAATAAAAATCAAATAAAATTTAATAGCATTACCAGAAAACAAGTCCTTATTTGGAAATTAGCTTATTTGAACTTGAAATCAATGTAAAGAACAATACAGGGCTGAATCAGGAAAAATTATATACATAAAATATGAAATAGAAATTTTGATTAATTAAGAGTACTTCAATTCGAAACACTGAAATGTACATAATATTTGTATAATAAGATGATATTTAAGGCTTGGCTGCAGACTACAGCATTGTTCTGTTAGATCTTCTGTCAACTGAGGCAATTGTTTAAGAAAATTCGTGTTATAAAGATTTATTTGTTAGGATTTTTTTTTTTTTATCAGACTATTAGTTCATTATTAACTTTATCCTATTTATTTCACTTGAAAACATTCATTATTTGATTACAATTTTTGTAATTTTAATTGGTTCAACAAATATTACTTTTTCCAATAAATATTAATTAAAAATTATCATTGTTGATTTAAAATTAAACGTGAACTAAGTGAATCAGATGAATTATAACTGAATAATAACAACAATAATAATGATAATAATAATTGCTTTAAAATTTTATTGTTGCAATTAAGTTAAATCTGTAAATCAACAGAACTGATTTAAATTAAATTAAATCAGTTCTGTTGCTAATTCAAGTAAGAATCTTAATGAAATAAAAAAAGAATGTTTTATTTTTAGTTTATTTTAAAAAAAAATATTAATGAATTCTAATTGTCTGATTTGTTTATTTATTTATTTTTGATTGGAAAAGTTATTTATTAAGTGATTAAATGTTAAAATAAAACAAAATGAAATAAAATAAAAATAGTTCACTAATATATGCTTACATATAATGACAGTATTTTTAATATTTACTTTTTAAAATTGTAATGCTGTTAATATTGTAAATATGAATACAATTTTTCTATTTTGTTATTGAAATATTTGAAAGATAAATTAAAACTACTTTAAAAAGAAGAAATTTAACTTATTGGAATATGTAAAAATTTGAAACCTAACATTTGTATTGAATTTCTGCTAAACTGTACTTTTTTGTTTGTAATTTTTTAATTTTTATTTATTCGGAATTATTTAATTGTATGAATTAAATAATAATAAGCAGCTTTTATGTCATTATAACTATATCATTATATCGGGAAATGCTTCAAATTGTAATTCAAGTTTTTCAAATTATTAATATGAAAAAAGTTAATTTTATTATTTTTTTTATACAAATAGCTTTCGTAATAATAATAGAAAACGTTTAAGATGAAAAAAAAAAAGGTAAAGCTAAATGACTTCGTTGCTTTCAACTGTTGCCTTTATTTAATCTCTTAACAAATTGGCCGAAGAAAGGATTGACTCCACGGCAACGAAAACAGCCTTGTCTGTATCGGTTAGATTCACAATTGACATTTAATATTTATTATTTGTCGAGCGATTTTTTTTCTTTCTTTAAACGGAATGTCCACCGCCTGAAAGACATGTTTGCTATTAGTATCATGAATTGTTTCTAATTCCACTTCTTTTGAAATACCTCTTCGTGTTTATCTACGGGAAAAACGCATTTCGTTTTGCAACACGTTCCTCCCACTCTCCACTTCAATTAAAAGCAGGGGAGGGGAGGGGTGCGCTTTCGCCCTATTTTTTTTCTTCTCCTCCTTTCTTTCTCCGTTCGCTATTCTTCTCCGCGAAGCGACGTATCATTACGAGTGCGTTCCTTACACCCCCACCGTTCGCCCTCGCCTTCCCCTCCCTCCTCACCCCCGTTGCTACGAACGCGAGAGAGAGAACGCTTCTCATTAGATCTGGCAAACGCTCTTGCGAAAAGAGACGGCAACCCGAAAATAAATCAATAAAGGCTCTGGCGGTGACATCATCGGCCCGTCGTTGGAGGCTTTATTAACGAGTGAGGCGACGGCATTTTTAAAATTCCCCCGGCGAAGAGGAGTCGGCAGCCAGAGCCGTAATTACTCGGAATTCGAAGCCCGCCAACCCCGAGCGTATTATGGACCTGACAGTTCGAAAATGATACACTCCGGGAGCGCCGAGAAGATTGGGTTGCTCCCGAGAATCATCAGAGACGGAGGCCAAAAACGCACCAGCACAACATTACCAACGCACCAACCATTTGGTTGACGTAGATGCCGTATTATCTGTAAAACCGAGAATTTTTTTTTCCTTTTTTTCCCGTTATGACTCTAGCTAATGATGAATGAGACTGCGATGGCTCACTTTTCACGGGTGTCGTAATCGATCATTTAACATAATTCCTGTCTCTCTCCCCTCCTTGTCTTTTGCTACAACACTGTTTGAAGCACTGCTACTACAAGAGGATTATTCAAATACAGTTTCAATGTTAACTGACATTTATTCCTTCTGATGTTTACTTTTGAAATGGCAATTTAATACGATTGTTCCTCAACAAAATGATAGATTATAAAAAAAAAAATAGAAAAGAAATGGTTTTTATATCTCACTTCTTTTATCAATATGGAAAACATTTTCCCCTAAAAAAAAGTCTTAACTTCAAACAATTATTAATGTTTTAATAGAAATTATAATTTTTTTATTTTGTTTCTGATTAATCCTTCTGATCTATTTAGTTTATTTATTTTTGTTTATAAAGTAACAAAGCGAAGAACATTTTACGCAATTTAGACTTAACTTCTTACTTTATAAAACGTCAACTGAATAAAAAAGTAGTAATTACTGGTATTAAGTCTTCTCTCGTAGTATCAGTTATTAGACATAACAAACTGAATAAATCTGCTTCCGATATTTATTACAAAAAGAACATCAGTCTTAGCTTTCTGATCTACATGAGTTTTTTAAAAAGATGTATGAACAAAGACTCTACCCAAGGCACAGAAAATCTGCCAAAATTTGCTTCCTGAAACTTATTTCGAAAGTTCAATTAAAAAAACCTATTTTTTTTTTAGTATGATTCATGTTGGTTATATAACCATATTGAGTGAAGAATTCTAGAATGTTCAAACTTTTAACAACATTTAATGAAATCTTTAGTCTCAGTTGTTTTGAAAACCTTACAGTTTTCATCGATATATTTAGTAGATGTGTAAAAACTGTTAGTGGTAAGTACAATATTTTTTTTAAAACATTGCATCATGTGAAAAAAAATAAAAATTGCAATGGCATCAACAACTAAACATCAACATATTTGAATTTTCAGAATATATTAGAAAGTAAAACCGTTCTTTCGTTACTTTCTGGCTGTCGACTATATATATATATAAGATAATGCAATTCAATCGTTTATTATTATTAATTTAACCCCTTTTAAATTTACGGGAACATATATTTGTTCTTTTCTTTCTACAATTTTTGAATAAACGTGTTTATATTCTAAATTCGCAAATTAGTGGAAATTGTGTTGAACTATTTCCGTCTCTAATTTTTACTACTATTTAAAAGTATTAATGATGGATCGCGTGTTTCAACAACGTATTTCGTTGTTCTAAATCATCTAAACAATGGTGTTTCCTGTGATGATCAACGAGGCGAAACGTTGTCTCTTAATTATTTCGCGCCAGTGCTTCTTCGCTGCAACTAGAACGTTCACCAGTCCAATCTAATTAATTCATTTGCCTTGAGTACGCAGCCACGAATCCTCTTTCCAATCCCATTTACAATGGAAGCGATGCCTTGAGAGAGCTTTTTTTTTTTCCTTCTCCCTTCTTTTCATTCTAATTCTCTTTTCGGATTTCTCCTTTCGAACCCACTCTGTTGTTCCAAGTCTCGGGAATTGAAATCAAGCGGCGTTCCATCATCATTAAAAGGGACCCGAAATGAGCGGACGGCGGCTGCGCCCACTTTATACTGATTAACCTTCCTTAATCCGACAGTCGTGGAGGAGGTCAGCCGAGCGTGGAGCTGTGTGCACGGTCGCCATTGTTGACATTACCATCGGCGACAACAGAGAACCTGTTTTCCACTCTAGGCTGGCTTTCAAATGAACCTTTCCCTCCCCCCATCCCTCTCACTTTCGAGTCCCCCTGCCCGGGTAATGAATATAGCGAAGCTCCAAATATGTAAGTGCTCCATCAATTAACGTCGCTCTATCATAATGATCCATGCTGGGAAATAATGAGGCCCTTCTGTCAGACAATGGATTCTTCAGCTTAATAGAAATGGCTTCGGGAAAGGGTAGAAAGGCAAAATATACTCAAAATTCAACAACAGTGAAAAAGGCAAAACTAATCATCTTCCTTTGGAATGGAAGACTTCTTAATGGGAGAAACTTTACCCATAAAAATTTTGTCTCAAAATGAAAAAGTTTGATTCTAGTTTGATTCTAGTGGGTTGGGAACAAGCTACGAGTGGTCTGGAGTTCAACCCTTCTAAGCCACTAAAATCTTTAAAAAGAAAATAATGAATAAAAATTTTAAAAAGAAATCGTGAGAAATGAATAATATCTATTTCAACTGGATTTGTAAAAATACAATAAAAATATAACGGTTGGAGATTTCTGTCAGACAGAAAGCAAATAAACATGTGTCTTTAAAATGCCTGCAGCAATTATTTCAATAATTCAAATAAAACAAGCCGTTTTCTGATGAAGATGGCACTAAGAAAATTGGTATGAATAATTGATTATCTATGTTTTGATTGGCTTTGTTGGTGAATTAACTAACTGAAACATTAATGGGTAAGACCAAATTGGTAAACAAGTGACATCCTGGGACAGCTGTTTCACGCTCTTTGGCGATCATCAGCCAGGAGCAGTCAAGTCGAGTAAAAAAACGAGGTCTCACCAATTGTTTATTATTAACTTATTAAATTTTTTATGCATTAAAAAAATCATTGAGGCCTGCGGACTGCTGGCACATGAATTTTCTCACTAATATTTCATTAATGAGTTTTTTATTGTTTATTTTTGCTTTTGAGGCAACACTGCGATTCCGACAATCATATCTGAAACATTGTTTGTAGAAATCTTCATCTTCAGTCAATCGTAAAGTTTGCCTTATATAATTCTTGAAGCATAACAATTACTTGACGTATTCGACACTGCTGAGATCTGAAAAACAAAAATGACACAGCTGTCTTTAGTAATTATGTTTTATTCTTCTTTAAAAAAATAAAAAAATAATAATGATTTCTTTTTCTTCTTTTAAAGACCAAAATCAATGAGTTAATTATCAAAACAATCCTTTCTATGTTTTGTTTTTCCCTGAATTAAACTTGTCGTCAAGGAATACGTTAATTGATGGCAAGCTAAATATAATCTTAATTTATTTTTCTTGATTACTCTCCATGTAAGAAATCTGCTTCCTGAATTGCAGTGAATTTAATTAAGTTTTAAAAATAGAAAATAAAAGTCAATTGCTTCCAAATAAGACTTATGTAATTATTGATGAAATAATTGAACTCCTTGCATCGGATAAAAAATATCACTTATGTTACTTCTTTCTTTCAGAAGAGATTTTTCCTTGAATAAGGGAGGGTAAAGGGGGAAAAATAAAAAAGGAGGTGATAAGTAATTTCTGTGTACACAGTTTTTAGTCGTTCAACTATGCGTTCAGAAAATGGACGTGGAGTTGTTTTCATTCCTAGAAACTTAGAGCAGAGTATTAGGTTCCACCCACTTCTCCTCATAATTAACTCTCCAAAACGTCTTGTTTGTCAGACATTCACTTCACAGAGACGTAATGTGGAGTTTCCTGTGTGTCTTTTTTTATCCTCGCTCTGACCCGGCTGCGATCGCTCTGAAACATGGAGCCAGCACTCGTCCTGCCATCTGTCAATTAATCACTCGTTAACTCATTAGGCCTACTTTCCTCTTTCTCCGTGCCTTAGCGAGGCAACCTGAAATAGCTCTGCCGGATGTCTTGCCTCCCCTCCCGGCCAATTCGCAAGGGATTCTGCGCCCAGAGTCGCGGCGTAATTATCTCGGCGAAGAGAAAATAGGGACACACCAGTTAGTTGCCGAATGATTGAGGAGAAAAGGAAGTGTCTTCAAATCTCCAGTTTTATGTCTTTTCTTGAGCTGAGACTGTTGCACTTTGCCATACATGTCAACAACACTAGTATATAAGAGATAAGCCTAAGTTGTGGTACAAGAATGCTGTTCAAAATAAGGTGTTTTTAAGATGATGGCCGCGTTGGGATGTCATCAGACGAAACAGTATCTCTTAGACATAGAAAGACAAATCCCATCATTATAAGAATAGAACTAGCAAGACATTTAAATTCAAGTTGTAGAAGTCATCTGATTCGGAGTCTAATGTTTCTTATCGTAATTAATTACCTTACACAAAAATGAAAGATTTTTTTTTTTTTTTCAAATTTTAGTAGAAGTAATTTTCTAAGCTAGCTTTGAAGCAATTACAACTATTTAACTCTAAATGTTGCATCCACTTTATTGTTAAAGTTTTGTAGCGACTCATTTGAGAGCTAATCATGATAGCGACCAAAATCGCTAGCTATTGCGTTTGTCCTGTCCGTCCATCCGTCCTTGTCTGTCCACCCCTAACAACTCCCAAACGACTTGAACTCCCAAACCATCGTGTTCAGAGGCCCAAACAACTTGGGATTAGGGTATTTTCAGGGTTCAACGCCCCTCCATGTTCAAGATATTTGGTATTATTTTCATTGGTTTTTCGCTATTAGCTTAAATGTTAGAAATGCAACCATCTCATTTCAGTTGTCAGCTGTAGCTTGATGGTTAACGTTTCGGGTCCATACTGAAGGTTGTCGGCTTGAATCCGTATATTTACTTTGTTTTTGTTTTTTGTTTTTCTCTTAATCTTTATTTCTCAATGTCCACGTGGTTTTTTTGTTTTTTTTGTTTTGGTTTTTGTTTGTTTGGTTTGTTTTACTTATTTTCCTAACTTTTTTTTATTTTTTTCTTACGTTAATGTATTTCCTTTTCTTTATTATTAATATTTTTAAATTTTTATTATTATTTTTATTTTTTTTTATTATTATGGGTTGCTCTTAAATTTAGCACAAAAATATATTCACTTGTATTAGTTTCGTTAGAAAAGGGATTTAACTTTTGAATATTTGAAGAGAATCCTTTGACTTAATTCTTCCTTTTGCAAATGATCATCAACTGTAAGATTAACAAATACATCTTCATTTAAACTTAAATATGATATCTACATATTTTTTTAGCTTTCCCCTCTAAAACAAAAATAAGTTACATGGAAAACTGCTTGATAAATTTGAATTAATACATTCTTCTTCTTATTGTTGTTATTATTATTATTCTTACTTTTGATATAATATTTTTTGTACTTAAGTATAGACTTAGATACATCACCCTTAGAATCTACACTATAGTGAGATATTTCTTAGTGCAACTGTATCACATTTTAAAGAAAAAAATATTATTATTAAAAAGTTGAATATGAAATACATAAAACCTCAATTTCTAGAATGACTTAAATCTTAAGAATAATCAAAATTACATCTGTCGCTATCTTTATTCCTAATAGATTCTAGTATGCTAAAGAAGAACCTATAGCGGCAAAAGCGGCAACCATGTCCTGACTCAGTCTAATTAAAAAAAGTTCATTAATGTAGGTAAACCTTAACTTCGAATTACACCTAAACAATAAGAGCTTCATGAAACAACTAACAAAATATTGTTCTTAATTATATTTTACACTAGCAAAATATTTTTTTTCTTAATTTATACTTAATTATGTATTATGTATATACAAATTTTGTGTATATGTACTCGATCTTATCGATTAGCAAAGCTCTATGAATGTGGCCATTACAAGATCATGAAACCACTCCAATCATTTGTAGACACCCTGTACATTAAAATTCTTTGCGAGTTACCATGTGATATCACTGAGGTCAGTGTAGCAAAATTGCTTTTTAGTGAATTTTTAATTTAATATTAATAATAATAATAATAATAATAATAATAAATACCACAGCCATAGCATACTAGGACTTCATAAAAACACTTATGCACAACTCCAGAAGGCTGTGATACTCAACACAACAGCAGTTGTGTTAGGAAACAGTTAGGAAATTTATGGACACAACCACACATCTCTAACTATTCTTCCATGTTTTTTTTTGTTTTTTTTTTGTTTTTTTTTTACGGTTGGCAATATGTTCTTTGGTCTTTGACCCGCCACATTGTCTTTGCCGGGGAAACCCATGGTTTGAAACTTTTACGACATAATAATAATAATAATAATAATAATAATCACAAAGCGTATTAGAGTCACCCTCATATAAACTATACTGGGACCGCCCCATTCACACAGACAAAACCATACATCACAACAGACCAGACATCACACTTGTTGATAAGGTCAACAAACAGACCTATCTAATTGATATTGCAGTGCCTATCAGCAAGAACATGCAGAAAACTCACGCAGACAAGATCAGTAAATACACTGATCTAGCACACGAGCTTCAGAAGCAGTGGAGGCAGGATCGAGTACGTGTTGTACTCATCGTTCTGTCTGCCACTGGTCTGGTGCCTCACACATTGCACCACAGTCTCAGCACACTAGGACTTCACAAAATCACTTATGCACAACTGCAGAAGGCTGTGGTACTCATCACTACACGCATAGTTAGGAAATTTATGGACACAAGCACACATCCCTAATCATTCTTGCACACATCTTTACACTTGGCAGTATGTGCTTTGGTCCTTGACCCGCCATATTGTTTTTGCTGGGGAAACCCAAGGTTTGAAACATACAAACATAATAATAATAATAATAATAATAATTTATTTTTTATTTTTTTTATTTCTTAGTTATTTTAAATTACATTTCAGTCCCGTTAGGAATTCAAATTCCTATCAACAGGTGCTGTATTTATTTTAATACATAATAATTATATTAAAAAAAATTACATTTAAATAAATTTTATAAATATTACAAAATCGACTTATCCTCAAAAAAATTTGAAACAAAAATATCAACTAAAAACAATTTAGCACAATATAAAATTAACAAATTATTAATTAATATTATCTAATATCCAACTTTTTACATTATTTTTTACAATGGAAATTCTTTTACAATCTTTAAATACATTCCAATTTACATCATTAAAGGTTTTCTCAATTATATAATTTAAATTTCTTATACCATATTCATTATAGATATAAGGATAATCAAGTTTTATTCTATTTTTATTTCTCAAATTCTAATTTTCTTTTATACTTTCATCTTTTAATTTAACAACACTATAAAAATTCTTTATTATTATATTATATATAAATTTTCGTTTAGGATATAATATATTATATTTTAGTAATATTTGTTTCCTTTTATTAATATTATTCCAAATGTTTTTAGGAAATATCAACTTTAAAACTTTGGTTTGTAAATTTTTTAAATTTTCCAAATGTATAATTTCTACATTTGGCCATATATTAACTCCATAATTTAGTAAAGAATCAAAAATTGCAAAATAAATTAAAATTTTTATCTTAAATGGAAGAATATTTTTTATATAATAAAATATATATATGGTTACATTTAATTTTTTATATAAAATATTTATGTCGTTATCCCATGTAAAAAAATCATTTATAATTACATCTAAATATTTAAAATTATTTATTATATCAACTTCAGTACAAGAAATACATTTTGTACTATTTCCATGTAAACAATCATGCGAATGTATTATGAATGTAATTTTTTTATCTACTACTTTCTTTTTGGGTTTTATTAATATTCCTTTTGTTTTTTCATTATTAAGAACAAGTTTATTATCATGAAGCTATTTTTGTAAAATATTAAAATTATCCTGTAAAGTTTTATTCACAATCTCCAAATTTAAACCTGATGTATATATTATTATATCATCAGCATATACATACATATAACAATCTTTTAAAACATAAAAAAGATCATTTAAAAAATTATAAATAAAATTGGCCCTAAATTGGATCCTTGTGGCACTCCAATATTAATTGTTTTCCTTTTACTTAATATTTTATTTATTTGCACAAAAATCTTTCTATTTTCTAAATAATTTTTCATAATATTAAAATATATAATATTTAATAAATATATAAATTTTATATATTAAATATATAAATATATAATATTTTAATAACAATAATAATAATAATAATAATAATAATAATAATAATAATAATAATAAATACTACTACCCCTACTAATAATAATATTGAAAGAATAAATTTGGTGAAAAAGATAGGGTGAAATCTTCATTGTCATATATGAATAAACTTGTTTTTAATACAAAAACTTTGTTACAATTCAAAAGAAAATGGTGAAGAGTATAGAGAAGTTAGGTTCTGTTTATACTCAATCCGTAGTCATTTCTTAGTAATCTTAGCATTTCTCATTTTTAACAGCAAAACTTTGCAAACTCATTATTAAAATTAGTACAATACAACGAAATACAACTTTTTATTATTAATTTCAATCAGTTCCTTAAAAAGTTTTATAAAATAATCAACCAATGAAACTGTAAATCAGTACCGGAAATATTAGGAACAGTGTTCGATTTATAAACTATTTTAAAATATTTCCTAATGCACGCATTTTGTTTTCCTTTTTTCCTTATATTGACAAAGGCTGAAGTTTATTATATATTGTTCTAATGATTTATTGCTGTGAATCATGGACCCAAATTGTAAGATGAATAATGAGGAAAACAATTTTAGAACCAATAGGGGAAAATAAGGAAAAAAATGCAAATTTTGTACCATCTGTCAAGCAAACGTAGTATTTTATAATGGAGATTTTTATTCCATTCACTTATGTCGTTGTTATTACCTACGAGAACTGAACGCTTAGTTTGTGTTAAAAGAACAAATAAATTTGATTAGATCTTATTTTATACAGAACTATAAACATTTCTAGGATAATATTAAAGTGTTTAGTACATAAACAACAAAATACGAACTCATTATTAGTATACTATCAAAAAACTTCGCATTTATCACATTTAGAGAAATTTAGAAAATATCTACTTTCTTTTACATAAATGATACAATCCAAAAATAGGCATACAAAAGTAAATGCTCTTCACTATTCAAATTTATAGTCATAATGTCGCTTGTTCGTGACTCTTGATAGTTTTCGATTCCTATGAATATAATTTTTATCGAAATCAATAAAGAGATCATATTGGCAAAAAAAAAAAAAAAAAATCGAAAAACTTTGAAAATTAAAACTTTTTCTACAATTAAAATTTCTTCTTTGTAAGTTATAATTTTCAGTTATTGTAATTATTGAACTTTAATGCAGCTTGTTTTTTTTTGAGCCCTTGTTAAGTACTGATTGGTCGAAATGTATCACAGATCTTGCTTTTAGAAAAAGGAAACCTATCTTTAAAATTTCAGCTTCTTAGGATATAGTTTTTAACCTTGATGACAAACGAATGAAGGAACACAAACACCCATTTCTATTTGAATTTGTATTTTACTTATTTATTTATTTATTTTGTCCTTTTTTGACAACAAAGGTTTTAATTTTTTCATCTGCGACACATATTTGGATATATTAGAAAAGTGAGACAATCTCTATAATAGCCTGTGGTAATTAGCTGCCATGTTAATATGGATAGGCTGTACATTCAAACATATGCTTTCATTTATGCTGCTGCTACTTAGTTGTTCTTCTCTTTCCAAACTTTAAGTTTGGAAATTAATTTTATCACTCTTTCTTAAGATTAGTAGTTTTCTTAAATGTGTCTTAGGTGTAGTTTCTGTCAAACCTACTCAATTGTATCTCTAACTAAACCGCACAACATGAAATTCAATACAAAAATTTTTGAGTAAAGTTTCAAATATAATACATAAAAATCTCTGGTATAACAGTCTGTGTTCATATTATTACCAACAGTAGCTAATGACTACATGTGTTTTAATAACACTGTTAATAAAGTGTAAAAGTACTTGAATGTGTTCTTCCCAAAGTGATCAGATGAAAAATCATTTGAAGGTCATTGGATCAGATGAGAAAACTCCGATTATCACTGTTTATTTTAGCAACGAAGTATCAAAATCATTGAAGTTTAATGTCTTTCAGATTCCCTAATAGTGACTTCCAGACGTCACTATTGGAAAAATGATGGACAGCTTAGTTAATCTGAAAATTGTTTAGAAACAATTGAGATTGTAGATTTAGATTCATTTGAGTTGGATTGCTTTCAGCTTATTATCAAGCTCTAATTGTTTGGAGTACAAGTCTCCGGAAGCAGAAATTAATCAGCTAAATTAGTTTTTGGTTCTCAACAAGATTATAAACAAGAAAAGTTTGGTCAGTGTTCTTATTTTCTTATACAGAGACAGGAAAGATAAGTATCTCTGCAAAATTAGTTTTGGTATTTTTGATGCACAACAACTTATATCAATACAGAATTTATAAATCTCACTAGTGTGACAACTCCATGACTTAATAAAAAAGAAAAAAAGCAAGAATAAATTCACAGTAAAAATAGAAAAGACAACTAAGTTGCGCTCCGTTCCATGTTCGGTTACAAATAAATTTATTATGCGCATTTCAACATGAAAATGTATTAAATAATATTATTTTTTAAAGTATTCTCATCTAAGTTAGATTTTAACACTGTTAATAAATGATACAGTTAAATCAATTAACGTCAGTTTATTGATACTTTAAGGTCATTTTTAAATTAGTCAAATTAAAGAATAAGAGAAATAAAAAAAGACAAAAAACGGCTTTATAGAAAATACTCTAGAAACCCTGTTTTGGCAAATAAATTTAATTTAGATTTCAAAATGCACAAATAAAAATCGAAGCTTTTTATCAAATATAAAATATGATTGGTAACGATGAAAGCTGCGATCTGAATTGAATTTCCAATCTGTTGTAAAACTGACATTTATATATAACATATACTTAGACTTTATCTGATAATTTGCAAGCATGTATGGTAGAATAACTGCCCTAAGGTATTAAGGCAAGGATGCGTGATTAAAATGTATCCAATTCCAATTTTCGTGGACGGATTCTCTTGCAGTTTCTATAAAGGAATTACGTTGAGGGCAGTTAATTTAACGAACTCGTGCTTTTGTAGTTCAACCTCGAGGGAGATATCTGGGAGAGAGAGAGAGAGGTTCGTGTCTCGCCTGCGATGCTTCCTCTCGGATAATAGGAAGCGCTTTTGACTTCACCCCCAACGCTAAATTACAATCGAACACGTTATCGTGATGTATGAACCAACAGCATCGCTGATGAGGCGCAATCTTGAGCAAGAATTGCAATTTATAACACATCTCGTTAAACCAAGTCGACGCGATGTTGTGGCAATTGCCCAGGAATATTCACTAACTGTATACTGCTCCAGTTTCAGTAATAGTTTTACTAATAACTTCTATTCTGTCAAACAGCAAACAAAGTAACATTTTTTTTCTTTCTTTTTTGTAATTCTTTGAATGAAAAAATTGCAGTTTCATTTCAAAAACTGCAGCAAATGCAGTTTTTGAAAAAAAAATGCAAAAACTGCATTTCAAAAACTGCAGTTCCATTTCAAAACATCAAGTTTATTCGTCGAATTTATGAAAAATAGTATAAAGACCGATATTTCTGTTATAAATATCCTAACAGAGTTTCCAAATTGGTTTCTAGTTAATGTTTAAATATATATTTTCCTTGAAAAATTCAAAACATTATGTTCCTAAATAATCTAATTGTTACAGAAATTACATTAGTGCAGTGATGCCCTTTTTATGAAGAGAACACATTGCCATACAATAAAATTTTAAAATTCCATTTTGATTTTTTTCTGAATAATCTTTTATAAGTTGACAAGGAATTCTGTTCAAATGAATATGAGAGAAAACTCTTAATTTTGGCAGTTTCTGTTGTTTATGGCTATTAAAACAATAATTGAAGAGAATATGTCACTTCATTAACAGTTCGTGTTTTGTTTATAATTTAGTCCGTAGTTAATTAGCTTTATTATCTACCATGAAAACTATTAATCTATTCAGTTATTATCAATTACACATTTCCACTATTCTTTCTTCATCATTCACTCTGTTTGTCCTTTTTTCGTGGGATAGCACAATAGAACTTAGGTCGTAGTGGTTGGTTTTCCTCCCATCCACATTACACAATATTCATTATAAATTGTTGTGTAACTAGCGTCTACGCCCGTCAACAATGACGGTAGGACAACGTGACGGCTTTTAGTTGAGATAGAGTATTTTAAGCCGACGTTTTTTCTGTGTTTAAATATCATTTTTTCATTCATGTCGTGAAATGTCTGTAACGACTCTTCTGCATTTAATGCTCGTGTGGCCTACGCTTGTAATAAGCTAAAAAAAAGCACATTGAAATTTAAAATTTTAATCTAGTAGCCTCAAATTAATGAGTTATTTTTTTTTTCTCTGGCTCTTCTCTCATTCCGTCACACACACAGAGGGAGTGATAAGAGATATTTAACAACAATAATTTGAATGTAGTTCCAGTGGCTTAATGGATCTCACTTCGGATCAGAAGGTTGCAGGTTCGATTCCTGTCGCGAACAATTTCATATAGAAATTGTTTATATTGTCACAGGAAATTAAAATTATTTTCCAAACACAGAAAAATTGCATAACGGAAGTGTGTTAGACACAGACAGACCTGGAAAATATGAGATAATTTCTAACAGTTTTTATTATTTATTTAGGGTGCTTTAAAAACACATGGAAATTGCACATTCAGAAAAATAAATGTTTAATTCTAACAAATTTCAAAAATAATAATTTTGAATGTTCTTAAAATTTTCAAAATTCAAGCCAGATTCTCATGGAAATTTTTATTTATTTATTTATTTATTTATTTATTTATTTATTTATTTATTTTCATTCTTAATAATCTTAAGTAAGTTATGTTAGACTGTTGAAAGTGACAAGGGGCACATCCCCTTAACACTATAAATTTATTTGCATTAACATTACTCACTGTTAATTGATTGACTTGCATTTAAACTTGGGTAATTCAACTCTAATTAAAGCGTGGTTGAAGTTTCAGTTGTGGAGGAACGCTCTTTCTAGATAATTCTACGACGAGGGCTAATTTTCGGACATAACATTACCACCAATTTGTATTACAGTAACTCCATAAGAAATTTATAGCAAAGTTGCAGTTAATCTTGACGAAGTGAATAGCGTTATATATTTTGAATGACTTTAATGTGTCTATGGATTCCCTTGTACATTATAAATGCAACATATCCCCGAAGTTAAGTTGTTAAATAATTTCATCAGCATATCTTGGGAAAATTAAGCCTTTTGCAAATTACAGTGGACTCGGCCGGGCTATTGGAAGCTTAGCGCTGCCGGCTTGTGCGGTTGTGACTTGGCGCAGTTGAACTCTGGATTTGACTTTTGTATATAAATTAAAGTCTCGCCGACTAACGAGATGACCCCGTGACGCCCGCGATGTTAAGTGGAAGATGCGCCACTAATCCGGTCGAGCGGCAGAGAGGGGGCGGCATTACAGAGGTTGGGAGATCGTTTTCTTCCTCGGATGGTTCCGGGAAAGCTAAATTTTCCCATGGAAGCAAAAATCCCCTCTCGCCTAGAACCACGCGCTCGTGCTAACAGCCGTCGGTTCAATAACTGTTGTTGTCTGGTTCTTCCTCTTTTGTCTGTTTCAATTGCCAATCGATATCATTAGGGAAGAACTCAGCTACAAAGCGCTACAGCACTTGAGCGCGACAAAATCCATTATTGGAGACCCGCGGCTCTTCAGGCTTTTAAGTTGAGCTGTTAATGCATTATATTCCATGCAACATTTTTAATGGCCTACTCGATTAGTGCAGGACCCAACTGGATAACAGGCATGTTTCCAAGTAACAAAAAAAAAAAGAAAATTCTAACTTTTTATCCGAAGTCATCTGTGGTTTTTAAAATGAAAACACTGTCAATCCAATTAAAAACTTCGGAAAGAAGTACATAGTGAATAATTTCGGAATTTTTAGAGGCAATACATGCAGTGTGCATAGATTTTGTTCATCAGATCTTTCCGTCTATTACTGCCTTCAATATTTTCTTTATTTTCTTTATTTTTTGAAAATTTTTATTTTTAATATTTAATTAGTGAAATTTTATCGCAATATATCAACAAAATAACAACAAACGTTTCTGTTTTTAATTTTAATGCTCTTTTTAAAAGGAGTTTAAAATTGTAATTTAAAAACAAAATTACAATTTAAGAAAAATTTAAAGCAGAAAAATACCTTCATATACAAATTTTGACTAAAAGATGACAAATAAGAAATATTTGTAATGGACATCAGAAATTTTAACTTTGAAGGAATGAGAGGAGGTGAAGAAAACATCCACGTTTGTTGGATGGATTGAAAGTTTTATATTCTACGAACTAAAAAGGGTTAAAAATGATGATCATGTTAATTGTATCATTATATAAGTTTTATTTATTAGAGTATAGTTTAATAGGCAAATATTTTATTTGCCTATAAACTCTACATATTCTTCCAATCTGACTTTTTTTACACTTATTTTCCATATTAAAGAAGAAAAAGAATACTTTCCTTCATTAATTAAAGAAATAAATGATGAATTCGAATTCAAAATTTGCATTTTACTATTTATCCACAGTTGAGTTTAAGCATTGATAGACTATGAAGTCATGCATCTTCTCTACCGAATCCCCCATTGCTATTATATGGACGATCCTGTATTGTAGCGTTTTTCAATTTTTGAGTGAAGTAAAATATTTCCCATTTGTCTTCACCTGTCCAGTATGAGTTATTGCTGTTCGCGTAATTTCATCAACTATCTCCCCCCATATTTTTCTTCGTTAATGATATCCATAAGAGGGTGGGATAAGGGGGAAGATTCTAAGTATGCCATTCCTCCCATACCTGAAGCGTCTCTCCCCACTCCCCCCTCCAAATTTCACCTGTCTCACCAATTCGTCCACGTCAAACTGAAAAAAGCGACTCAAGTAATGAAGGTCCGTTTGTAACGCAATCCCTACCCCCCCCCCCCCCATTCCCAACCCTCTTTCCCCATCAATTCTCTCCCTTCTGAATCCAATCCATTTGAAAGCGAAGGAAGAACAGCATCGAGACATAATTAGAGAGGAAAGAAGAATAGGACAAAATATAATGGAATACGAATAGCTGTAAGTCATAACTGTTCAATGAAATAAAGATCCTTCTCCCTCAACCGGACCAATTTTCTAATCAAAAAAGAAGAGAGGAAAAAAAAATCACATTTTCCACTCTTCGAACCCATTTCTCCTTTTTTTTATAAACATTTTTTTTTTTAATTTTTAATATTCAGATTTACTATGTTACACTATTTTGGATATTTTCAACTATATAATGTTAATTAAAAGTAATTAATAATATGAAAGTAAGAGCTCTAAATATTAACTTATTTTAACGATTTAATTAGTGTAAATACTCAATTGATTCAGTATTTAGGATTAAGTTATGATTTCTTTTTAAAATGTTAAGATTAGGATTACATAGAATTTCAGTATTGATAATAATACGTTACGGCTGGTTTCTCCAAATAGTAATAACTCAGGTCTTAACTTAATTGGATGTATTTGGACTTAATCCTCGTAGTTGTTTACGACGATTTGGAGAAACCGGCCGTTAGAGATGTATGAAATTATCTGATACTGTTTTTTTCGTCTTGTTCAATTGTGCAAAATAATATAACTACAGGAAACTGGATATTTTGATGAATAAAATATCACCAGAAGATAAATTTATGGGTTCATTACCGAAGTTCCGTCAAAAATGATAAATAGAAATTGATTATTTGATGTTTATTTATTTCTTACCAAGATTTTTTTCTCAACATCCAATATTCCCGTGAAATGCTAATCGCTTTTCGTATGAGTTTCAACTTTACTTATCAATTTTGCCTTTGATGGCAATAAGCGGGAGACAGACTTAGTAATTTACATTATTTAAAACCAAAGACCTTTAATTTTAAGGTTAGTAAGACTATCATTTTTCAGAACAGTGAATATTTTTTTTAAATGATTTCTGTAAATTTTTTCATATAAAGTTTTTTTTTAATTACACCCTTTTTTTTTTTTCAAAGGGGAATTTGCTTTTCACGGCAGAAGTTATTATCAAATTTTTTTTTGTAAATACATATATATATACATATACATTTACAAAAACAATCATATAAATTAGTTTAACAATTTACATTACTTTATTTTATTTTTATTTTTTTTTGGTTTTATTTCTGATTTTTTTTTTTTTTTTTTTTTTTTTTTTTTTTTTTTTTGCTTAACATTTCACGTACGTACAGAAGAATCTTTTGGCAATAATATGCCTGAAGGCCATTCCGAATTTTTCATTGTTCGGAATAATAGTACCGATCGTAAATACGTATACATAAATACAGTTAAAAATTATGACAGCTCAATTCGTAAAAGTCCTAAAAGTAAAAAATTATAAATTTCAGTATATAGATTTTTAATTGCGTAAATTTTGGGCTTTTTATACCCTGAATTAAAAAAAAAAAATCTATAAGAGGGTGTTGGGATTCCCCATCACCTTCTATTGTAAGCTCTCGTTCCCTGTAGTTATGGACAGTTTCGTTAGCTGATCCTGTGGAACTTCTGATGGTTTACAATTAATTAAAATTTTCGTTTTAGCAATACCCGAGGATGATTTTTAACTAGCAATTAACTAGATGTTAACTTTGTATTACAAGAAAATTAACTTTGTTGTAATTAGTTAATGAAGATTAAGGTTTTGTCTAACTACTTCATAAAGCGCTTTATCTCCTGAAAACCGATTCCAATGAGATGAACAGGAGATGAATCTAACTGACCCTACCATAGACGGAACCTCTCCTATTTCGTTTTAAAGATGTAAATGAAAACGCAGCAACCGACGACGACGAAGAAGAAGAATGAATGAGATTATAATTAGGCGGGATTTCGCTTAGTTGGTTTTATGTCGGAATAATCAGGTTCATACGACGCTCTAAATTTCACCGAATTTTCTGTTCTAATATGATAAGCGCGATTGTTGCGAATGCGGAATGGAAGAGGGATGGGACGGGATGGTGACGAGGCCACCGGGGTCAGGAAGCAAAGAAAGGGTCCTTTCTCTTGCGATAGAGAGGGGTGAACAGCGGGAATTATGTCATCGCGCGAATGAATAATGCATGCGCGTGTCACGAACGGCGTCGCACATGGTCGCATTGATTTCCACCAGATCGAGGCCGGGCTAATGAGGAGGGGAAAGGAATCCAAGGCTCAGATTAAGTGCGTCGCACGGCTTCCCTCCTGAATTATTAATAGATGAAATGATGATAGCTAATGAATGGGAAGGCTTTTAGCAAAACGGACCCATCTCCAAAAGGAACTGACATAAGCATCTCTCTCTCTCTGTAATTTCCCTTCGATGGCAATTCTTTCGTCCATTGGCAAACACTGTTGTAGAAAATTCGGGTTTCCAGGCTTTCTTGTTTAACTACTACTTTAATTTGGCAACAAAATAACACTTAATGAACCCTATCCGTAATCCTAATTCATACAACTTTTTATTATAACTTTTTATAATAATTCACTTTTTATAATAATGGACAAATCCTCAAATGAAGCATCAAACTTTTTTAAACTGAAAGATTTGAGAAGATAAATTGTAATAGCAAAATTCAAAGATTCACAAAAAAAAAAAAAAAAAAAAAAAGTAAAATACATTGATAATTGCACAGAAATCACATTAAAAGTTTGACATATATTCAAAACTCCTAAATAAGTTTTATTAACTTTTGAATTAAAAACTATTAAGGATCATTAACAAAATTATTGTAAAAAAAAAAAAAAAAAAACTTTCCTTAATACTTTTTGATATAATTAAAGTTATTAATTTTTATTAAACGCTTGTGATTAATTTTTATATTAAATCATTTATATTACAGAATTATTATTACTATTATTATCTTCACTTAATAGCAAAATAAAGAAAAAGTATCTGCTGTGTATGATCTGATGAAGCTTGTTCGGAAATCGACGAAAATTTAGAAATCAATGAATATCGTTTAATATCATTTATAAATGAGTTTATTATTTAACTCAAGGGCTACAAATTCGGTGATGCAATTAGTAAATTACGGATTTTATTCTAAAAAAGAAAAAAAGACTGTAAGATTAAAATTAACTTTCATAATTTGATAATAAATTAAACAAATTTAATAAATAATTTGGAAATTAAACAAATTGAAATTAAAGAAAGCTTCTAACTGTATTTGGAGTTATTTAAATTAATTAAAGATTAAAAAAAAATCTTTTGTATAAAAAAAAAGGGCGGCTTCAAATAAATTAGAATTTGTTCTTTTTTTTTTTTTTTATTTCTAAATAAAATATATTAGTAGTTTTTTAGGAAAATTAAAAAAAAAAACAAACAGAAAACAAAAATGAAAGATAAGAAACTTGCATTTCTACAAGAGAAAATGGAAAACTAATTTTGACTGAAAAAAATACCTAAAAGCTTGAAACTTCAAAATTGTTTAAAAAAACAAATGTTAAAATTATTCACTCTTTTTTCACATTTATTTTTGTATTTTATTTATTTGCCTTTTGTGTTACATTTAACTTTACCCTTAATTCATTATCTTCAATATTTTATTTTTTCATTAAATATTAGACATGTGATAATTTATTGGATTTCAGAACTTGTTTCGTAAACAGAAGTAAAAAAAGTAAAAAAAGTAAAAAAAGTAAAAAAAGTAAAAAAAAAAAAAAGAAATTTACGTTGAGTGCAATGTTACTTTAATACTCATGTATATTTTATTTACTATTTCCTTTATTTTGAATATGACTATATATATCAATAATATATATGTATTTCATGTCTCACTTTGTAAGCCTAATACTCATCACTTACACGCAAAAACTACATTGAAGTCCATTTGCGGGTTAAATGAATATCTAAGAAATTAAAATATGGACTGGATTTAACTCTTTATTTTACAAATTGTTGAAAATTTGTTTTTTCTTCTTTTTAATTTTTAGTAGAGGCCTATTCTCTGGAAAAATATATTTGAAATAGTTTTTCAAGCTGGTATATTGTTAAACGTCATTGAGGCCAGACACACAAATTATCTTTAAAAAACATTTAACACATTAAAACATGACCAGGTTTCAATCGGCGAACCGATAATGTACAAGTAATCGTTTACCATCAATATATTGTAAATGATCGGTTTGTCGATTAAAACCTGGTCGTATTTTAATGTGTTAAATGTTTTTTTTTTAACAATAATTTGTCTCTGGCTTTAATGACTTTTAATAATACATCAAAGTTTTTAACACACGTAAAATTTTCATAAGTTTTTCAAGCTTTGGATGAATTCTCTTTAATCATATTAATGGTGGTGTTTCTAAAAGTTAACAAAAATTTAACAAAAATTTAAGATTTCAACCTAAATCCTTAATAAGCACTTAAAGATATAAACAAATTTGGTTGATAGCTAATTTAATAAGTGTATTGAAAGCAACAACTACTTAGAGACGTTTTAATTTTCTGTCTGCAAATAAGATTCATTTCATTTCGAAGCGCAAAGATAAGTTATTATTTATATTATTTTATTTGATCTACCGAGAAATGTTTTTTTTTTTTTTTTCGATATGTTTTCAGTTTTGTTGGTGTTTCAGATTTTTTTTCTTTCCTTTTTATTGGAGTTGTAGCTTTTAGAAAACCATAATTCACTCGCATCTCTCTTATGAAGCTACTATTGATCGATGTCAGCCCATAAAAAACAGCTTCAGATATTGGGCTGCATGCGTGCAGATTACTACATCATTGCTGTTGACGATGCTACGAGAGAAAGCGCTGGAGGGCGTGGGGGAGACTCTTCGAAACTGAAGCATTCAACGTTCGACTGCTAACATCTCCTGACATTAGAAAACAACTCGACGATCGAGGTATCGAACCGCTCAGCCGATAACGACTACTAAAATGAAATTGAGACACTTAGAAAATTGGGGATCCGCCTTTTGGAAAATGGGATAATCCCTCCGCCATAGAATAAAAGGGCCTTGAATCAAACCAATAGCTATGGTTTGTTGACAGCGTGGCTTTGAATCTTTGACTATTTGGGGGAATAAAAGGACTGTGAAAAGCTTTTATAGGCACTTTCATACATTTCTTATTTTAATGTTTGGCTTTTGTTTTCATGAGACATTGTATTACAGCAATTGCTATTAGTGCTAAGGATGTTGCTTTATCTGTCTGTCTGTTCATTCACTACAATAAATTTACTAGAAGTAAAGGATGGTATGGTTGGGTCATTGCATTTACTGAACCAGAAATGGGAGAATGCTTGAAACTTTGGATTTCATTTCTTGTAAATTATGTTGCTATCCAAAGATTCAAGATTTTTATTTCAATCCAGCGATAAATGCAAAGAAACCTTTCTGAGCTTGTTGCAAATTAAAAATGGTTAAAAGGTGAAACCATCTTCTTTTTTTAAAATAAAAAATCGAAAAAAAAGTGATTCCTTCAATATCTTACTTTGACTGTGGATAATATTAATATGGATTAATATAATGGATAATATGGATAATGTTAAATCATGTTAAAAATTTACCCATTAAAAATGTAGTTAAAAATTTTTTTTTTTTTTTTTTTTTATAGATGCCCAAAAGAGGTTGAAATTTAAAATATTTAAAGAAATTATCCAATAAAATTACCAAACAATCTTTTGAAAACTGAATTGAAAACGGAGAAAGAAAATGATTTGATTTTGAAATATCGAATCAAATAACAGCAAAAAGAAAATGCCTGTAAACTAAGCATACAATAAATAAAATTAATAAGAAATAATTATTAGAAAAAAATTTTAAGCTTCTCTAAAAATAAACAAAACAATCCCACAAAATACTATTTAAGAAAAAAAAATCAAATTGGATTAAGTGAATGTTTTCTTAAAAAAAATTAATTTCACTTTTTTATAACTTTCTATTTTTCTTCCAAATTGGAATTTAATTACAGAAATTAAATTAAAAATCATTATTAGATAATTATTGTAGTAATTAATTTATTAATTATTTTTATATTGTTGATATAAAAATATGACCTACTTGAATTAAAATTCCTTAGAATTACTTCTCTGATTTTGCAAATTTTAGATAGTTGAATTTACATTGGAAAAGCCTATAATTATTATATAATTATTATTATTTTATTTCTTTATATATCATTTCCTTTAATAATTATAAATGCATTATTTTTTTTTTATTTATTTTATTCTACGGTATTGATGGGGAAAGAATTTTAATTTTACATTGAAAACATTTTTCAAAAAAATATTTTATAAATTGTTTTTCGTTAATTTATCGGTAATCAAGTCAAATATTTAACCAATACATATTGTATTACAGAATGAAATTCATAAACAAGAGAATTCTATAAATAGAAAGAATCTTAATTAAGGAATTTATGAATAAAAAAGCTCTTGAATTGTTTTTATTATAAGATTAACAATAATAAAATATATATATTATCATTTTACAATTAACATATTGTTGATGTTATTTTTGTTAATTTTTCTTTGGAATTTAAGAATTAATGTTTTCTGATATTTGATAGACATCATATGAACCATGTAAAGTAGAGATAGGGTTTCAATAACCAACACCTTTGGAAAGATCGTTTGAATTCTATTCGAATTAGATACTACATTGTGACACCATTTATGTGTGTGGGTTTTTTTTTTTTTTTTTTTTTTCCAGAACATTTTGAAAACGAGAAACGACGCCCCCTTTAAAGACAGTATCACACGCAATCGTGTTTGTAATGTTTGTTCTTTGCCAATATCAATCCATTGGGCTTTCTCGGTAATTTAGTAAGTGCGTGGGCTGCCACGCAGTATTATTGGGAAATCCTTAGCTACTCTGTAGCCAGAGGCAGGTTTCAGAAGCTGGAAGTCGTTCGTTATTTATTGTTTACACAGTTCGTCGTAATTAAACGACCCATATTCACTTACAATAATGAAACGCTTCAGTCTAAGTTCTATCGACGTCCTTTAAGATAAGGGAGCACCTGCAGAAAAATAGAAAAGAAACAACTGCATTATATTTTTGACCAACATTTAAAGAAAAAGATTATATTGCAATGAGAACCAAGAGACTACTATTATATTGCTGTTATTCATATTTTATATATTAAATGAAGTATGAAAAAAAAGTAATTCTGATATTGTTATAAAATCAATTATTTATTTCAGTAAAAAAATATTAAAACCACCGAAATAAATTAATTTCATAATAAATTATAAATTTCATAAATTTTATAAATTTTTAATTTTTATTTCAAATGAAAAAAAAAAAAAGCACAAAAAATTGATTTCAGAGATGTGTGCAATCCCTTGAATAATTTTTCAGAGTGTCAAAAGGGCCACGGTTCAGGTGATAGATATATATTTCTATGTTTTCAAACAATATTTTTTGTTGAGAGTTCAATAACTAACTAATAAAAAAAAAATTAAATCGTAAAATCTGAATTAAAAGGAACTGATTCAAAAGTTCAAAAAAAGAAAAAAAAAAGTTTAAATAAGCCTATACAAACTGTTAGACTTTTTTAATTTTTTGAACAAATTATATTTTGAACACTTTCACATTTTGTTTTCCTTTCAAATTTTAATAGACTACAGTGATAGAAACAAAAGAGAATCCAAAGTTAATAGCAGTAATTTATATATTATTTATATGTTATATTGTCCACAATAAGCAAATTGTAATATATTAATGATTACTATATTATTTCTCTGAATATAATGTTATGACCTTGTTCAATGTGTTATCTTTTCTCGTATTATCAATGGAAAAATGTTTTTATATGAGAAACAGAATTTCTTAAGGTAAATCACAGTGTGTGTCTCTCTTTACGGGAAATCCTGCAAATGTCATGTATTGGCTTTATTTCTTTCTTCTCGTTTTTTTTATTTCCTTTTTCTTTTTCAGTTTAGATTCTTTTGTGTGTTACTGATCTTTCTACCCTCCAACGTCCGATATCGGTGAAAACGTTCCGGTTTTTATGATGTGGCCCTAAAAGTGGGAGCAGCTATAATCTGCGGGTCTTCATTGCCTCGCAGCCCACAATTGCTGGCGGAATTGCTCTGTGAAAGGTTCCGTTGGAGCGGGATGGGGCAGTCGACCGAACAATCCCCATTACGACCTACAAATGAATATTCCGACAACAACACAGCCGTTACTCCGTGTTATTCACTCACGGAAGCAACGATAGCGGATAAAGTCAAATGATGGGGGAGTAGAAGAGAAGGGAAGAAAAAAAAAAACCCGCTGTCAGAAAATTCATCTCGTCCTCAGGGAAAGATTTTTAAACGATTAGCCTTCGTGTTCAACACTAACAATTAAGAAATGCTCAAATAGTGGGTGGAAATTGAAGAAATCTATAAAACTACGGATATACATTTTCGAAATGGATATTGAAGAAATGGATGTTGTTACTCCTTATCTTTTTATTTTTATTCTTTATTCTTTATCCTTCATTGCATTCGTTTCTCAAATACTTCGTTAGATTTAACAGATTATTGTTCCAAGTTTTTAATTAGTAATTATATTGATATAATGTTGATTAAATATTGTTTCTTAACGAAAAGACTACGGATAAAAAGATAGTTAACTCTTCTTCAATCAGGACAAGTAAAAAGAAATATTTCAGTGAACTTTCATCACTTATTTTAGATATGTTTTGTCAAATGAAAATCAAATATCAGTTAGGCAATATTGAAAATTTGACTTATTATCATGAGTATATATTTCGCAACTGTGGCATCAACAACATTTTAATGAATATCGTAATTAAAATAGTGACAAATATTTCATTAGAGAAAGTTCTAGAATAAGAAAAATGAAAAATTTATAACTACATCTGCATCATTTAAAGTAGTATTTATAACATTGAATTAAATCATGAAACGAAATAAACTTAGTTGCTTGTAAACTCTTTTCTTTTTGTAAACGGATGGTGCAAAGAGGAAGTGCTATAAAGCTGTTACGACATAGAAAGGGAATTTTAGAATGCACGGAGGAGAGTTGAAGAAACATAAATAAGATTGCAACTGTTGCATAAAATAGAAGAAAACTGTTATTGTGCTACTAAGAGCCAAATGTAAGTTTTGAACGGGTCTTAACCTATCCTTGCATTAGTTTGTCTTGCAGAGAAGTTGTAAGAGCTTATTTATTTCTTCGAATTATTTTAATCCTTTGACCTTGCGATTTCTTTCCTTAGCACTGCCATAAATGTCATAAATAAGAACCTATTCATCCGTTTTGTTTTGGCTTCTCCCCCTCCTGCCTTAGCTATAGTTTGTTTTTTGCGGATATTGTTTTATGGATGTTAGATTCTTCTTGTTGTTTTCTGATGGCTGTCGGCGCCGGGCTCTATCGCGGACGATGACGAAGAAGAAAGAAAAAAAGAGAAGAGGGGAAAGAAGAAGAAGGAGAAAGAAAAAAAATCGTTATTTCTTGACAGGAAAGAAATCCGGCTGCGCCTCTGGGAGGGGGGTTGAGGTGCTAGTTGAGGGTGTGCGAACGCTTGCTCTCTCTCTCTCCCTGGCCATTACTGCAGTCGACCGATCCAGCAGAGACCTCACTTCCCTACAACGAAAAATGCCATCATCACTCTTATGAGGCCATCGACTGAGAAGACCATTAGTATTTGACGTCAACATCGGTGGCTCAAGAATAAGTCATCACGAATAAATGTCGCCTCTTTTCATACGAGCCATTGAATCACTTTGGGCTGCGAAATGAGAGATCCATTAATCGTGATGCTTTCTCGCTGCTTCCAAAGAAAAATCTACATGTTTAATATCGGAAGCTAACATTTTGAAATGTGATTTAATGTTCAATCTGTAAGACGGAAGACTGAATATTATCCTTAACTCGTTGCAGTAATATTGCAGAGGGAAGTGCCCTGTAATTTGGAATTAGTTGAAGGATTTACGTTCAATATTATCTCCTTAGGAAACAGCTTACGGTAGTATTTTATAACAGATATTCAAGCATTCAAATAATATTGTGATTACTTCAGGCAACTGAAATTAATATCTACTTCATTCCAATCTGTAGTTGGTAGTGGTTCGAATTTCAGATGAGACATTTGTTTGGTAGACTTTTCTTCAATTGTTTGCTGGTTTATTGAAATTAATTAAAAAAATAAAACTGCATGTCACACATCGAAAGATTCACATAGGAGTGGTGTAATGTTTAATTCTAAAATATGATAGTTTATTATTATTATTATTATTATTATTGTTGTTATTATTAGTTTTTTCTCGAAAATAATGTTTTTAACATTAGTAGCTGAGTAAAAGATGAATATAATAATTTCATAACCAAGTCTGGAGAATGGCAGCACTTAAATTTATAAAAAAGGCCGTTTTTATTTCTTACTGATGCCTATTTAGATGTATAATACTAATTACTGAAATTGGGATTGGTATGGTCACATTTGATACTTCATAACTTCTACAATATTTCTTGAATATATTACATGAAAACGTTATTCTGTCTGTCATTCTGAGATAAGACTAAGTTTTTCCAATTTTGTGACCAAACTGTAAGAGATAGATTGGTCTTGCAAATGAATAAAATGTAGATCTTTTTTAAGACCAACAAAATGCTACAAAAATCTTTTTAAAAAGGTTTTGGTTTCCAAGATGTCGCCTTTTAAAGAGTCAAATTTTGACTTTTTCTCAATTTAAACGAAAAGTTTAAAAGTTGGAAGAGAACATTATATTGAGAAAATGTTGGTATTTGAAAGTTCTATCGAACGATATATCAGCCGTTCACAAACGTTTCTGCGTTTGCAAGATACATGCAAAAATGTGATTTTTTCGCTTTAAATTTTTGGTGTGTGGTGCCAACCCGCAATAAATCTGAGTTATATTAATGCTATATATGCAAGGGTTCCGGAACGAAGCGACGGTACCCGGCTAATATATAAATAATAGACACTCAGTCGACTCTATATCTCCAATAAATACCTTCTTTAATACAATTTTTCATTTCTTTTTACAAGAAACTTCTTCAGATTTAGAGAGGACAGGAAAATCTTTTGCTCTTCCTCATCTAGAATTCTTTAATAATCTATATATTCAACATTTGCTTGCTTTCTTCAGAGAATAGAAGATAGTTTTTTTTTTCTTTTTTTCTTTAATAAATGTTAAAAATTGCTAGGTTTGTAAATTGTTTTACTTCATTTCAGTGCAAACGTTAAACTGTTATTATCTAAGTAATGTACAGTATTAACATTTACGCAAATTGCTTTTGAAAAGATAGATACCTGACATGATAAATCACATGAAACTGAGATAATAGACTACTAAAATCATGTGATTTTGGAATAATAATAATTACTATAAATAATAAGAGATTTTTTTTTTAAATAAATTTACTTGAAATTGAGAATGTAACTTACATTCATTTTAATTGTCAGTTAGAAAATGAGAAATTTGTTACATTAATGAAGATTAATGCTACTTAATGAAGATTAAAAATGTAATCACTAATGAAAGTCGTGAATGATTCAAATGAATTATTTTGACTTCATTTTGATAATTATATGTACTTTTTACTATTTTTATTGTTTGATATTATTGATTGTTACTCTGATATTAAAATTATTTTTTTTAGTTTCAATAATTACTATTTTTAATTTCCCTTTGTTAATTATTTAATTTTCGCGCTCATTGCTTTGAACTATAATTGGTTTGATATGTTATAGTGTTGTTATAATTATAATGAGTTGATTTCTAATTCTCCGTTAGCTAGACTGTAAAGACCAGCACAATAATACAGGTTTTATGTCACAGAAACTTTAAACTGAAAAAATGAATAATTACTAATGAAAAATAGCCTAGAAAATAAATAAATAAGTGGAAAAAAAAGGGGGGGAGATAAATAATTGTAGTCAGTTGAGACGAAGTCCCCTTTCCTGCACTTTATCAGCGAGAAACCGCGCTATAAATAATGTCCGTGATTCTGTGGTTGGAGCTAATTGCTTCCTAGTTGTAGGTTTCTTCGTCAGCCCCTGCCACCTACGCGTGGGTGACTCGATAACTTCGAAGAATGCTACGTGAAAAGAAAACCCAAAGTTTATTTTCGACCTGCGGCTGCAGAGCCGGAATTAAGAACGAATATTGACGCAGAATGAGCGGTCCATTTCTTGTGTTGAGTAGGCGTACTCATTCCTCTAACGGACCTGAACCGTTTTTAAGAGAGAGAAAAACAAGAAAGAACTGACAACCTACTGCAAATTGATTTTTTATTAAAAAAAAAAACAAACACAAAGGAATATTTGTAAATTACATAACTACATATTGGATGACGATGCATAGTAAACGTAAATAGACATTAATTTTTTGGTCGTTAGTATTTCTCCCCAGGAATGCATGCAACTATATCTCCAAACATAGTAGTTAGATTAAGTCTTCTCCGTAGATTAGCATTTAAAGTTTTAAGAAGATCCATGGATACATTGGTTCAAAAGTTACGGGAGGGAGATATATAAGCTGAATTTCCTTAGGCTGAATTTTCTAAGCCTAACTTTTCTCAAGAAAATAGATTGAGGAGAATAATTTGTTAGTAAATTTACGGAGTTGAAATAAAGGAAATACAAAAAAAAAAGAAAAAGAAAATGGAAGTAATGGCAATTTCATTTGGTCTTTTTTTAGTGGAGTATAGTGGTAATTCTGTTTTGTTAGTCCGATCAGTTAATAAGAAAAACCAGACTGGCTAAGTTAAAGCACCCGTTAAAATTACCGTTTTTTAGGGTAAATAGTTTTGAATTATAATGATCATAGAAGTACTGATGGACAGAATATTAAAATATAATGTAAAGATCAATAGTGTAAAAGTGGATCAGAAAGCTTGAATAAAAGATCTAAGAAAGAAAAACGTCTTAAATATTTTACAGGTGTTTCGACATTCTGTGCAGACATCCTTCCAAACAGGATGTTAAGCAATCACGCAAGAATAATGATTAAGATAAAATGCCTATTTAAAAGAACAGAGAAGACGAAACTATGTTAGTTTTAACAAAAAATTATGTCTGAAAATATAACAACCTCTAATGTTCCAACTATACTTTGCACGTTTAGATTTTGGAGGAAAGTTTCGTTGACCAAGAATTTCTCTTGATCTCTTAAATCTCTTCAATTACTAAAATTCAGACACGCAGTACATCTTTGCTTAGTACATATAACCAATGTAAAAACACCTGTTTTATTTTATTTAAAATAATCTTTTGAATAGTAGCAATCGCATGCTTGGGATAATTCGTTAAAACTATTTTCCAAAACAGTACTAAAGTAATAACATTCTACCAGTGGGTATTTTGGGTTCACTGGATGGCATGTGTGAATATAATGGGGTCGGAACGCTAATTTCACTAATTCCAATTAACCCAGTTGATTTGATTTGCAGCCATCTTCAACTTGAGAGCTTCCTTCCAAGACGATAGACAGATTCAATTCAATTGACAAACTGGTCTGTTAATGATGCCTTTGGTTTCTCATTGGCAAGGGCGTTAGTATGTGTGTATCTGTTTAACATATGGGCGAGTGGTTCCTGCTGGTCCAAAGTGGCTTTCTTTGCTGAGCCTCGATGTTGGGTGCCCGAAGCGCTCGGCCATCATCTTCTCGTTGACCCAACCGGTCCACAGAGTCCATTTAAACTAATTTGACCGTCGAATGAACCTCGGTTGCTCGCGCGATTGGGTGGAGCTCGAGCAGGAAGATGGGCTCGGGGTCAAGGAAAAGGGTCAACACCGAAGTCGTAAACGCCATTAGCAGGGAGGAACGGAATATGAGGCGCGTGCAAATAGCTCCACTCGACGGGCCCTCACGTTCCCAAAAACGGCATCGCACTCGTTGGCTGCATAAGCCGGACGCTAGCAGCCATTATGCAAAACTGTTTCACAGAGATTAGGATCATGTCTACAGATGATTTATAGCTGCGAAATATTATGTTCAACTTTATAGTATCACTAATTGACAACTCCATCCTTTAAGAGCTGCTAATCTTGTATTGAAAGCAGCAGTTTATGATTTACAACTTAATCATTATTACCCACTTTTAATGTTAAGGAGACTTAGTAATCATAAACATAATTAACATTCGGTCTTGTAATGAAAGAAACACAATCTTATCAGTGAAACACGTTTTCAATATATTATTCTATCGAAAAAACTTTCAGAATTAATTTCTTAAATTAAAAAAAAAAAAAAAAACAAATTATTTGAATGTCGAAGGTTATTATTATATAAAATACAGTCGGAAATTAAAATCAGATCACGACAATTTATGGTAAGGCAATACGAAAATAATAATAATTAATGAACAAAAGACAGTTATCATTAATACTTGCTCAATAAGCCGATGTTTTCTTAAGGGCACCTATCACTAAAATAATACATGTTCAGCTTGGGTTACTCCGCTATACATGTTAAAAACCAAGAAGGGATAGATAATAATAATCATATAAACTTTGGGAAGACAAAGTTTTTTCATGACAGGTGTTGTTTATGGGAAGCTCCTATGACACGATCTGACTATCTCTCGATTTATAAAAGATATATACTATATGTTATACTATTTACTAGCTTAAGATATGTTTTTGACAAAATAAAAATTTTAGCATTCTGTGGTAATGATTAATTAAGCGAACGATTTAAAATTAATTAATTAATTTTAAAATTTTAGTAAATACTATTAAAAGTTGATTAATAATTTTGCTACGCATCAAAAACAAAACAAAAATTACAGTTTCTATTATAATTTTTATTTTAAATGTAATTTTTTAGCAGGAATTCCTCTCCCTAATTTCCATTCACAAATACTCTACTGGTTAGAAGTTTAGATTACTTTACATTCTGCTTGAATTTCCTTTTTCTTGTTATTAGTATTAAAATCAGCCCGTAGCCCATCTGAGAAAGTTAGATTCTATAAAAACTTTTAGACATCCAGTATTTTACTGTAAAAAAAAACTTTTATTAACAATAAGTTATTAGTAGGACAATGCAAATTTCATTTTATTAAAACCGAATTCGAAAGGAAACAAAGAAAACTCCATTTCCTAGTGCAGAATACTGTGTTGTTAAGAATAAAGTTCACCACTAAGCTTTCTACGAATATGACGCATACCACTGCTCTTATGGCGTGTGCTGAATAGTTACATGGAACAGATGGGTTCAGTCACAGAGTCAGGGCTTCTGCTAACAGAGTATGTTTTCTGTTATGACGCAATTACGTCAAGAAACTAAAGCAAAAAATTTGCCAAGCAATTTATAATAATAAAAACATGTAAAGGTGACTTTAACAGGAAATTCAAATCCCTTTTTAGTTTATACATGTGCTTAAAAAAGCTGTTATAAAAGAGATTACGCAAGTAAAATTCAAATCGCTGTTAAATCGTTAAGTTAAACAAACTAGTTGAATATCATCAAGTGCAAACATATTTTTTAAAGTGTTCCTTGGCTGGCCCACGCGGTCCTTTATCGATTTGAACCGGGTAATGAATCTAATGATTTTCTTGATTAACGCTCGTAATAGCATCATCTCGCGAGGAAATGAAGTTTCGCCGTCGCTGGCTCCCTTAAGAAAATCCCTTCTTTAGAAGGAAGTCTTAATCACAGGAAGACAATTCCTTTATAAAGAGGAACGTCATATCCGGATTACACTTTTTTTTTTCTCTCTCTCTCTATCTTTTTAAATCAAATCTTATATCGCGATTGGTGCTACTGCTAAGTCAATGGCGGCGCAAGTAATAAATGGGGGAATGAGAAGCTGTCGTAAATAATGAAGGCGCGCACGAGGAAGGGCCGTCATTGTTCATATTCATGTATCTTACCGAGCGGCGATTTTATCAGGCGCGCGCTGCCATTGTTTACCCAAAGCAACCGTGTCAGACGCTCAGTGGTGCCCGCGCTGCCTCCGCTCTTTTTGCCGCTTGGGCTCCCAAGCATCGCACCGCTTGACAACCTAATTAAATGGAAGAGGAAAAGATCTCCTAACAAGGTAGACGAGCAGCCACTTCTCCACCGACGGAGAAAGCAGTAGATTTTATTGTTTCGTGAAATTTGTAATTAGATGGCAAGAGTGGCCTGCGGGCAAAAAAAAATTACACTGGCGTTTTGCAGACACAACATATCTACATATGTTGCCTCACATTAGAATCCCATTTGAGCGATAAGCCACTTTATAAAGTTGGCATCTTTTTTTTTTTTCCACTTCTTCCTTTCTACGAACATTGTCATTAAAGCTTCCAATTTTGAATTCCATATTTAACTTACTTTTCTCCTTTGCAAATAATAAGCTCTAAAAATGTATTGAATAAGCTATTATGTATTAAATAAGCTATTAGATCTATCTCGAATATTTATCTTTGAAAATAATTGAACATTCAATGGAAAAATTAGATTCTAATGAAATTTAGTTGAATTCCTTATTTAAAGCTTTTATTTTTCAAATTTATTTCTTTTCATATTAATACCAGAGACGTAAGATAGGCTCGACGAGAGTTTTGGCTTGGGCGATAGAATGTATACTTTTTTTTTTTGATTGGATGATGGAGGTCCATAAGGGCGGCATTGTGATCATTCGCCTCGGTAGTTAATTAAAACAACTACGCCACTGTCTACTACTCGTAAGTTGATATAAACAATTTTATAATTATACTTTATATCTTAATTCCATAACACTCACAATATATGGAATAGAGCATAAGCGTTTTATATTTTATTAGTACTTTAGAACTTTACAGTGCTGTAAAGTGCTGAATTTTTACAATTGAATTTTGGATAATTGAAGAATATTTAAGAAATCTTAAATAAACAAGAAAAATTGTTTTATAATCAACTATTTACTCTACAGTAGTTTACTGTACAGGCTAAGAAACAAAATGGAAGTATATGATGTACTTCCATATAAATGTAAATATTCATTTTTGATACATTCCATTATACTATTGGCTATTTTTCAAGAATGTTCTAAAGGTAATGGGTCGTTGTTTTGAAGTTGACTTTCTTTCCAGAATTTTCCCAATGACGACATCTTTTCCAGATTTCCTTTATCTACAAAAACATCTTAAATATGTTAAAGATTTTTATATTTAAAAATATTTCTTTAACTTAAAACATGTTTATTTATTTTCGCTTAGGGAAATGATTTCTAATAGGCTTTTAAATTTCCAGCTTTAAGTTGTTTTATGTTAATTGCATGGTGTATTGACATATGGGATGTCCTACATTGGACTTCCTTTACCGCAAAGTGGATTCCTATCTCTCAGTTCAATCTCGTTGCTGGAAAACTTGCCATTATATAGACAGTGCGTAGAGCAGATAGCAATCTCTCATTCTAATCACGAATATCTTTGTAAACCGATTTAATTAATTTACAAAAAACCACACCTGAGAGATAACATTTTTTTTTTTATTTATATCTCTGTTAGCATTCCCTTCATTATGGGCGATATTTTTCGTACGGAAGACAGCTCGAGTCGCAAGGCATAATCTTATCTAACTTCTTTATCTGTTATTATACTAAAACCCGTTCATTTAGGTGGTAAGTTATATTATCATACTACAACGTAAATTCTGTTAAGGTAATCCATAATTTGAAATATAAATGGGCATCCCTAAATAATAAGAATAATAAAAAATACGTAGAAGGTTTGTAAATTGTAGATGTAAAAAGAAGATCAATAATTTACATTCACTTCAACTGAAATGTGGACGTCTGTTCCACGAACTGCAAAGAATTAAATACAAATCTTCACCGATGTTTTTCTACTTAGAATTAATTAATTAATTAAGTAGTGACTTTCAACATACGTTTGTAATTTTTTTTTAATAAATATGTATATAATTATAAATTTAATTGCCGCTGAATAGAAGCAAATATTATCTGTTATTTCGGGTTTATGTCTTTGTGAGAAAAATATTGATTGATTAAAGCAATTAACTCTTAAATTAAAATTTTAATGTAACGCATCGTGTTACGGCCGCTATTGATTTTTTTTTTTAATTGTTTTTTTATCGCAAAAAGTTTTTTTAGGAAAACGTAAAAATGATAAACTTGACTAAGCCTAATGAGTGATTTCTATGTAGAGTTTTTTCTTTTTGTATTATCGAAACTTTTGGACCAGGAAAGAAAAAATGAAAAAGGATATAAATTATTGAACAGGAATATACTCGTTTTAAAGCCATGCTTAGTGGACTCGATTGGCACTGTTACGGAAAACATTAGTAGAAGAAAATTGGAAAAAGAACATCGCAACAAGATTTAAATTTAAATTTTTGATGATTTAATTGCGCTTCGAAGTAGGCGGAAGTAACCCGAGTTAAATGTAAAGACTATTATTTTTATTTTCTTTCTTTTCGTTTCATCATTTTTTTATTGAATTTTAAAATAAAGAAAAAGACGAATAACGTTTGACGATAATATTCTGCCTAATTTAACTCGATTATGACGGATTATCCCTCATATTTTTTATTTCTAACAACTTGCTATTCAAGCACAAAAATACTTGCTAATAAACTGTCCGTCTTCAAGAGAACTACACTGTTGTAATTGGATTTGTAAGCGCAATCTCGAGATTACGGAAAGCCTAAATACAGCAATAATTTTTTTTTAAAACTTTACATCATTTCAAATACTTTTGATGAAATAAGTGAATCCTCTTACATAAGAAGAATTTATAAGTAATTTTTATTAGTAACTGATTTTTGATGCAGATGTTAATAAGCATAAATAAAAATTTTACTAACTTACGCTGAAAGTAATCTTGATTTGTACATTTCTGTGTTTTAATATGGGAGTAAAATTATTAACAAGGTTGAACTGGCCATTGGTTATGTAGGAAGATAGCACTGAAATTACTTTTAAAAACCCGTGAATGTTCTGCCTTTTAAGTTTTACGTTTAAATCTTGTAACTAAATTTATTCAGCGTTTCTACAAATATTACACTTCTAAAAAAATGCTTGGTGTTCAGTGACTGACTGTAACTGTCATTGTAGAGCCTTTAAGATATCAATGCAGAGAAAACTAAAGCAGATCATACCTAAAAGCTTTGAAGTATTATGGTTTTCGAATTGATTTTGCTTATGTTCGTGGCCATTGTGGAAACATAGGAAATAAAAGAGCTGATATCTTGATAGTAGTTTGGAAAGGATTGCGCCAACTTCATTTTAGAAGTTCTACAGACGCAAGCATACAGAAGTATTCAGGATTGGAATCTGGTCAGAAGACTTTGAAGTGAGATAAGCCTCAATAGACAAAGTCATTTTTCCCCACTATTGTTCACAGATCTCAAAATAAACTTTTATTCTAATTTTTATTTTAATTTTTATTTGAATTTTAAAATAACTTGGATATAGTACTTTTAATAGAGTGGATATAGTATTTTTAATAGACTGCTTATAGTATTTTTATTTCGATTTGAACTTCTAATGTGTTTTCTTGTGGCCATAACGATCATGATCAGAATATTTCCTATTGCGTTGTCTTCCTTTCAATTCTTTAAAGAATGGTTTTACAAAATAAGTTCATTTAAATGACTTGTGTTCTATCAGAGTTTTTTTTTTTAAATTTAAAGATATATTTACTGACTTTAAGAATCTTATTTAGGACTGTGTTTTCCAAGTTGTCTTGTATTTATTACTCTCTGAACCATTTATATTGTACTTTGTGTCGTTCCGGCATAGCCTAATGGTGGAGGCGACGGCCTGCCTTGAGGCAGATGTGTCGGAATCTGGGTTCGAATTTCGGCATCGGCATGGATGTTTGAAAAAAAATCATAAAGACTTACTAAGGAAGGCAATAGGTAACCACCTCCATGGAAATTGTTCCCTGGAAATTCAATGGCTTCCGTTGTGCAAGGACACTTCGGACACGCGAAATAATTTAATGTACACTGTGAAATAAACAAAACATTGTACTTTGTAACTACTGTATTAATTTAGTATTGTTTCAGTCAATATTAATCGTTTGAGTTGAACTTACTTTATTTTAATAAATTTAGAAGTTCAGTTTTCCAAGATTCTTATATTTCTAGGAACTTACTGTAGGTTCTGTAGAAGATATAATCTTAGGTTTTTATAGATATTATTCATATTAAATCATTTGTTATATAAGTACACAGATTTTGTTGTTTAATAAATATAACAGTAATATTTCAACTATTCTATTTACTTACCAATCTTTCTAGCAGTATAAATATTATTTATTATGTTCTAAAAGACTTCTATAAACCTTGTGCTGTACTTGTGGAATACAACGTATGTTTTGCATATTAACAAAAAAAAAAATATGTTTACTGAAAATTACTTAATCAAATATTGTGAATAATAATTTGAAATAGATTACATGATTGTCGATCTTTTTGTCTTTTGGAACGTTTAAGGTATTTCAGAGACTGTCAGCTCAATTTTATTTGAAGAGTTTTTTTTTTACCTGATTTAGCTTTTGCTGCTCCATGGATAACTGAAGGAAGGAAGAATCTTTGTCATTCAATAGATGGTTGTCGTAGACTAAGCCCGGAATCAACATGGTCAGATTAGAAAGCATTTATTTCATGCTTCATCTATTTCAGTTTTGAGCTGCAGACAAAAGGGACTTAACGATGGATCAAGAATAAATCGTAAAGATTTATTTAAAAGCTTTCCTTCCGTAAAAGCAGATTTTGAAAGGAAATATTGAAGGAAGCATTTAGAATTAAAGGCCAAAAAGTCTAACCACAGCCTGGCTTAATAATAAGTTTAGTCTGTCTGAGATAGAAAATCATTGTTAGAATACATGTTTTTATTCTTCATGATTTTATTCTGAAGGTCATTATAACAATGAGTAATTAAAATTCCTTGTTAAAATGATTTGATAGAATGAGGCCAGCATCAAAATAGTTAGTTTAACATTATACTATAGAAATCTACGAATAATTAAGATAATCAATGATAACTGTCTTCGTATTGTACAACAGAAACCATTTACGGAGTCTAAGTAAGCAATTAGGTATCACAGCTTTTGTATTTCATAAGATAACCGGGAGTTGCTCATTGATTCAGTTTGAAATCACATTCATTCGGTTCTTTTCTCACTGGAGATGATTATTCTTGATGTAACTTGGCGGAGATCTTTTCCAAATTTCAAAGAAATTTTGCTTCAAGAAAATCTCTAGTAGTTGTTTGATAAACATGAAAAGTTACATCCTTAGCACTTTCTTCGATACTCATTGAAGAATTTTTTTATTGAATTCATTAAGAAACTGGTCATTTTCTTTTCATTTCCTTCTGTTCTTTATATCGATTACTTAGGATCAAAACTACATAGATCAAAAACTACTTCCTTTGTGATTTCACAGGCAATGTTTTTGCTCCAAACAATCCATCAATTCTCTTGATTTCGTCTTCTGAAAGAGATGAAGCATCATTAAGAACCTGTAAACTGCTCCTAACATTTCCAAAAACCAAAGAGACTAAATCTTTACACTAACATAAATTTTAGTAGTGTTTACAAGAGATATCTTGATGAGGATAAGTCCAATTTTGATCAATGTTTCACAATTTAAAAAAAAAATGGATCAAATATGATATTGAAAAAAATTAAAAGTCCCAGTCTTTCTTTCTCCAGACTACATCTTCTGAAATCACTTGAATTTATTACATGTTATCATAATTATAAGGAAATAAAGCAACAATACTCATATTTTAAATAGGAAGAAAAAAATCCAGATAGATACACAGCGTTTTTAATCCAGTGCGGAAAGAGAAGAAAATGAAATGAATTTTAGTATTTATATAAATAAATATTATGATTTTATGTAATTAAATAAAGCACCAGTTGATGGGATTGAAAAATAATCCTAACAGAACTTGTATAGTTCCTAAAATACAACTATCTTACATAAAAGAAAATATACAACAACAAAAAACAAACTAATAATATTTATAAAAAGAAAAGCAATAAAAAAAAAATATAAAAAAATATAAAAAGAGCGACAGAATGTATGTTTTTTGTATGTATGGATTATAAGTTTGGTGTAACGAAATATATATGAGAGCAAAAAGAACAACAAAAAAAAAAAAGTAAAAATGCAATGTTAAATTGAAGTAGGCATGTGCTACAATCAAAGTAACTCAAAACTATTTTATCTTAAATAGAATGTTTGTAAAGAAGATTTTTACACAAAAGGAGCAATGGACCAAAATATGTTTACATTTAAATGCAATTTCAGGATATCTGGGAAAAAAAAAAGAAAATAAAAAAACCTACAGAGTTGGGTTCCTCGTATATTTTCTTTTTCAGTTGATTCTGGCAGTGTTTTTTTTTTTCTCCTTTTTTTCTCAAAATTCAAACGACTACTTATTTGCTACTTTTTGAATTCTTTTTTTCTTACTAACAATTGTTTTTTCTTGTTTTTGTTTTTCCTTTCTGTTACACCGTGTTAATATTCTAAAGTTGGCATCTATATTTTTATTAGAAATTAACTTCCTTTAAAGACTCTTCCATAAATCATTTACTGACATTAATCTGACTTAAGTCTATTTATATCTGATCGTTTCCATTACGTCATATAAATATTGCCTCATAACTATTAAGTGTCGTAAGTAATAACATAAACCTTATTGCCTTGTTAAATTTTTTTCATTTTACCGATCTGGAAAAAAAAACAAAAAAAAAACAACAAAACAACGCTATTACTTCCTGATCTTTCTTATCTTGTTGTGATTATCACTGACTGTTTCTGTATGCCAAATGAAAGCTGAAAGTAAGCAATTAAAGTTTCAGAAGTAGTTGTCATGAAGAAGTCAGCGGAAGCAGTGCCCTTCGTTGGCAAACGAGTGTTTGAACAACGTCCAATCTGTCGGCGTCGATTAGCACATTTCTATTGGCGCAAAGCTGCATTGTGACCAAGCGGATATAGGACCGTAAATTGGTCGGCCCTTTGCAAAATGGGGCCGATGGGAAAGATATCTGCTCGCCGTCAATATATCGGCCTGGTGGCATTGTGGCCAGTGTCGTTTACATGTCACGTTTCGGGCTAGTTTTAATTGAGACTCCACGATCGGCAATCACGACCCATTGATAAACTATTGTGAGGTATTGCTTCGGTGGACAATAGCATAGATTGTTCCAGCAGACAACGTGGGCCGGCATCTTGAATACAGGCAACTTTGAAGCCACATAGTAGATAATGGCTTCATTATTGTGGTATCAATAACTTTTCATTATTAATAAATATACAGGGGGAGTTAATCGTTTGGAATATACGGCTAAGTAATAATTGACAATAGCCCATTATTTGTATCTGCACAGAATTAGCTCTAGGATATTGGAATGTATAGAATGACAATAGGATCTTACAGGGAAATATCGAAGTGCAGTTGTAAAGTAAAAGTTTGAGCTTGTTTTATTTGAATTACTTTGAGAATTTAGAAAACTCATTGGAAAGAAGTTCTTAAAAGAATTCCAAGGAAAATCAAATAATGTAAAAAAAAATTAAAGTGAAAAGTAAAAGAAGCCTTTCTCCTGAATTAAATTTTGTATCTTTTCTTTTTTTTTTTTAATCGAATGTTGAGACGGCTACTTGTGGATCTTTATTCTTAATCAGCTGCGATTATCCTGGTATGTAGAACCGAGTCGAGGATAAGCTCGTAATGGGAATATATTTGTGTAGTGCAAAGATGTTGAAAAAAGTGGTGCGAATTAAATTTTAGAGTGACTAATTAGTTTAAAAAAAATCAACTTTATTGAAACTCGTGGCAAAGCAAAGAACTTGTTAATTATGTTGAGCAATAATTTTGAATTGCGACTGATATCTGTTCAATCTGAATAATTGTAGCTCGTTTTAAATTTTTCACATTCTTCAAAACTAAAAACTTTTGATGATAAGAAGTTTAAGAGAAACTTTTCCTCCCTCGTCATTTCCATCTACTTTTCAACTTAATGCATCATGGATCCTATCTCGAACTCACGAGATTATTGTTATATTTAAGTCAAAATTAAGTCGTGGATTTTAGGTAAATTAAACACTGTTCTTTAGGCTACTCTTAATGATGGACACGAAATAAGTGTCTTAATAAATAAGATATAAGTTTACTTTTTTATGCACTCAAAATATAAGTTTACTTTTCTATGCCCTTGAAATTTGTCACGTTGATGCAATTTTATGCCTAATTTTGCAGCAATTTAACAAAATTGCTGAATAATATTGAAATCTAGACATTAGTAATAATGACATCTTAGGGAAAGTCGTTACAATACTATACGAAGTTATTATACAAAGTTTCTATGTTAAGCAAATAATAAATTCTAAAAATAGATGCCTTTCCAACAAACATATTCCCAAAAGCCACTACAAAAAACTTAATTGTTACCTTCGTTTCTTACACTTAACAATGGCTCCATCTTCATCAGCAGTAATCAGAAATTTACGTAATTGAGTTGACCATGCAACAATTCTCCTGTTGCCTGGCAACGCGGTTCGGTATTCCATTGTTGCGGACAAGTTGACCAAGCAACAATACTCCTTTTTTGCCTGGGAAGGCGTGTGCGAACTTCAATTGTTTCCGACGTACGCACAAGCGCGGCTTTTTTTTAATAAAGTAGATATCTGCATTTCATGTTAATAAATTAAATATAAATTAACAGTAAACTTTTGCAAGTTTTTTGTTTATCTTTTGCTATTCGAATTCTTCTTCGAATATCTCGTATATTTCTTTCGTTTATATTTTCCGATTGTTTACAAGTTTATTTATTTATTTTTTTAAATTTTTGTTGCAGATAACTATACCTAGGCTATTATATATATAAAAAAAAAACCTAGAATTTTGGTGTTATATACTGGCTTATCCTTGTATGAAAACCACCAAAAACAACAGGTTTACTATATATTTTTTTCTTTTGTTAAATTTTTTTTAAACTGATTTTAAAAAGCATTTTTTTTTTAAACTGTTTCCATTCTTCATTTCGAATAAATCTCGGATTTGGGTGCAAAGAGCGTTATTAATCATTGCTGTACGACTTGTGGACTAAATCATTGAACGTGAAATTGGGTCCGCGAGTGTTCGTCCCTTCTCCGTTCAATCACCGAGGGGAGCGATTGCACGTCTTCGGGGCCCATTTGGCCGAGGCACAGCCGGCTGCCATCGGAGTTCGCTGAGCCGCGCCGCCTAAACGAGGGGGGCGCTTTTTTGGAGGCCCGAACGATTCGCTGGCGAAATGGCAGCGCGAAGAGACGGTAACTCGCTCTAAAACGATGTAATTGGCTAATATGATGGTTTGTTCGGGGGAGAATAAAACTTAATTGCACCCATAGATTACGCCACCGCAGAAGGCAATGGAAGAAACCGACCAGAGCTCTCGCAGCGCCCTCTCCAGGCCAGAACGAGAAACGAATTGAAAGGATATAAATGCCTTAACAACGAGAGGAAGAAAAAAAAATATATAAACGATCGGATTACAGCAGTGGAAGTGATTTTTCACTTGTTTAAAACATATTTGCGACTCTTTCAACGTAGATTTTATTGAATCCCTTGTAATAAAAATATATCAAGACTTTAGGTCACAGAAACACTAAGTTCCCATCTTAAAAACCTTAAAAAAATAGATAGCCAACACAAATCTGAGAGAACACAGTAGAATGACCTCGTGCATTCTTTGGACTCAAATACTTTTAGAGCCAATTCTTGTACATTTACATTAATTAATTTTTGGGTCTAAATAAATTTATCAATAAACGCCTGTTTCCATAAAAAGTTGCAGCAAATTTTCAAGTTAAGAAATTCATAAAGTACCGGGATCACTAACCAAAGTTAAGACAATAGCAACATCAACTGACGAGATTCTGTAATTTAAATTTTTAACTTTAGTCGGACGAATTAAAATAAACATTGAATAGTCAAGTGATGATTTATGAAATATTATTAATCCTATCATTCAGCGATTCACTGAAGAAAAAAAAAATCAAAAGTTAACATATAAGCAATAGATGGATAATGTGGAAGTTTGTTTTTCTTAAAAGCTCTTAGACTTTTTCATTGATATAAAGATTGTTTTAATTATATATACCGGTATGTAATATAATATAATAATTGTTACAATTTTTTCGATTCAATAGCCAATTTCGTGTAATCTTAGAGTTACGTTTATTCTACAGTTACAAGGATAGACTGGACATAGCAAAGAAAGGTTATAATAATTCAAAACAATATCTAATAATTCAACTAGTTCTCCTTGGCTGAAGATAAATATGCTTGCATATGCTTTTGGTAAAGATTGTACATTTTAGAAAAAGCACATGAACTTTGGAATTTATTTGAGTTATTTAATTAAAAACAAACAAAGAAAAAAAATATTACAAACTAAAATTAACATATTAAAATATTCTCACACCAATTAAATATATAAAATATATTTAATGCAAGCGAATTTTCAGAAAAGATTTTGCGTCTTTCCTTTTGAAATCATAATCGTACAATTTCATAAACAAAATAAGAATAAGAAAACATGAAATTTGATTAAGCCAATATGTAACATACTAAATATACAAACAAATCGAGCTTTGCCTTAATTTAATATGGCCAAAACAATAATATTAACAATACAATTGCTACCACCTCAAACCTAATAATTAATACGCTAATTCCTCAAATTTCATAATTTTGTTAAGATTTTAAATGAAACAAATCTAATTTGCTTTGTGATAAGTTTTTACCAAACCTTTACAAAGAGAAGATAGTGATTTAAATTTCGGACATTTCTTAGAATGAACTTTTTATTTTACTTTATTTATCACTTTATTAATTTATTGTTAACAATTTGTATTATAATAATAATAATAATAATAATCAATTTAACAATATAATTAATATGAGGGCAGAATCTTAAATCAAACATTAAATTCTAACATAAATAGACCTTAAATTAACTTAATTTACAAATTAACATTATATTTATTTCGTGGAAAAAAATAATAACAATAAATAACAGCTTCTTATTCAATTCCAAGATGAAGAAACTCAACTACAGGAAATTAAAAATTTCACTCAGTTTGGTAAACATACATCGTAAAATTAAATATTTACAGACCATTAAGTATTTAATAAATGTAGCCAATTGACTAATAATAATAATAAAAAATAACCCGGGGTTTGGCAATGCCAGTTATTGGTCCTTTTAGATAAATAAGATTGGCTGTTAGTAACCCTTGGTAACCCGATACACACTTAAAAGCGAGGTTGGGTCTGCTAACATCCCCCGCCTATTTTTTTTTTTTTTTCTTTTCTTCCTTTTCCTGAAGCCCAGTTTACTGATAACAACCTAACAGTGAAATATAGAAGGCCCCGTAGACGTAAATAATGGGTCGCGACAAAGGCCGCATTATTTGCAGAATCAATAAAGTGTCGCGTGAGATTTCATTGCGTCCTTTCAACGCTGTGTTAACACTCGTGGCTTGATTGTTACGCACTTGGTTTCGCGCCAAAGGATCCGTTTGTTTCCAGCCCGAAAAACTTGTTATTTGGCCATTAAAAGAAAAGTTGACTAAATCAAATTGACATTCATTGTCGAGACCCAGCACGTATATATATTATCCCTGAGCTGTGGCAAAACTCGGTCAGATGGAGATTTTAATAAACTTTATCAAACAGAACTATTAATGACATAAAATACAAAAGTGCCAAGATTAAGACAATTGGACAAATATGGTATACTCAATTCTTTCTTTAAATATTATTTATTTATTTACTTAGCTTTTCAGAATTCTATATAATCTTAAAAAAAGTCATTAATTACGTTGTTAAAAAATTAATGAGTTTACATTTTTACAGGACCGTTAGAAATTAACTAACTAAAAATAGTTAGTTCTTTAAGTTAATTAAAATAATCTCTAAAATATTTTGGAGATTTATTAGCTTTACCATGTCCTCGGTCCTTTTCACGCTTTTTTTTTTTAGAAAGTATAGATTATCACTAACAAAGATAAAAGAAAAAGATTTTTTTTTTTCAGTGATTCTCTCTTTATTAAGTAAACAAACCTGAAAGTAATGTAAGTGGATAATAAATAATATAATTTTGTGTATTATATCGATCTCTCAAATATTCAATGTGAATATCATTTAAATTGCAAACAATTTCCATAAAAATACACAAATGTAATGTTGAAAGATAGATTATAAAAATAAATAAAAAAAATTAAATATTTAGCAAATTTTCAAGATATCCATTGTAATGAAGCAAAGAGGTTAGTCTAAATGATTCGATTGCTTGGTTTAGTGCTTTGAAATACAGGTGAAGGAAATAATTTAGTCAAAAAAAATTACTTTTATTAATACATATATATAAGCTAGAAAAAGTTTGAATTTATGTTTCTTATTCAAAAACCATATTTGTATCTCTACAATGATATTCTAAGTTCAATCTATCATTGCATCATCTGGTTTCGTTTTTTTTTAAAATTTAAATAAACTGTTTTATATAAATTTGACTGAATTTTAAACAACTTCTGTGCGTATTTACGTTATTTATTTTTGATACTCAATGAAATTTATTTAAATTTATTTATTTAATATAAATTTCAAATCATACGACTCCGGGGGAAAATAGTTAATATTTAAAAATAAAGTAATTTAAGCATATTCTCAAGTTAAAAAAAAAAAAAAGTTATGTTACAGAAATGCTTATAATATATATCTTGTTGAATGTTGTTGAATTCTAATTTAATACTAACATAATTTTATGATTTCCTGATTCCAAAAGCAAAATGACTATAGATGGCGCCACCATTTAAGTTCTCTGAATTTTGAATCACTAGCAATCAATATTTTTTTTTTTTTTATTTATTTTGTATTTCCATTTAAGTATGTAGTATTTTCATTATCAAGTCCTGCCAGAACCATGCATCAAATTTTGATATATTTTATATATCATTTTATATTTTTCAGAGAAATTTACCGAAATATGTATGAATTGTGAATATAACTTTTTGTTCGATCTTTTCATGATGAATACGAGAGAATTCAAAACCGTATGTTAATTATTCATTCATTGTTTAATGAGTTTTATTAAAAACAATTAGAAAAATGTTACTGAGTGAATCGAGGAAGTGTATGTAAATTGCGCTGTAAAAAGAAGATTATGAATCATTCTTGTTTCTTTTTCTTGCAAACTTGATTTGATGTTTGATGTTTGCCTACTCAATTTACTAAGAGTAAATGCTTTAGCAAGAGAATAGATGTTAAAAAAACACCAAACCAGCCATTGCCTGCAGCCAATCTCTTTTATTTTCTCTGTTATTTGATTTGGAAAAGAAGCATCGTCGCTATCTCTTTGAGTTAACTTGTCAAATTTCTTTTTTAACAGAATGGGAAGGAAAAAAAAAAAAACCCAAACCGCTTGGTAGAATATTGGAAGAGAGAGAGAGAAAAAAAAAGAAGGGAGCTTCTAACTCGTGCTTTGTGGTCTTCAGTATCTCGAAGCCCTCCAACCCCGCTAATGAGTTCGTCCGACCATTTATAACCTCGGCGAGTGTGCCGCCCCCACGCGGCAGCTGAGTCGTTCAATCACGGCTTCATTTGTCTCGCTTGCCTTCACCCCCCCCCCCTTCCTTTACTGGCTGTTAATGGCGGTCGGTCAATTCGCCCCCACTCGGCCCGACTTTATTGGCGGACATCATGGCGCACTTTTGGGACGGCGGGGGTGGCTGTCTTTAATGGGACGGGGTGAGGTGTCGTTTTTAAAATGCACCACGCAGATGTTTAATAATTGGGTTGGAAAAGCAAGGACTCTGGCGAAAACACAATGAGGTCTACTTGGCGTCGAGGCCAATTGGAACGCGGGCTTAAAACCTTAGGCTTAATCGATTTAAATGGGTAGTCCAGAATAATTGTAATGGCGCTGTATTTAATTAGATCAAGACTTACGCGACTTTAATAGTTTGGATACAGTCTTGCTTTCGGATTAAACAACTTGAATATTTTTTTTTTTTTGTAAATTCCTCCGAGCATGTCTTGAAATTAAATGTTTTCTTAATGAAGCGTTTGTTAAGAATTCATTAATGAAGACAATTAGTTTGAAGTCGTAATGTGTTCTTAAAAGTAAAGTAACACTTTATCTCTGGCCGCTTATCTTTGTTAGGAGTTGTTCATTTTTCTAGGTAATTGAGGTTCAGTAATTACTCGCCTGATATTGTTTTCACATAGAATTAATCACGAAGAGTCGACGGTGGGGGTGGACGGCAAAACCTTGCCCACCAACCGATATTTCAAAATATAGAAAATAGTCTATTTTCTATTTAATTTTTTTTGGTTGGATGGTTGGAAAAGTCAACATATATAAATAATAATAATTCCTTTTATGTGTGTAAAAAAATTTTCATTAAAAAAAAAAAAAAACCAACATTCTAAAAAAAAGATGATTAAAATTTTATAAAAATTACATTACATCCTGTGGAGCCTTTCGAGTTGAAGAGGATTGTTGAAGAGGAGTTTCCGCATAGGAACTCGAAAGGCTCCACAGGATGTAATGTAATTTTTGTAAAATTTTAATCATCTTTTTTAGTGCGTTGGTTATTTTTCAAAATGAACATATATAAATAAAGCAAATATATATGCATATGTAAATACCTATATTTTTTTTTTTTTTTACCTAGTATCCTCCTCTTTGATGCTGCTTATTTTTGTAAACATATATTTCTCCTAACAATTTTTAGTAATTAATGAAAGCAATATATTGTTTTTTTTATGTTATACTTCATGAAGATGGATTATGTTACTGACATTCCGACTTCTATTTTGTACCGTAAGGCTAGTGATCGCAAGATCCTACACCTCCTGTGCTGCGCCCATTCAATATAATCTTTAAAGGTCTTTTTATATCACTTATTTATGATTTTTTTTTTTAAATATTGCTGTAAAATAAAAATTACTTATATGTCTCGTAAATTATCTATTTTTTAATACTTTATTATCTGCATAATAACTGCATTTATTTTATAAGTTTGACTACATATTGCGCTGTATTATTTATTGTAGTTAATGTTTTTTCCTAAATAAAATTTCTTAATATAAGTTGCTTATTTAGTTGATAGCGGTTCACCTAACTTTTACCTGAGTAAATGTTGAATTAATTTAAAAAAAATGGAAAAAATAAATAATAAAAAGTAACAATGATAAAAAAAATAAATAAAGACATTAATTTTCAAAGAAAGTTTCTTTCTTTTTTTAAGTGATTACTGCCTCCTATTTTATTATTTTAAGGCTTTTATGAAATGTCATGAAATTTTTATCTTGATTCTACTTCTTCCTGTGAATAATTTATGAGTGTTTATTCAATTTAGATCGTTAAGTTCCGCAAACCATGAAATTATTAAATTCCTCTGTAAAGACCTCATTATGTAATTTGGAAATTAATTATTATTACTTAACTGAAACAATGGTCTCTCCATTTTTAACTTGCATCGATTTCCTATAATTTAATGGGGAATTCTCATTGGGTTAGGTTTATTTGCTAACAATACAGTATTTGCGCGGCTGTGGCGAGTGACTCATCAATATGCAATAAGTGAGAGAGAGCGCGAACAAAGCAGGAGAACCAGGCGGAATAATTGGTCTCCCCGCGCGGCAGACGGGCGCAGGAAGCGCCGCGAAGACTCGCTTTTCCTCCCGGTCGTGAAAACGGTCTTTAAGGGAGAGATCGGTCCCGAGATTCCCTCTCTCACAATTTCACCACTTAAATTCGTGTTCCGGCAGTATGGAAAACCCCTCGAAATAAGGCCTCGGCAGACATAAACATGGCCGGCTGCCAGCGCGCACTTTTATTGATTCGAATGCACTACGAAGGGAAGGCCATCTCGATCCGACCCCTTCCCTTCGCTCCGGTTAAATTACCCGTATTGATGTTCTAGGTGCTTCCTGATCTCGGGCGTCGCTGAATGATGGCCGACGATCTTCCCAACGAGATTATAGCTCAGTTGTCGCCTCTAGAATTCAACTCCTTCTCAATCTCTTTTTTAAGAAAAACGATTTTTCTTTTTTTTTTATCTTCCTCTTTCTCTCCGTTTTCCATAATTTCCTTATTTGCTAATGGTGGATGAAACTTTTTTTCACCAGAATGGATTTCTTCAAAAGTTTGTCTACATGGATCCTCTTTTAGTATTATAATGTTTCAATAATTTTCATTGAACATCATTCTATTATAACATCACCAAATTAATAAGATTAAAAAATAAACCTGTGTTTCGTATAATTTTTAAAAAACCAAAACAAACAAATAACAAAACTAATGTTTTTTTTATTATCTTTTTGAAAGTTATAATTTTTATCAAATTAGTTACTTGGAATTTTATTATTATAAAACTAACGTAGATATTCATCTGTTATGTGATATGTTACGTCTCGATGAAGGTTTGTAGAAAAGAACCATGAATTTCGATAGGGATAACATTTTCAACCCGTGAAAAATGATGAAAAAAATTATACAAATCACAACAAGGTTACTATAGTCTAATAATTTTTGATTATTTAAGACATAGTTCCATAACTATTTCAAAAAATGAAAAAGCTTCAGAAATTTAAAAAAGTAAGTAAAAAGAAAAGTTCAAAGCATAAACACCATTTGATGAATTATCTCCTATATTGGTGCTAGCAGAAAGACAGTTCTGTCCCGCGTTCCAGAATGATAGGGATATGATTTTATTGTAGTAGTAAAAAAGTTTCGAAACGCGCAATTATTAAATACAAAATTTCGTTAACTTGATCATGATAAAAGATATTAAAGTAATGAAAGTGATATCTAACTTATTATTAGAATAATAGTTCTAGATAAGCAAGATAATGGTTCCTGATATCCATAAATTACCATTAAAAATTCCTAAATAAGAAATTCGAACTTCTAAGAATTCAAAAGCATTTTTTTTTTGGCTGCATGAAAAAAAAAAAAAAAAAGCAAACCACAGAAATGAAGAACAGAAAATAAAATAAAATAGTTCCTGGAGTTTCTCGCTAACAGTGACATCCTGATATTTGGAGAAGCTGGAAGTAAAAGTTTTCAGCAAAATTTTTAATTTTTAACGAAATTTTATTGTCAATTTTTACCGTTCAGAGGAATGGGCATTTGCGAAAAAAACAAAAACATAGGAAATATTTAAATACCAAAACAGTAAAAATTAAAGTGATTTTAAAATGAATATTTTTTTAGAAATAAGTATTTTGGAAAAAATTACGAATCAAATTGTATTTTGAGTTTGGTTTCTTTGAATAAAGATAAATGGAAAAAAAGGGCGATCTTATTTTGGAGTCGGTCTAGGAAAATTATATTCTTGCTTTGGGAATGAACCCAATGAACCCAAAGAAATCTTCTGATTATTAACAACTTTTATAAATGGAAAACTTTTCAGGCACCTAGAACAGACATGCGAAGTTAGTTAATGTAGTCGGGGTGAGTTCTTGCTCCCCCTGTACAATTTACCTCGGCCTGACTCTCGACCTGCTGTTCATCGTGGCTTGATTTGATGGAGAACATCTGAAACCCTGCCAAAGGAATTGGAAACCGGAAAATAGAAAGGCGGTCATTGAGGTGGGGGTTGCGTGAGTCGCCTCTTTTCCATTACTGGACTTTTCATGGTTTCACAAAAGGAAATTGTTAAATGTCAAAAACAACACAAGTACTTCTCAGCAATTTTCCATCCGTTTTTTTTCTTCTTTCTTCCATATTTTCTCTTCCTTTGCTGATTCGAAGAAATACTAATAAATTGCTATTTTTGATAATAAATTCAGAGATAAAAAGTCAAAGTTGTAAAACTTTAAGACTTTCATCAGTTTAAAAAAGTTTCTTTTTTTTTATGTAACATCAAGGGAAAAAGAAAAAAAAAATCATAAAAAATATCGTAAATCCACTTTACTCGATATAAATTCTAATAGATATTTTTATATTTAGTGGAATAAAAAAAAATACCAAGTAAAAATAGTTAAAAACTAAATGAAAATATAAAAAGTATTTTAATTTCACATATAATGTATGGTATTATTGCCATTTTATAAACAAAGGAAAAAAAACAAACATGATTTATGGATTGGCCTCTGTAGTCTCTTGATATAATTAATTCTGTCCGTGATATAAAAGAAAGATTTGTGATTGTTCAATCTGTATTTTAATGATCACAAAATGCAACTCCTACTTGAGGAGTATTTCTATTGTTATTAAAGTTTCGTAGAAAATATAATTTTTTGCAATAAAAAAAAAATGAATCTATTATTTTTTTTTTTTTTTTTTTTATTTATTTCTAAATTTAAAATTACAGTCCTGCTAGGTTTTCAAAATGAAATCCTGTGATGCAGGTGCTGAAAGTATAAATAATTTATATTTGTAATTTAAAAAGTAATAATCATATAAAATCATATAAAAATTATATAATTACGCAATTATACGAATTATACTTAAATTAGATTCAATTATATAATTATATAAAAATCAATATATCACAGAAATATAAAAAGAAAATCAAATACAAAAAGAAAATTATTATAAATATCATTCATTACAATCAAATTTAAGGTTCCCAAATTATTTTTTACTTATTATTCTAATTACAATTTCTTTCTTTCAATGTTTATACTGTATAACATTAAAAATTTCTAAATCTAATTGTGAAAATAAAACTTTAAATAACAATCTCTCATGCCAAAATTATTCAACTAAAAAATATATAAACAAAATATCAATACACAAGACCAAAAACACACAAAATATAAATATAGTATATGTAATCAAAAATACCTAAATATTCCAGATAATTTCGCCAAATATTATTTTTTTCAGTATTTGCTTTTTTAATATACTTATTTTATTAAATTTATTTTGTTTTAATTCATTTGTAATTTGCATAAAAATCTTTAATAGAATTCTATTTTTATTTCTTAATCCAAAGTTGTTCTTAGTTTAATTAATAAAGTTTAATTTAAAATCTTCAATTATTTTGAGGTATTTTCCTGAAATTTAGAAGTTATCTAATATTATTTTTTTTAATAAGTAATTGAGAGTGTGCTTTTTTATATTTAATAAATAGACGAACGACATCTATACATCATTTGCTCTATTTGCATAACTGGTGTTGACAGCTTAGCATAGTTGGAAAAATGATTTTCGATATTAAATAATATAGTTACCCATTTTAGATATTGAATTTTCATAGAAACAATTTCTTTTTTATTGATTTATTTGTTAAAAAATTTCTTTGAAATGCAATTGGCATTTGTTAACTAAAACCTTTGAGTTCTATTCAAACTTCAAATTCCAACAATTAAATTTGTTTTAAAGCGTTGGGAAATTATATTTTAAAGCCACCAATTTAGATAATGTAATAAATGAATGTGATGAGTTATAGAAATATAAATTCGACATACCTTAAAATCTAATTTAGGTTAATAAATATTAATTACTTTTAAAGTCAGTTTTAAAGTGATATAAAACTTTTCATTTATTTATTACTTAAATTATAATATTTTTTCATGGAGTTACTGAATTCTTTGTCAAAAATTTGCCTAATTTGCATAAAACTTACGCTATCCTTTCGTCTAACAACTGTAGGGACTCCTTTGTCTGTTAACTCAATCCCTCGTTATATGAGCACTTATATTCGCTATAAATAGCAATTAAGTTTTGATCTTAAGAATTGACTGGGTAAAATGGTCTGCGTGTTCCCTTCAATGCGCATTTGATTTAATAGATTTGCAATTGATAATGACTATCCTCAGGCGTCTGAAACGGTTTTGTTTCTTAAACTTTTATTTAATTTTAATTTCACAATTTTCACTGCGATTTTTTTTTTCTTCAATCCTTTTGGTGCGAAGACTGGTTTCATCGCCTTAATGCTTCTGGGTTTCTTCGTGATCGGGGAACAAATTGTTGACGGTGTTGTCTTTTTATTTATTGGCTTAATTGCTTTAGTGGGGCTTAAATCTTGCTGGCCTCGTTTGCGTTATTGAAGACGAAACCAACGTCGATGCGTTTGTAGCTGGTTCTTCTATCAATTCGGTCCTAATAAAAGGCGACGGTGATTGGCCGGTCTTTCAGTGCTGCGGGGGCGATGGAATAAGGAAACTTGATTGGTTTTGCAATTAGAGCCGTCAGCCGCTCTATGTGGTCGGGGCCGACGCTAATGGCTTTAACGAACAAAATAATGAGCCGTCCATCCCGTCCTCCCCCGGCACAGGGCAGCGCGCTAAATTATTCTCGCCACTCATTTGTTACTCGCGCGCTGATGCAGTTTATTTACATTGCGTTTCAGAGAGAGAGAAGTCTCTTTTCGACCGGGTGCTATTGTTGGACCACAGGCACAACCAGGAGTGATTAGACAGCAAAGGAACGCGTTCTGCTGCTTCGAAATAATGAATGAATAAGCTAGTACAGAAAAGACTATTTAATGAACCACCCAATGTACAGGGAGTGCGCGTGGTCAACAAAGATATTTTTCATATTTCTTATTTTTTAGCAGATAGTGATTGGGTGAAACTATCAACAGAAAACTTATTAATATGATTCATTAAGTCATTTCTGCACGGATGATTCAAACAAAGTCTTCACATAAAATGTGAAGATTATTATTATCTTTTAGAGCTATCCAGTATTGCAGCCACTTTCCTCTGAGACACATAACTTACACAGCATTTCATTCCAGTAAAGATTTTAACTTGGAAAGGTTTTAACAATTGAAATATCCAATTGTTATAAAAATTGTTTTTTCTTGTTGCTAAGTCCATTAAATCATAAAGGAATTAGTAAGAAATTACAAAAGATATAGAATATTCTATTCTGTAAGGAAATCTTCAGTGAAATTTTTATCTGTTTATTTTGAAAATACTTTTTAAGTAACAGTTGTATATAACTTCATTTAATATATTTTTAAATAGCATATCGGCATATCCAAATCTTGAACATCAACCAATATAATTAATAGTTTCAATAGATTTTACATTTTATTGGTAAGAGTTGGCACACACTAAAATTTGATACTTCATAATACTTTTTTTTTCTTTTTTAATATAAATTTCATTTTTTTAAATTATTCTGAGTTACATATAACAAATTTAGAAATATATTATTTATTCTAGCTTATATATAAAACGATTAAACGATATAAAACGGTTTTGTTTTAAACTATTTCTAATTTTTATTTGACGTTCGATTGAGGATTCAGTCACTCACAATAATAGAGCCAGCAAAAATAAAATGCAGTTAACTTACAAAAAAGAGATTGGTGTTGTTGCACGAGAACTCAATCAATAACAGTTTAAGCTTTGGAGTGTTTGCTGTGGCAATTGGGAGTTTTCTGTATTCTCGGTTCTTGCAGCCCATGTGATTTCCACTTGGCGGCGCTGCCGAGGCAGAATCGATCACAATTGGCAGCGATATTTAGTTGGCGGACACTTTTCACCCAACTCCCTCTTGGTGCGTGATCGCAGCCAAAGGGATTGGAAAAGTCCCTGCGCTTCAATCGATTCGCTGCCAGACCGAAGTGGGTCCATCAGATGTAATCCTCTCCGCGAGAGATGATCCCTCACCGTTTGTTTCACGAGGTGTATTTGGACTTTACGCCAACATTCGTGCGCTGCATCACCAACACAAAGGAAACACATTCGGTGGTGTTTTCAAAAAAAGATTGCCGAGGCTTTACAGGAGGACGAAACAAATTCACAGAAGCGCAATTCTCCACTAGAAATTTCTCTGCGTATTTGAATTTCAATTGCTGTAAAAAAAGAAGACGAATACACACACACATTGCATCGTAAACAAATACCAATTAAGACCCGAATTTGATGGCGTATTAAATCTAACTTTTATTCATATGATAAACAGTTCGAAGTTTCACTATAATAAAATAACTCTGGGTAAAGCCTGCAAGATTAATATAATTCAGAATTGTATATTAAATTAAAAGCATATTTAACATTTAATTTTGTAATTCTTTAAACAGCCCCCTTTATAAATCCTTTGTTCCTTTCAGTGGCTAATGATGACATTGATCAATGCTTAGATCAGTAGAGCAATGAATTTTATTTAGCAGTATTCATTATTAAGGCAACAGAAAGAAAGCATACGTCAGTGCCATTGTTAATCACCATACAAAAGTCCACAGAAACTTGAAAGGGACTAGAACGTAAAAAATGTTTTTATTATTATTTTTAAATTTAAATTTTTAAATTTTATTAAGTTTGCCAAAGTTATTTTATTGTATTATAATAAATTGTTACAATGACGTTAGCTGTTTGTTTTTTAATTAATAATCACCAATATATGATAAATGCTTTTAGTATTCAGTGCAACAACAGAAATAATAAATTGAGTATTTTTCGAAGTATCATTAAATGAATTGAGTATCTTATTCCAAGGTTGTCTACATTAAAAATGTATCCAAGAAATTCATTTCAAAAATGGTAATTGAAGCTGTAATGTCAAATATTTCAGCTGTCATATCAAATTTAAGACCATAAATTTTTCATGAAGCATGCAAATGTAAGATAATTAAATGTAATTATACCTCAATTAACTGGTGCTCATTTATCTGATTTTCTCTGTAAACTATTAAGGTTTATTTCACGGAGAAGTTTATTGTGTAAAACCGCAAACAAATTAGTGCCATTTCAAAGCTTACGACAGAAGGTTATCTGTGGATTTATACAAATGTTTGGTTTCTATTTTGATAAAGATCAAATAAGCATATTTGAGTTTTGTTTTTTTTGTAATTGGGAAATGAGATTTTAAATTTGTTTTCAGGAAATTATAGGACAGGAACTTTTAAGTGTTCTTTTTAAAACACTTAGGTGGTGGATGGATATGAGACATCACTTCGTCTGTTAAAAAGCGAAACAAGATGAATTGTAAGAAAAATTGATGATCACAAACTATTTTTTTAAAAGTTAATTAAAACTATTTAATTATTTTATAATATTTATAAATATTTTTTAAGTAACTCAATTTGCCATTCTGTTTGCCAGTGGTAGTAACGCAGGGCTAAGGGCTGCAGGAGTCGGGAAATTTTTCTTTGGGTGTTTCTCCTCCAAACGGGTCCTAGAGTTCACCCAGCCCTCTATAAAATGGGGACCAGATTAGATTCCTGTATTAAAGATTACAGGACACCGGACTGATCACCGACCCCCACTTCAGCTTGAAGGTGACAAATCGCCTCTTGTTTCCAATGCCCTGAAAGGACCTATTTAGTATGCAAATTGAAATCCCTTTTTAATTTGTCCTTCTAGCAACTTGAAATGCGGTTAAACATATATGTTTAACGTTTTAATACAATGTAATAAGGTTTTTTTTTAAACTGTTTTTGTAATTTAGTTAAATTATTCATTTATATTTAGCAGCTTTTTAGCACATAAATTATTATTATTAATAATTTTTCGCAAATTAATTAGAAAGGCTAAGAAATCTAGTGCTTTGAATTTTTAGTTATTTTATTTCCTTGTTTTTTTACTTCTAAGCTTTTGAAATGTAAATAATCTTTAGAAGTAATTTAATAACCGATGAAATGTTTTATTTTATAACTTTGTTTCGGCTTCCAGAATGTTCTACGAATCCTGCTAATCATTTTCTTATTATTTCAAATCCTTATTTATTTATTATTTTCCTTATTTTCCTTATTTATTAAACTTCCATTTATTTATATAAAATTTTTCAGTTAATAACATTGAGATTTAAGTGTTTGTCGATTGCTAACATGGATCCTTGAATTAACAATTTAAGCTAGTTCAGAGAGAGAGAGAGAGAGAGACATTTTTTGCAATTTAGCTAAAAAGAAAACTTGATAATCTATAATGCATTTAATATAATAGCATTTTATTCATTTTCAGTAATTGAATCAAGTTATAATAATTAAATCAAAATATTTAATTCGCCTTTAGATTAAGACGCTATAACATTGAAGAGCAAAATAATTTAAATTACATTTATAAATTCATTATTTAGAACATAATCATGTATATAATATTACTCACGATTCCTTCCCGATAATCGAACCAGAAAGGCAATTTGGTTAGATTTGTGCTGAAAATTCATTTCTTGTTTTATTTAATTGAAACTATTTTACAGCACGTTAAACTCTTTTAACTTACAAGTTATGTATAAGTTACGGTATATCTTATAATATTAATTACATTTTTAATGCAATTGTAATATTTTTTAAGTTTGTAGTAATTATATAGGAGCGCTTTTAACTAGGAATTTAATAACATAAAATACCTACATATCCTTATAATTCTTGAATTTTTATAATAATTTCCTCTTATCTAAAATCTGAAACTTTTAAACGTATTTACATTATACATTTAGTGTTTTACATCAATATAAATATTATTATATTACTAAAAATCAGAAATTGTATATGTGTATTAAAAGGAGAACTTACTGAATTAGGAAATTTATAGTACATTTTTAAATTTTCTAGTTATTAATTATGTAACATGTAAGGGAAAAAAACTTCTAAAAAAAACTATTGTTAAGTTGCTGAGAATGAAAATAATGTATAATTATTTATAAATTGATACTAGGTCACCGTACCAATGAATAGCAATCTATTATATTGATTATTGATGATGTAATACAAACAAAAGATGTAAAATTTAGTTATTTAACAATGTTTTACAGGAATTTAAAAAGGCCTGCAAAATTTATATGTAATTTGGTTATACAGTAATTCTAATTATTGTCTATTATAATGTTAAGCTATTAAACATACGTTGATTGATTATAACTATTATTAAGTTAAATAAACAAGTTGTTACGATTGAATTATTAAAGGCTGATTCAATATTTAACTCATAATTGCAAATTACATAACAGTAAATTAAAATGATGAATGAGGTTCAGAATTAAGACAAATCCCCGAAAAATAATGCGCAGATAGATTACGAACTTTAGTAGCAGCCTACTTGTAAACATATGTTTCGTGAAGTCAATCCAATGTTTGTATAAACATTTCCAATCTCAAATCGTGTCAGTTATGTTTTCTTTCTCGGATTCGAGTCACTTCTTCTGCTCGCAAACTGGCAAATACGAAGCATTTACAAGCAGCCAGGACGAGACGGCGGTTTTTAGGGAGAAAATCACAGAAGACAACCACAATATTTTCGTTTCGTTTCTGCCTCTGCTTCGTGCCTTCCTTCCGATTTCCGTTTTGGAAAAGTCCTTTCTTTTCCCTATCTCTTCCATTCGGGGATATCTTGTTTACTTTTCTGCATCTTCTTCGCTCAACAACACGTGTTTCAGAAAGAACTTGCAGAAATGGAATATGGAATTGTATTTCTCTCATATGGAAAACACTGTTTTCCTCTTCTTTTCTTTTTTATTCTTTAAATAAACAGGAATTTGTTTAACATTTTCAAGTATCAAAAGACAAATCTGCACAGAAAGTTGTCGAAAAACTAAGTTTTTAAGATGATCGGTTAGAAACTGGGCTTTTTTTTTTTTAAAATTTTAATACAAAAAAAAAAAAAAAAAAAAAAAAGACAACATGTAACTCACTTGTTCAGTTACTATTTCAACAAACGTACAGTAGATGAGATAAATTATAGATAAATTGTCTAAATTGCTGAAAGATGACAACTTTAGTGGGAAAAATCGATAATCAGATTGTAGGTTTTGTAATTCTTTCCAATATTTTAAATTGCCTCTTCAACATTTGTTTTTAAAAATAAAGTCTATAATATAAAATTTTACTTAAATTCAGTTATCATAAGAACATAAAACTTATCAATTATAAAATAATTCAGTAATTTTTTGGAATCTTACATCTTTCTTATTATTCCTCTTCAGTGTGTCAGAAATCAGTGTTGATAAACGAAGGCCATTTATATCTAAATAGTTTTCAAACACCTCAGGAAGCAGATTATTGTCAGATTATTTCGATCTGAGTTCTTACAACACAAGCAAATTAAATGACAGACATTTAAAAAACTACAATAAAAGATGGAAAACAACTTTCATAATTAATAGTCAGAAAAACATGTCAAGTTAAGCCAAGTCAATGAATGTTTTCTTTATTAGCAGCTAATAAACCTTTGCTTAAACTTAAGGACAGTTGTCTTATTAAGATATAAGGCATTTTTTATACAGTAGCTAATCATACGTTCTATATCACGTAGGGATATCTTTATATATTTATGAAGTTAAAAGTACTATGATAAAAAAAAAATCAACATTATTCTAGAATGATGAATACTTAAACGTGAACATTGCTTGAGAAAGTGAGGGAATATGGAAATAAAAAATATTTTTAAACGTTTTTTATTAAATATTCCTTCCAATATCTTATTTCTTGAAAGCTGACTCTCCACATAAAATTATATTACTATCTTTTTCCCACAATCTTTCATTTACATTATATAAATTTTCGATTTTTCTGCTATCTTCATTATTATCCTTTCCAGTATTTTTCAGTGAGATGTTTTAAGTTCTACTTAATAACTAATGAACGAAACAACATTTTTTATTTTCATTTACAAAAAACTTATCTCCCTTATTAACAATGGGTAAATATTTATTCTTTATGATATCCTTATGCTCATTTAGTTTTAAATAAACTTTCTACGTTTCTAAATATCTACGAAATTTCCAATTTTCATAGCGTAGAGAATATTGGTTTTTAATGTTACTTTCGAGCAGGCAACGCATTTACCAAATACCTATTTTCCCATCTGTCTCCTATGGGAGAGAAATTATTTCATCCCTGGGGATTAAATTCAACAATTACAATTCTCGATTAACTTTATTTAGATAGAATAAAAAAAAGGAGTACTTCTTACGATCTTTATCTCCTAATTGCACGGTATATGAACTCTCAATGAGATGTCTTCATTTCTTGTGGGATTGGGTGGGAGGAGTTTTTGGAAGTTCCAGATGGCCCACCATCGGAGTAAATGATCACATCGCGTGCGTCCGTTGCTCTTGCTTCGGCAGATACTAGATTACCCTTTGTAGCTTACGGGGAGAAGGAATAGTACACAATAGACCAGCAGGAAAACAACACTTGCCGCGTTGCAGATCTCACAGACCAACGGGCTCAAAAATATTATCAGCTACAAGATTCTAGTGATTAAAATAATATTAAGTATCATCTGTCTAGTGCAAACATAATTTCCTTGTCGGAGAGGTTTTTTTTTTTTTTTTTGCTTTTGTCAAATTTCCTGATGTTTCATACCAGCCTGATGTATTATTTGTGAAATGTCTGTCCCAAGTGCTTATTCTTAACCTAGAATTAAATGTGGTGCAGATCTCGAAATACTCCTACATCAACATTAGATTCAATATTTATAGTTTGTACGAGCCCCAATTAGAACATTCTCATAAATACCTCAACAATTAAAAGATTGACATCATGGAATGGATTTACTTTCTATTGGCTCCCACAATTTTTGTGACTTTTAGCCTTCACATTTTTTTTATTTCACTGAAGAATAAGTAATAATGTGTTATAAATGACACAAAGGATCTAATTCTTTAAGTTTGAAAATAGCTAGTAAGATTTCGTAAGAACTTCAAGAGTTACAGATTACAAAATAATATCGATAGATTGTTAATTATGTTGAATAGTTTAATATTTCAGAATCATATAATCAAGGAAATCATAGTCGCTTGAAAAGTGAGAGGTTATCACACTATTAATAACTTTCTATATTGTAATACATATGTCTTTAAAGCTAATCAGAATTTGATAGATTAATTATCCCGTTAACCCCTTCAGGTACACTATCTGTGAAGTTTCAGGTACATGAGCGACTGCATATTCATTTTTATCAAATGTAGTATATTTTCTCTCCTTAAACCTAAATTATTTAATAATTCAAAAGATAAATTCAGTTTGTTTTTTTATTAAAGCAATCGAAGTTGATAAGTGATTTTTATGGTACTATTTCAAATTATTTCTTCCTCACTTCTTGAAATTTCTTTCTCAAACTTTTTCAATATTTGAGGACTTTTGCTGTTTCTTGGTTTTCTGTGAAAAACAAGTTTTTATTTGTTATGATTTAGTTGAAATAGAAATCCTTCAAATCAGAACCGGAAACAACAGCTATCCTGTGATGCTTAAATGAAGTGGGAGTGGGTGGGAAGAGAAAGCGCTTCACGGAATAGAGGTAATTGATAGAATTTTCCAGAAAAAGTTGTTGACAAATTCATGTTATTGAATCCTACACATGTAAACGGAAAAAAAAAAAAACTTTTAGATCGTTATAATAACTAATAAAAACCAACCGATTACCACTTTCTGAATTATTCACCATTAATGCTCATAGTAGAAAAACAAAATGTTTAAATTTTACAGAATTTTTATTTATTTATTTCTTGTTTTTTTTTTTTTTTTTTTTTTTTTTGTAGACGTTTCTAAGATTTTTTTTCTTTTTTTTTATATTTTATGATTTTATAAAATAAAATCCAATACTTTATAGATTATAAATTTGCAGGTGTTTACATTTAATTTATGCATTTTAAAGTTTTAATTGATCAAGAAATATTTCCTTCTTTAAGAAAGTTGTAGAGTTAAGAGGGTTTAGTGTACTAGTAACTAGGTAATTAATCTGTTTTATCTCTGATAGTTAGCTTTTATGTAAACCCATTAACTTACTAAGAATTTTTATTTTCAAATTATTATTACAGCTTATCGTAAGTTAACTGATGAAGTCTTTTTATAGGTTATTTAATTCAATGAACTCTTGATCTGTTTTTCGTTTTGCTGCAAATTATGACTAAGAGGAAAGAAAGAAAAAAAAATCTAAGCAATTTAAATGATATTTGAGTCAAATGAAGACATCGACTAAATATTAGGGCACCGCCCACACACAAGAGTATTTTGTTGTTAATGGGAGACCATGGAAAAAAAAAAGTAACCCAGATCGTTTAGAGTTGTGAACGAGGTTGCAAATCGCTCGGCATTTGCACGCTATCTACCATTTAAAATGGCTCCGCGCCACCGCCCTGCCCCCTCGCGATGGAAATGGGCAATCATTAATGCTGCTCCTACACTGAGGGGAAACTACGTATCTATGACTATATTAGCATTCAGGGCCTGCGATGAGGGGTGGAGTGTGTATTTTGATACGCAGAAGAACAGCAAAAACTGGACACAACGGGTATGTCTACGCACTCAGTCGGGCAAAAGAGACAACTTAATTACAAATTATACACCGCAAATCGCCCAAAATCATGACAGTAATGACTTTTAACTCTATTAATAGACTTTTGTTGATTTTTCGGGATTCTGAATTAAGCCTAGCATGGTTGAATAATTTTCCTTCTTGGTTTTTTTTTTCCCCATCTCTCTGTCTCTCTATTTTATTATTATTATTATTATTATTATTACTATTACAGCTATTGAAATAGTAAAATGTAAATTTTTCAGGTTTTACAATCACGTATCTTTTTTTTTCAGTTCGTAAGTGACATAATGTGCGTTTCTAATTGGTTTTATAAATTCAAGCCTTATATTGAAATGACTTTTACCAATGAAAAAGTTATAAACATTATTTGAAAATCAGTTCACTGTTTTCAATAGAATAAAATGATTTCTATCTACCTAGGTATTTTGAGCCTTATCTTATTGTGTTATTAATGTAACTTTGGCAGGAGAAATCTTGGAAACTTAACACTTATTAAGGTATCATAGTATTAAAAACAGTGAATGTTCTTTAAGTCTTTGTATTTGATCAATGCTTTTTAGAACTACAGTGATATAAAACCAATTCTCCACATTTTTTTAGGAAAGAATATTTTTTTGTTAGTTTATTTTCAATTAAAAATTGTAAATTTATAATATTTTCTCTTTGCAATGAGTAGAAATTTTCTTAAAACTTTCTTCAAAAACTATTTCTTTCTCCATCGTCTTAAAGAAAACCATAAACTTTCTTAAACTTTGGTCAGTTGTGAAAAATCCTTGTTAATAAAAAAAAAAAAGACAATAATTTTCCTACTAATCCACCATAGCACTTCCTGTTAACTCAAATAAAACACCCTCTGAAAAAAAATTAAAAAAAATAAAATAAAAAAAGAACCTAATATACGTACATAAGAAGAAATTGAGCAGACTTGAAGTTTTGTTTACAAGTTCTTTACGAGTGATAAATCATAATACATTGCTAAGCCAAGTCAAAATTTAATTACAAGGAAAAACAAGATGTAATCTTCGTAATAAAGACAGATCCTTCCACGCACCATAAGAACAGGGATTATGAAAATATCAGTGAATAAACATAGTCTCAAAGGAGTCTTATTTGGAAAAATTTAGTTGTTTCAGTCTTAAATAATGAACTGAGCTCTCTCTCATTATGATCATCAAAGCAATTAAAGGAAATGTGATGGTGAATTCATTTGAAATTGTCCTGATCTATTTATCTGCGTTATTATTGACTTTTTAATTAACATAAAAGTTGTTATTAGGTTTCTCATTTATTTATTTAAATGAAAAACCATTTATTTATTTATTTATTTATTTATTTATTTATTTATTTATATATTTATTTATTTATGTAATGAAATCTACTTATTTAAGTAGACTTCATTAAATAAATAATTTGTTGCCTTTGTTTTGCAAATGTTATATATTGGTTAAAATATTTTCGCATTCCAAATCCCCACTAACGAAGATGATTTTAAAAGACATTTTAAAATTAAGTGCGTCTTTAATTTTACGATGTAAAAATTATTTATTCAATAATAAATCTTAAAAAAGTAGAGAGAATTATTAACTCAGACAACAAGTATATTTTTTTTTATTGATAACAAAAGATGGAACAGGATTTTTGTTAATCTGTGTTCCAATTTCCTTTATTTAATTTCTAATTTGCTCTTTTATTAAATCCTAATTTTCTTTTGAATTTCTATCTTTACTTCGATGAATAGCAGTTGTTAAGAAAGTGAAATAAAAGGTCTCCTCAATCTTAGCGAGCATCAAGGGATCCAATGCGATTATGGAAAAAAATAAATAATAATAACCTAAAAAGACGTGGGCAGAAGAAGACGTGGGTTTGCGTAACCGGAACTACGTTCAGTTGAAACCGAGACTTCCTTCCCACACTTATTAAATGCATATTTGACTTAAGCTCTTCACTCTCGAAGACATTATTGTTATAGAATTTTACGTGTTATTTATTCCAGAGATTAAAGGCTCCGCCCTGCATCAGTAGAAGTGAAATTTCGTTTTCAGGACTCCATGCCCCCCTCCCTCCCAGTGGGTGATAAAAATGTGATTGCACTTATTAATATAAATAGCATACTCATTGCTCATTATTTACATAGTTTGTTTGTAACTAACCAATATAATAAACAAATTAGCTTACAACATTAACATTAGGAATTACTGTAAATTAAAACAATGTAACTTATATAATAAATTTATAAATTAAAAAAAAATAGTTATATATTAATATATTTTATAGCAAATGTTCGGAAAGCTTCCATTCTTTCCTTTAATTCAAACAAATAGTTTGATACAATTGATAGATGTCTAAATATAACAAAACACTATGTAACTGAAAAATTGCTGAAATGTTGATGATGACCTACACTACTTGACTGATGAAAACTTTTCAAATAATGATGCATTTCTAATAATACCCTTTATCATCTAGTTAGTTGGTAAAGTAAAAACCACTAATAGTTTCGAGTTTTATTTGATAAAATACATATTCGTAATAGTATGTCTTTTAAGTAAGTCTGGCCAAGAATGCACCATTGAAAGTCAAGAAGAAAAAGGATATTCTACACACGATAAGAAATCCTACAACAGTTTGTGAAGATCATGGAGGCGAAAGAGAGGACCTCACTATATTTATCAACTTGAGAATTTCTCAAGCGTGGAAAATCTTGCCTTTCCTTTTAGTGGAAACAGATTGTTGTCAGACATGATAAGAAACATTTGATTGATGAAAATTCATCAACAGAAATACGACACAGTTTGAGAAAGATGAAATGATATTTTTTATTCTTTCCACTTCATCCTAAATCTGTCAAAAGCGATTTATTTTTATCTTAAGGATGAATAAATTTGTAGGAAAATGTGAGTTTATCATCTGCCGTTGAGAAAGTAGATTAGATCAAAGACTCATAGGGGTCAAAATTAAAACCGAAGAAATAAGAGGACAGACTGAACGAGTTCCAGGTGGTTTTTGCTAGTAGGTTCTGAGATGCTCAATTCCGCCAGGTTATTGTAACTCCCAATTATTTTGCTGATTTCTTAACTTCTGTCATCATATTAATTTTTTAAATTATTATTTACATCTTAAGTATTCGTTGTTTTTGCTACTAACTAATTCTACTAATAAGGCTTTGCTTAAGGTAAATCTAGAAAAACCCACGCAAATAACGTTTCATTGTATTTTAATTATTAGTTGACTTAACTTTATTTACGGAGGAAATCTTTGTTTTATGAATTTCTCGGAATTCGATTGTTTAAACCAAACTTTCTGAAACATCTGTAAATATTGCAGTGCTTGAGAGTTAAATAAAAGGTTTAATTAATCTGTTAAATAAAGTCGTTCTCCGAATTTTCATCTGTACTTTTGATACTTTTACTTTTCATCAATCATAAGATTTTACTGTTATAAAAAGTATGTTGTAATATACAATGTAATAGTATTGTTGTTTATAAGGATTTAATGTGTGTTAATAACCTATAACAGTTCTAGAATTGAAAACACACAAAACTATTTAAAAAACAAAAACAAACCTATAAGACTTGATTAGTTTCGATCGGCAAATATTTTTTTTGTTAGATTTGTTAGCCAAATTTTGAAGAAAATTTTCGTTTTTTACAAAATATACCATGCTTGAAAGTCAGACAAAAAAATTCTTTTTTAGTTAATTGCGTTTTGATTTAAATTGTTGAATTTTAGATATAGTAATTTTGTAATTTTTATTTAATACTTATAGCGAAAGGGAAATTGATTGAAAATTGAAATTTTACTATTTTGCTTAATGAGGTTATTTCATGTTTTTGAGGGAATCATAACTGTCAAATAAGTGCTTGGTTCCTTATGTTTTTCAGTGTCGTAAAATAAATCTGTAATTATGGTCCATTTGCTATATTTATGTTTTGGAATAACTGCATGCACGAGACGTGTGAATGTTTTTCAATATGTATCCATTTAGCAACTATTGGTATTCTTTAATATTAATTTATTTAAATGAACTCTGATTTGTTAAATAACATAAACAATTTTTTTTTTTTGGAAATCAGAATTAGGCAAAAACCAGAATAAATTAAATACAGTTACATTTCTGAGTTAATAGAATGGTTTTAGCACTGCAGATGAAGTGATAGCTCTAGTGCAGTAGAATCCACTTTGCAGGAATAGTTCTTTTTTTTGTTGGTAATTTTTTTTCCACTTCCTCCTCTGAAGCCCCACCCTCCGGCACTGATGTTGTATGATTAATAATTCACAGCAAAGCCAGTTTATTACTGCTAAAAGACTTGGCTGCTCTGCACACAAATACAGCCGCTATCGTCGTAAATCATTGCATTGATTCAGATTAGGGGGTTCCCATGCGCTTTCGCTGACATAATGGATTTTCTAGTCGGTGACATAAATTATAGTTCCTCTCTTTTGACCCCGCGCTTTAGGCCCCCAACGCAGTACGACAGACACGGACAGTCAACACGGTACAGTTACGGTTGCCCCAGCAACGCGATGTTTTAACAGCGCTGCTCGCGACAAGAGTTAAGTGGGCTCCGAAAAGATTCTATTAAAAGGAAGAAAAAAGAAGTGATAAAAATCGATGGAACGTCGAGATGATCACCGGCCAAAGAGTGTTCCCTAGCGAGGAACGGCAATGTCAAATGGTAGAATAGCCTCCTTCCAGTAGTCATTCAAGAAGCCATTGTTAACACAAAGAAAACAGTCCCTACAATCGATTGTAAATCAGGACTATGTTTCACTCAAAGATCTAGTACTGAATACGGTTTGATTACCAAATTAGTAACGCATAAACATTCCATAAAGAAGACCGATCCAGTTTTAAAATATAATGTTTAACATTCATAGTGATAATCTTTAAGTCGACATCTTCATAGGCTCTCTTAGAGATATGTGTATTATAAAGAATACCTTTCAAAGACTATACAAGGAAATAAGGCGAGATACTTGTTGGGAAATATAAGGAATGTAGGGCTCACAAACTTCATCTGGACGATGACGTCATAATAGAAATAAATAAACTGAACTGCAATTGGACACGATATGAAGAATTCTCATCTGAAGACCTAGGAATGAAAAACGACCAAGAAAATATCTCTTTAGAGACGGATGAATGAAATCACGATTTGTTTTTGTGGAAACGATAAAAATAGTTTTAGGCCGAAAGAATCTGAAAGGCTTCCTACCTGTTTTTCTGCTAGATTAAACTGATAGGTGCAATTAGATATAAATAAATAAATAAATAAATAAATAATTTATCAAAAACTATTTCAGGCAGTTACGAATTCTATAAGAACTTTTTGTCACATCTACAAATAATGTATATATTAAACGAAAATCGATTTATAAGTGTATCGTAGATGCTTCAAGATATTTAAGCAGAATTTTTTTTTTTAGCCCTTCGAGTTGGGGTAAATTATTTTAGGCTTAAAATAATAGACTATTATGAAAAAAAAAAATCATTTCAATTACTTTATTACTTTTAATTATTTTCCATAAGTTTTGAAAAATAATTAAAAACAATAAATTTTAATTAAAATGATTTTTTTTAAGCGAGACCTCATATGCATCATATTAATTTAAACAGAATTGAAAGGAAAAACAGAATTGCTAAAAGGTAGAAGAGCTTAATGTTTTTGGTATATGAGAGCTAACACGACAAGATATTAATTTATTAATTTGAAAAAATATCTGCTGGTAATCTTCTTTCAGAAAATTGGAGCTGTTTTTGATTTGAGGGTTCTTGTTCAATTGAAATAACAACGACCGTTTTGCTGAAAGTCGATAATCAATTGGATCTCCCGATTGGAAGAAAGAAAAAAAAGAAGAAAGCTTCTTCGTCTCTTGTGTTGCCATTGAGAGTGCGCAGACAAGTCGAACGCATGACAGTCGTCGCACCAATGTATCATTATTGATGTTGGAGAGTTCCGTCAACTGTGCCGCGCGCTGAGGATATTGGATTCCAGCCTTGCAACCACTGACACAAGGAATCGATACAAATAAAAGAGAGATTCACACGGAATAAAAGATAAGAGAAACGACACCAGTCAGTCGAGAGGAATTCTTCTTTTAAACCGTCGAAATTGAATTGGAAACTTTGTGTCAATATATATAAAATTTATACTACTTCGAACTAAATTTTTCTGCAATCATAAAAATGGCTTTTTTACAATTGTTTTTTACTACAGTCCAGAAAGAAAAGAAAAATTCTTCCTCTTCATTGCTATCGTCTTCGTTTGCTTATTTATTTACTTCATTAGTGCTTCTTGTTATTCATTGTTTGATGTTCTTTGTCGCCCCTTTGTTTCTTTGTCTTACTTGCTGGATTTTTGTTGCTTGGTTTATAAGAAGTCATAATCTTTCAGTAAGTCATCTTTTTATTAAGCAAACTTGTGTATAGTATAAACATTTATTATTCCGTAGCTACGCAAAGAATTATAAACATTTCATAAGAAGCATCAGCTATAAAAAACTTTGGTTTTTATAATAAACAACCATTAAAGCACAATATTAAAAATTAGAAAGTTAAAAGACTTACTAAAAAGGTCGTTTCGAAGCTCAACTATTATACGAGACCCCTTTCGTCTTATGAAGTTCATCCGTAAATGGAGTCGTCAGAATTGTGACGAAATCCAGATTTACAATACTGACGACTCCGTTATCATCGAACTTCAAAAGCTCCGCTTACCTCTTAATTTGAGAAAGGGGTCTCGTATAATAGTCTCGTATGTAATAGTTGAAACGTCATTTTTAGTAAGTCTTTTAACCATTTAATTTTTAATATTGTGCTTAAACGGCTCTTTATTTTAACGTGCAGGATTCAAAAAAGTATTAATTGAATCATGCACGTTAAAAACGGGCTAGCCCTTGGTTTTACCTTTTACTATCTTTGCAAATCAAATGTTTCTCTGTCCAGTGACTTGACCGGATTTATTTTCTATAAAATAAATTAATACATTTAAGCATGACAAATATTGATTTTTAAAAATGAGACATTCTAGGCTTCACATAGTGGTTTACTAATTGCTTATTCAAGATATTTTTATAAGTGAAATATCTAATTTCATTTGTATTTGTAAATGAACTTGTGTGAATGATCTTAAGGCAAACTGAATAATGCTTATTGCAGTTCTAACCAATAAAGTACTGAATGAAATAAGAGAGCATTTTAAGAGGAAACTGAACAAAAGAAACCGAATTAGGAAACAAGAAAGATTCCAGTGCAACAGCTATTTAATGCATAGTATTATTAACGGAATTAATTTCAAACATCCAGCAGTTTTGTTCATCTTTAAATTTAGATTTCAATATTAACAACTACTTTTTTTTTTCCAAATAACTTTTTTTCCAAACAACTGTGTGATAAAACGTTCAGTAATAATAAAAATAAACACAGATAAGTAAGCTAATTAAAAAATACTTAATATTTTTTTAATACATTGACAATATTTGAACTGATGAAGGCTAACAAATAGCAACGTTTTCTGTCGACACATTAATTAGTTTACTTATCTGTATTTATTTTTATAATTAGTCTATTAAAAAACTTCTATTTAAAAATAACAATATGTATAGTTGGAACTCTATATAGGAGTAAGTTAGATATATGATCTCTCACTATATATTTAATACATATCTATATATCGAATCATATTATTTATAAACCTATATAATATTATCTTTGCGGTTTAAATTTAGGAATTGGTTTTCTGAATTGTGAAATCGAAATGGATTGCAAAAGAGGTTTCTGAGAAGCTGTAGATGAATAAATAAATGCTAGATTTTCTTGGAACCTGATTTCATATGGTTTTTTTTTTTTTTCCCCTCCTGGTCTGATTTTATGATGAAATGTCTGAAAATGCAATTCACTTAATTGCTGATGATTTAATCAGATCAGATAAATGTTCCAGTTACTCTAAATACTCTAATCCTCTGTCATTTGTAAAGAAAGATTACCTTAATTAAGCTGCTTTCGTGCGGAGAATCTTTAAATTATCAAATCAATAATTTTGTTTTTCCAACTTTATACGTTTTCTTTACAGGATCTCACCATTTAAGTAAAAATTGCCGTTTTCTTAATTATTTGTTAAGCAATGTCTTACTTTATATCATTCTTAAACATGAAAATACACATTTGAGAGAAGAGTGGATCTTTATTGAAGGTAATTTTGTTGATGATATGAGAACATTTTCTCTCTCCTATGTATCTGTATATGTTGAGAATTGTTAGTGTTAAATAATCTTTTAACATAATCTGTTAAATAATCTTTTCTTTCTAAGAAAGGTTTAAGATGTAGTCCGCTTGAGTTTATAGAAATTATTCTTAGAATTTAAATCTTTTCGAATCTCACCAGCAAGGAATTAAGTAAGACTGAATCAATGATAAAATTTATAATAACGATACAAGATGTTGTCATATTCATTGAAGATTGATTATTCAATTAGATAATTTAGGACAATTGTTCTTTAAACATTTGAAAATTTAATTTGTATTAAAATTATAAATGTAATATAAAAAATCATTGAGGCCAGTCACACAAAATTTTAATTTCAAAAATAAAGCAGTTTTGTAGATTTGTTACATAGACTTAGTATATATTAAAACAAGTGTTAAACAAGAGATAGATTCGTATTTTTTCAACAAGATGGCACACCCCCACATTATCAAACCGCTGTGGGGGTTTTCTTCCTGATTTGGCTAGATCGCTTTTGAATAGAGAGTTGTTTTTAAATATCCTCGAAGATTTTCAGATCTCTTTAGATTTTTTTTTTTTTTGCCTGTGAGCTACATACCTTAGGAATCCCGGAGGGAATGCCGAAACACCCTGTATTTTATTTGATTTAAATTTAATTACATAATTATTTTGGTTTAAATATAATTATTCTAATTTAATTGATTTCTGCTTTTTTTTCCTTATTTAATATTTATTTACACAACGGCCTTATTTAGGACAAATAGTGGGCCTTATTTGGAACAGGGAGCTCAAATAAGGCCCATTAGTTACATTTTCAAAACTGTATTATTACAGAAAGAATTTCAAATACCACTAATTCTAAAGTCACTTTTTCATAGCAGCACACCTTAAACTAACTTTCAGTACAGTTTTCAGAATTTTCACTCTTGCAGTAAAAATTTTAAAAATCTTTAAACGTTAGGTGGGCCTTATTTGGCCCATGTACCTTATGTAAACATTAAATAATAATAATAAAAAAAAAATGTCTACAAATCTGATCCGGATTATCCGGAGATCCGGATCAACGAGAGCCGGATAAACGAGGTTGTAGTGTAATTTCTTTCACAAAAATCCCGTAAGGGTTTTGATAGAGTTTAGCTGCTAATTTAGAAGAATTATTTATAAGTAAATAATGAGGATCAGTTGAAGCTTATTATTTATAGTTTTCAAGTTTCTTCTTCAATATAATAGAAGGCTTAATTGTAACAGAAATAAACCAATAAAAGATCTTAACAGAACCCGCTAGAAAGATTATAAGTCTTTAATCAAAAAATTATTAATTTAGCATGACGATATGTTGTCAATTATTTTTTTTTTATTTGCCATTATTGCTTGATATTTTTAAATATCCTGAAACAAATAAGTTTAAATTTAAATGATTGAAGTGTTGAAAAAAAAAATCCAGTTTATATTTCTTTTTAAAAATTTTTCGCCTATTTTTAAAAAGAAAAAGCTTGTAATTTGAAATAAGATTCCTTGTTTTGAATAATGAATGGTAATTTTTTGGGCAAACATTTATTAAACGAAAATAAAAAAGAGAATTGTGGTAAATGAAAGGAAATACAATCTTTAGAGAAGATAAATAGAGCTTCCTAATCGTTGTAGCTCTACAGACGAGTCTGGCGATGGTATCTGACACATGCGGTGCTTGGGAAAGGAAGAGTCATTACAGAAAATAACCAAAGCTTCGAAAAGTGTTTTTAAAAGCGTCGAACGAGACCGCGAGGCCCCCTTTTGTGCTCTTAGCTCTCAATAATAGCCTCTTTCGTGAACCTCCATCATTTACCAGGGCCTTATTGTTTTCTTTCAGTGGGGAATTAACGAATTGAAAGCAGCAACTACCCTAACCACAACACATGTCACCCTCGCTGATAAATTGTTATAAAAAAATAAAGGAACTTCTTTGTAGAATTATAATAATAGTTATAAAATTATAAATATTCATTTTCCTTCTTCAATTACAGTAAAAAAATAGATATAATTAGGTATAAATGTTCAATGAATAACTGCTTCGGCAAACATACATTAACATTCTAATAAAATTTATATTTTACATTTTATTTATATTTACATTTCTTATTACTTTTGTATATTTTACAGTTTTTTTATAACATAATGTTTAATTGTCTTCCTGGAATTGGTCATAATGTAAGAATGCTATTATAAACTTATACTGTATTATAGAAGACTCTCACAGCTTATGAGTACATTTTTAATTATTGTGTCCCAGTTATAAATATGAGATTCATCATACATTGTTATATTAACATTAACTTCAGTTATTTGAAATTTCTATAAGTTTATTTAATTCTATAAATTAATAAAGTAAAATTAATTTGCTTGATTGTTGAATAGTTGTAGGTTGTTTTTGTAGAGTTTATTTTTATATTAAATTTTATTCATTAACATTTCATTTTCTTTTCAATAAATAAGTAAATAGAAATCTCAATATTTTAATTTTATTCAGCGTATTCAGTGGTTAAGAATGGAGGTGAAATACAAAAATGAAATCAAGTATACTCTAGTTGTTAAGAATATATTGAAATTTATAACGGCATTAGGAGTAACTTAATGTTTGTAAAAATTTCAAAACATAATCATTGCATGGTTTTGACTTTAAGCTAATTAACTTAGTCGCTCTTTTGCTTTTAGATCTCTTTTGCCGTATATCTGTAGTTGTAGATGTAGTCTAGAGCATGTTGATACTAGCTATTTCTGTACTGTTAATAATGTTGAGACGTTGAGTTGTTGGCAGACGTAGTCATTTCACTGATGATCAACCAATGTCTGTAAGATTTCACAGCTTCGTTTCTTTCTTTCTTTTTTGCCTTGTGACAAAGACCTGTAATTCTGCATTGGAATAGTCAGTCTTAATAAAAATCGAAAATGATTACAGTTAAAACTCTCTTCAAATTAAGAAGGTACTTTTGCTGTTATTACTTTGATCTTGCCGTTCTGGCGTAGTCAAGCCATCTATGCGGTTATATACTAACTTTCCTGATATGCATGAATCGGGGTTCGAATCCGGGGTAAGTTTGGCTGTTTCTTTTTTTTTTTTTTTCCTGTATCTGTCTCATTCTTCTTTTCTTTCTCTCCTTCCTCCTGACTACAACCATTGCTCTGTGAAGGGGCTTGTACAAATAGGCCTAAAGACCTCAATGCCACCAACGGGCCTACAAGTAATAATAATAATAAAAAAAACTGTTGATCATTGTTCTATACAATGTATTTTGTTCATCTTTCGGTGTAAACGAGAAATTACTGGACTTAACAGTAGTGTTACTGAAAGTTAAATGGAATTTAGCGCTAATCAGGTTAGGTACTTTAAAAGCAAGCAGCTAAGTCTTATTTGTTTACAGTAAAGTTAATAAATCTCTCTTTCAACCTCAGAATACTTAGCTCTATATATAGCTATCAATATCTTTCCCAGGAAACCTTTGAAAAACTTGCAGTTCTAAGCATATCCCAGTTACTTTTGTTTTTACATTTTTTTTTTAACTACATTTTTAGTTCTCAGAGATATTGATGTGTAATCCTGTGTCCTTAATATTTTATCTAATTATTTCTCTAATACGAGCCACCGCCGAAGTCTTAAGTTCGGATGGTTTTAATTCAATTATTTTGAGTGTTGTACAATAACAGGATTGGGTTGTAATTCTGTGTCTTTTCTTCCCTTCCATTATTAGTTCGTTCTCATATCATTAAATGTTTTTAAGTCGTAAAAAGCGTCTGTTTCCTTGTCTTTTGGTTTCGAATGGCAAATGGAGTCTCTGACATCCTTTCGAGCATCTGCCTTTTAAAACGGTCTCCAACGTGGGTGTAAAGCTCCTCTAAACCCTCCAGTAATTAGATCTCGAATCTAATGCCGTCAGGATGAGAGTATTTGTTTGAAAGGAGATGAGTTGGGGAGGAACGCGAAGGGGAAAGGATTTCTGATGCCTCGCTAATGTAATTCGGCACCACAGCTGGGGGTTATTACGTCATGGCATGTGAGGGGGAGGCGCGCTTCAGTAATTAAACTCATTCGGGCCTTTCCCCGCACCGAAGAGGTGCATCAGCTGCAATTATATCCTCGCTATGGACATCCCACCCCCTTTCCTCGTTTGGTCGATGTTGCATTTCCTATCTCCCCTTTTCCTTACCCTCCCCCCATCCTCCCCACTGAGTGCATTATCACTACAACGAGTTTTGTGCATTACTGTAACAATTAATTGGGACAGTGTTGGTGCTGGAGGTTTGTTAGTCTGATCAACTGAGATGATAGCGGAGTGCTAATATAACCCTCCCCTTCATTTCCCTTACCCTATTTCTTCCCCGAAATGAAAGAGAAGAAGAGCTTTTAGTTCTCACGATTAATGTGGCAATTTCTCTCTGTACGTGACTTGCAGTGGTCTGTATAAACAAAGAGACGAAAAAGCACTTTCAATACAAAACTCTCCAGTTCACATCAACCCAAAACAAACGAAATTCTAATGTATAGTCCAAAAAGCTTAGTCCAAAAAATATATACGAACATAAATGATATATAGATAGGACTTTTGCCTTTGGCTCTTATTTATACTGATTAATAAATTGTCTGTTTTTGCTCTGCAATCCCACCCCTTTTATGAGGGAAGGGAAAATAATTGGCAACAGTTATTGTAATCAGCAATGTAATCAGCTTTACTTCATTTTCTGAAATAGTTTTTTTAATTTTTTTTTTAACTTAAAAGTCCTCAAATATATCTATAGTATCATTCTCATTGTTATTTACGTATTTTATGTCTCTATTAATAGCTGCTGATCACCCTAACATTATCAGCTGCTTCGATGTGAATGGTCTCCCTATAAAAGCGCTATTTGCTACCACATCAATTTACCGTTGTCTGCTCTGCTACCAATTTACGACGCCGCTCTGTGTCGTAACAATCGAAATGTCGTCTCGTGTCCCTCGTACTGCGTTCGTTAGTTTATTCCTGACATTGCCGTCTGGAGGCGCGTTGAAAGTTTCGTCAATGCCGGCATCCAGTTTCTTATTTACAGCGAGGATCCCTGATGGTGCGTTGGCGTCTACAAGAGGAAATTGAGCAAGCGAAGCCGAACGATTACCCAAGAACCACAGCCTTCCTACCATTACACTTAGGAACGTTCTTGGCACAGTGATAATTAACACGGTTTGAAAGTCAGTCTAGTTAATAAAAATTAATAACCATGTAATACGGAATCGTGTTTAGGAAAGAAGAAGAATCAGGTCAACATTAACACGGAAATGTACATTTATTTTCAGAACTATAGTCTTAAATTCGTGTTTAGTTAATAATAATTAACCATTTGAAATTAATAACTAATTTGAAAATCATTAAATTTCTAGCTCGTTATTAATATATGAGAGTTGATGATAATAACTGTAATCTATGTAATAACGTAATATCATGTATCTTAATGTTTAATAAATAACATTCATTACTGCCCACTAAACGGTAGGTTCAAACTATCTTCATAAATGTCTTCTTTTAAAGTTCACATCACTTTTATGCAAATAATTAATTAATTTCCGTATAATTAAGAATCACTTAAAATTGAAGTAAAAAAAATGTAGAAAATATAATTTCTCTGAAGGAAATCAACAATAGTTATTTGTATGAAATTCATTAGAACAACTCCTTTATGTAATCGCTTTGTGAACTTTCCCGAAGTCTTTTAATTTATTTTTTTTAAACTAAAATCCAACATATTCTTTCTTATTGGTCTTGTTGTCGATCGATTGATGGTCAGTCTAGAGATAACAATATTGTCCTAATCCTGCTTAAACGCTTTTCGATCTCAAATATATCTTTTCTTCAGACATCAGTGGTGATCCATGCGGGTGAGTCCCTCTAACAATATCCAGGAATTTGTCAAAGATTGATGCTGTCAGCTATTATCAACATTGTTGCTAATCAATGACTACAACATACGTCAATATGGAAAATCAAACGAATCAAAGAAGAAAATAATGTTTTCCCGATAAGTATTAAAAGTTTAACATTAAACATATTTAACCCATTAGGTGAATTATGTAAAACCGGAGACGTAAGAGTACTTATATTTTTAAAGAAGGTGATATACTAATGTAAGAAAATAGTAAGAAATACAGAAATCTAATGTTAATTGCTAAAATGTTTTCTAAAATTAAAATACAAAATCGCTTCAAGCCAATTCTAGAATTAATATTTATAAAGTAAAGTTTAAAGAATGTCCAGGAGGTGCAAAATAGAACTTTGACACTAGGACTCGAAGATAACTCGCAAATAGCTTTGAGATACTATATAATATCACTGTTGCAATAGGCTATTATTACCAAACTTACAGTACGCTTGTACCAATATATGAAACCAGAGAATTGCAGTAAATCCTCTCTAAAAAGAAAAAAAAAAAATTACTTGATGAAGTAAGATTACAGTGACTTTAAAAAAAAGTTTAAGAATACGTATTTAATACATTAACAGGTTAAGACCCAGCGTTTTATTAGGTTATATCTCAGGATAGCTGCTTCACGCTCTTTAGCTATCATTCGCTGAGAATAATCACCAGCAAAACAACAAGATCTCACCACAGAGAGGTGATATTGGCAGAAATATAGAACCTTCAAGAATTAAACTAAAAGCAAAAAAATATACATTAAAATAAAAATATAGAAAACTCAACCATTTAATAGGTTAATATATTTTTAGGCGCTTTATTTAATTGCGCATGAAAAATTCATTGAGGCTAACGGAGGCTGACACAAGAATTTTTCTATATGTTTTTTGTTTGTTTTAGTTTAATTCTTGGAGGTTCCATAAAATTCTACGGACTAAGAATATTTAATCTTTTATTTTATTTTATTTACATGCTTTTCACAAGAAAACCATTCAATAATACAAGCATCCATTATTTTTATTATCAGTTCTAATATTTATCAATGAATTGTTATCAAAAAATTACAATTCGAAACTAAGAAAGAAACTTAAAACCTAATTTCAAAAAGATACGTTTTAATAGACTGAAACCACAAGACAGTTCCTTTGACCGCTGGAATAAACATTCAGAGAAAGGTCCATTTGGTTTTATTTGTGTCGTTCTGCTTTCTTAAGTCAACACAAATTTGGAAAACAAGTAAATTAAGTGTTTGCGAATGTGAGTGATTTCTTCAACATGTTCGCTTAACCAGACAATTGTTCAGTGAAAAGGTCTTAAGCCGGCCTGAAGGAATCGCCCATTAACACAACGGCGTGGAAGAAAAAGTCTTTGTTCCCAGACCCTTTCATTCTCTCGTGCTGCACAATGGTAGATTAGTGGTCAGGGAAATCTGTGCTTTGCCAATAATGTAATTACCACCGCAGCCCAAGGCAAACCCTCCTAAGAAACTTTGCTGTGATTATTCGCGAACTCAGAATCTGTTTTCATTTACCTTTTTTTTTTTTCTTTCTGTTCCTGCTATTTACTTTCTTTCTTTTTCTTTTTTTCGCTCATGCTTCTTCTATATTCTCCCTTCACGTTCCTATCGACACAGGCGATTAATAACGTGGACATTCTTTTTCTTCGGTGGCTGCAAAGTGTGTCCTTCACTGGTATCAGCCGAACATGCCTCGGGTACTGATGTGTAGACTGACGACCATTTCATTAGAGATGGATTAGTTTCATAAGGACCCTAAAGCCATCAAGGGCAGGACTTAATGCGCAGTTTCATCATTCCTTTCTGCTATCAGCGAATTTAAGTTAATAATAATAAAAGAAAGAAGCACAAAAATGAGAAAGAAAAGCAAAGAATATTAAGATGCAGAACAAATAGTGATTCTAAATTTGAAGCAATTGGTGCAGTCTCATTTAAATGGGTTTTGAGACTATTTGTCAAACAAAATCTGACATTATTATTTTTATTTTAGCAGATCATTCTAGAAATGAATAGTGTTATACAAGTTTCTTGAAACCATCATTAGGTGATTAACTTTTATTAAATTAAATTTTTTCTATTAGATTACCGTAATAATTAATTTATATATAATCTGAAGAAATTAAAACGGACTCGAATTGTGTGATATTTAATCGGTTGGTTCTACAGATCATTATTTAACTATGTAGTTAACATATCCGCGATTACCATTATATCCGACTTGATTGATTAGTTATTTAAGAGCCATTTTCAAAATTACTGCAATAGATTATTAAAAGTAGCTTTTTTCTAAAAATAACGCTTACAATTACAGGCTATAAAAAAATGTATTTTTTTTTTTACATATTTCCATTTTTTTTTACTTATAACTCACTAGTTATCCAATAAGTTTTTGCAAATTAATAGCAATAAAAAAAAGTCTAATCTTAAAGATATACATCAATTTTTTTTTTTCGAGAATCATTACAAAATAAAAAAAAGTGATTTTCTTAATGGCCGAATCAACCTGTGAATTTTATTAAATGAAGAATAATTAAGGAGGAAATGGGATGGGACAAGGGTAATTCTTGGGGGAGGGAGAGGGCTACACCCGAAAGCTCACTCGGATCTATAATTACAGTCAATCCTAAGAACTAATTTAGTGTTTGGATAACATATAATAAATAGAACAATGTAAATATATATTGAAGAGGAGAAACCTAAATTAAAAAAAAAAAGCAATTAAAAATATATATTAAAAAAAATCCTGAAAAAAAATATATAAAATAATAATATTCTAAAGATAAATATCAGTTTGTACTCATTGAACTTACATAATATTACAATCAAAATAGAAATTTAGAATTTAGATAACAATTTTACTTTTTATTTCTTATTCTTCTAATTTAGGATTATCAGTTTTTATTATATAGAACAAGTTTTTTGAAAAGATAGAATCTATTGACAATAAATAAATATTAATTAGATTCATACAAATGTGTTTAAATGAATTTTTAAAAATTCCATTCATCGTGGTTCATCATAGGTTTATCTATGATTATGAAAATTGTTTTATTGTAGAATAAATATTTAAAATTAATAAGTAAAATGTGACATTGAAATTTAAAACAAAAAAGAGAAAAGAAAAAAAGAAATCGCTTCTGTATTTTTCATTCGATGATTAATTTTCAAAAGAAGAATTCATTTTTTCTTTTTACATCTCGTATTGATCAGCAAAACGATAATTTTCCGCTTGAAAATCTTTCTCTCCTTTTTTTCCTCCTCCTTTCATTTCATTTCTGCAAATGAAACAAAAGTTGCTTCTGATGAACGATGAGTCGCTTAATTTAATTGGAGCGAAACTCAAAAGTATCGATCAATCTTATCCTTGATGATCTTTGCTTTAAGAAAAGATGAGTCATTTCTTACAGTTGAAGTAATTGAAGGCGAAGTGTGTGGTTGAGTGGCGAAGAAGAACATTCACTTGAAATGCAACTGTGGAAATCAATTCAAGCCAAATATCGAAGAGAAGGGACATTAATATTCGATCTATGTTTGACAAACTTGGACTCTCGCGCCAGTTGCTTAAAATGAGTCAGAAGATAACAAAAGCGAAAATGTTTATCAATTAATAGTCTAAAGATCTTGAATCAGAGGCCAAGTAAAATACGTCTTTAAGATAAAACTTGGCATCGGATTGCTTTAATCGTTTCTGATGGAACTTCAATCTTATATTTGTTACATTTCGTAACTTGTAAATAATGGCAAAGTTAATTTTCTGATTTGACGTTAATTTTATGTTATCTCTCCTTATTTCTTTACTTCCATCACTTAAATTAATCTTAAATTAAAGCTTAACAAGTAATTGACAAGGGAATCGCCTAAGATTCCGAAAGCTCTCCTTTTGGTTTCCGTAATGTATTTTTTTAAAAAAATATTATAAAGACTTTTAACAATTTTTGTTGTATTTGGTGATTTCTTATTCAATTAAATTAATTAATTTGATTTCGTAAAAACTCTACTCAGAAACTTCCTGTTAGATATTTACAGTTTTAGAATTATGTTTGTTTTACGTGTTAAGCAGTCTAACTTTATATATGTAGATCTTACTCTACAAATAAACAAACAGAAGCTTACATTACTACGCTTAATCATTTTTTGGTGAAATGGTTTATTTAAAAAGATAAAACGAGAGAGTCGGAATTTAAACTATGTCAAACTTAGAGGCTTAAACGAAAATAATAGTATCTTTGTTTTTCCACTTTCCCTGCAATAATCTCCTATGTCAGTCACACATTGTAAGAATAATGTGTAAAGGAAAAGAGAAAGCAAAATTTTGAAATAGTTAAATTTTGATTATGTATTGCTATGAAACTGAATTTGCACAAAGTATCAATTGAAAATCCACATACTTAGAGTTAACAAAGTTTTTTTACATTATAATATCGTGAATAATATCTATTTTATAAATAATAGCCAGGCAATATATAAAATATATAAAAGGCAATTGTTTGATGTAAGTTAATATTGCATAAGGTGCGTAAACCTATAATCATTCAAACTAATAAAGTGAGGGTTCCCTCAGGGTCTCATTCTATTAGGCCTAAGTGAAATTAAACCAATGATTTACAGAGGACTTCCTGGTTTGTTTGTTTTTATAGAGTAGAAATGTTGACTGATTCCTTGAGATTAAAGTCAAGGAAACAGGTTCACTGGATAAAATTTTTGTCGAATGCTTCTTATTGTAACATAGTCAATTTAATCCAATTAACATAATTGAACTTAATAAATAAATAAATTCTTATATCAAAAAATTATTTTATATAATATGCAGTGATTTAATGCAGTGATTTTAACTTGGTAATTGTTAAAAATCATTTCATCAAAATTTAAAACTTTAATAAAACGTTATTAAAGATGAATGATAACAGGGATTTTGTTCTTAATAGATATTTGGATTTTTATGATAATTTACACTGGAAGATTTAAATTCCTATTTGTTGATCTTATTCGAATTCGATCTAAATTTAACAAAACAAAAAACTTCATCTAGTTTATCGATCTATCTATATCTACGATCTATAGATAGATATATATATCTATCTATATTATCTTAGGTATCTATCTATACCTAAGTTACAGTTCTTCAGATTTTGTTCAATCTATTTACTGAAGCAGTGAAAATTTAAGCTTTGGAATTCGTTTAAAATTTCATATGAAAATCATTTTATGTTATTATTTCGACAGAAGCTTTCGTGCATGTTGCTATCACGATTGGCAAAATGATCTGAAATAGAATTTATGTCTGTTTATTTTATATGTATGTATGTGGCTTTTCTCCATTTCTGTTTTTATTGAATTATTATTAAAGATGAAAAACATTACTAATTCCTATTTTTTATTTATTTGTAGGTGAAGATATGGTTCCAAAATCGGAGGACAAAATGGAAGAAGCAAGACAATATTTCCAACGCAGAAGCATCGGAACATAAAACAGCTAATGGTGAGAAAAAGACATCTTCAAGCAATGTTACCCATAACCATAATCATAATAACAATAACAACAGTACTGCTAACAACAACAACAATAACAACAACAACAACAATAATAATAAACTGGCTGTGAATAAAGAACTGGCAACGAGAGACGGTGTGACCACAACTCCCCACTCGGCCCTTTTCAACAGCAACAGTAACAGCAGTACGACCAGCAGCAGTCGGGATCAAGTCGCCGAGTTGCGGACGAAGGTACCCGAACCCGCAGCCGAGGCGATGGAATTTGCCGACAGCAAATCCTCGATGGAGAGTTCGCTCAGTTTGAAGGTAGTGGCCGGGGAAGTGGATGGCAGATCCCCGGCCGAGGATGCCCGGGTCACTCCCGGACTGACGGAGTCCTGCGACAGCAGTAGCATCGCCAGTCCCCTGTGCAATCCCCTCAAAGTTGAAGGGGAAAAACAGTGATGATAGTGGGTGGGGGGAGGGGGTTACCGACTCTCTCGGAATCTGAGAACAAATAAACTCTTCTTGTGGTCTTTCTTGCAGAAGTTTCCACCCATCTTTCTTGGGCGGACTTTGTAAAACGATGAACTGTCTGACCATAACATTGTCTCGAGTTCCACATGTGATTTTTGTGACAGTGAACTGAACACATTGCCTCTACAAAGACCCCACCCGCAAATAAACAAAGAATAAAAAAAACCAACAACTTGAAAATTTGACTGAAAAACATTGGAATCTCATCAATGAACCACAACACGTACTCTGATCCTCCATTTTGCCTCTGAAACAAATGAAATTCAAAGCTACGTTGTTTCCTTTTGAGTATCTTAAACGCTAAGTTAAAAGACCAATTATTTCACTGAAAATTCTGAAATTCGGATTCATAGTTATTTGGCCTTCAGAATTTCGGAACATCCGAAATTTGTAGTAGGTAGAGAAAATTGAAATAAGTGATTTACAAGTTTAAGACGATAAAAAAACTGAAACATTTGAACAGAAATAAAGAAACTAAAGATTAAAGTAAACTTACACAAGTTACCTGAGTTTTAGAGTTGGCCGTAAAACTTCTAAATTTATATTTCATACTTAGAATCCGAATTTCAGATTTTGTAATTTATGAGTTCCAGAAAGTTTAATATTTGAATTAGGGTTAGAATATTTACAGTTAAAAGAAATAAAAATATTTTGTTTTAATTCTAATAAATATAACATATTAAGTAATCTAATATTACATATAACTAAAATCAGATTCTTAAAAACAGACTTATTTTCTTTTCATTTGGTCCTTTGGGTTACTCAAAAAGAAAGAAAAACTCATTTTATGTTGAGAAAAAAAATCATAAAAAACTTCTTCAGGCACTGGAGTACTTAAAGACTCGATAAAAGAAAACTTTTATTTCTTTTATTTTAACTAAGGAATAAAAAACGAAGAAGCCTACTTGACATTTTTAAAGACAGAAGAAGAAATTTAATTTCATCTTCATCCTTGTTTTGTTTGTTTTTATTGAGTGAAAGATTTTCATTTCTCTGGGAATATATGGCGAAGTTTACAAGTCACGTTTCTCTGTATATAGGCTTATAAATAAATATATATTTATATACTTTAATACTGAAAAGATTATTGATAAATCAAAGCAGATAAAATTGTGAAACCTCTTTACTGCTAAGGAATCAAACAAAGCACCAAATTCAGACTAAGTTTTTAATGAATTTTCATAATCTAAAATTGTCTTTTTAGGAATTTTATGTATTAATGAACTGGGCTTTCTTTAATTTTATTTAAAGAAATGTTTCTGTGGTAAGTTTTTTTCTCTTGAAATCGAGATTATTTACCCCATTTCTATAGATTTACCCCGTAGAGATCATTATTTTTCGATAACCATCACTAATATTTATAAATAGGAGTTGACGGAGGACTAGCGTTCTTCGATCATATTCATAGACATTCTCCCGTCATATTTAAAAGAAAAACTGAAGTGCAGGCATTTGCCTAAATTGTGACTTTGAATTTCTTGCTTCACTTGCGGCACAGGTTAGACAAAATGTTATCTATAATCATTTCAAATTTTAGAATCATTGTTGAGGGGGGTGATATTTACATTGATGCACGCTTTCTATTTATTAGGTAACCATAATTATGGATAATGTTGTATTAATATCATCTTTATAATGACTTCCTGAAAAGAAAGTTTCCATAAATGATTTTATTGGCCACCTAACAATGGTTAAAACACAGTGTATTCCACAAGTGCGATGTCTATTTGTTTGATCGAAGAGTGTCTACAGGACATAAACTCCAGATACCCTTAAAGCAGGCTAACGTCAGAGGCCTTCGACCATTCTTCTTGATTCTTAATTCTGTATTTCAGGAAAATTCGTTTAAAAAAATTCTTTAATATTTACTCAGACAAATATTTGGCTAAAGTTAATATGTAGATATTTTTAATTAATTTCTAGTGAATTAATTACTATGAAATGTAAGCTTTAAAAAAAGCTTAAATTTGATCCGTTCTTTTATAATTGAAATTGAAAATGGTGTTAATTTCGCCCCTTTTTCCTTTTTTTTATTATTTTTTTTTATCAGACCTACAATTTTTTTTATAACTGAATTACTCTTTTTATAGTGAAATTATATTATTTGGAATAATTATCAGAATTAGTTTTATAAAAAAAAACAATGAAATTATAATATTAAAAATAGCAATTATGGTCAAATAAATTAAAAATAACTTCGTTTGATAATGAAAAATTGCTTTACCATCAGTTTCACAAAAAGCCTTTGATTACTTATTATGAAATATTATTAATCTTGATTTAAACAAATTAGGCCTAACCAGAAATTGTGTTAAATAGAAGTAAATTCACTTATTTTATCTGCTTTAATTCATTTTTCGATTTCAAAAGTGATGGTCTCTTTCTACTCGTAAAGTTATTTATGGACAAATTATTTTCTTGTTACCTAAAAGAATGTATTTTAAGGTATTCCAAGAGCAAAGTAGACAAGAAACTATTGTAATTCCTTCTAAAGAATCTCTGTGCATCGAAACTTTATTGTGATTTTAAGAGTTTTAAGAAAGTTTGCTTATGACTATTTAACAAAGTCTAAAGTTCTGCATTGTTTTTCGAACCATAGATATTACTAAACAATTTTTCGTCTTTAATGTCTTTTATTTATGTTATCTGTCCCTTTTTTTTTTCCTGTTATTTAATTTACTTAAATTTTGCCATTGGAGTAACATGTTTATAAACTTTTTCATAACATTAGGAGTTATGTTTCAGAAACCCTAGTCTAGTATCAATATTCTAATAAGTCAATTGAAAACAAAAATATCAAAAAACATTGAAATTCATTCAGTTTTTTTTAAACTTCTTAGTTCGTTTGGAGTTATTAAGTATCTTTTAAAAACCTGAAATATTTTCTGAGCAAAAAAAAAAAAAAATGTTTGAATCTTTAATTTCAAATCAATTGGAAATATCGATAATGCAACTAGTATTTTGCTATCTACAATTTCTAATTTATCCATTAAAATAATCAAAGATGCCTTTAAGAAATAAAATAACTATACTTGTCTTTTTAGACCATCATAAATTTCCGTGGGCCATTGTTAAATGAGTAACGATCGTTATGTTAGATCATTCTAAAGATGAATTTCAATTACCGCTAACTATTCATTGCTGAGACGACCTAATAGAAAGAAAATACACGTCAGTGTCAATTGCTGTTCAAATTGATCATTGTCAATTGAGCAATCGAATAACTGACAATGGTCTACAGAAATGATTTTGATATCCGAGTTAAAGTTAACTAATAGAAGACTACTACTTTTAATTATTATAACTAAGTAATAATGTCACGTGAATATAACTAATTTTTACAGTTTGAACATTAGAAGAATTGTGATTAATTTTCATTTTAATAAATTTTCAGTAAATTTTTTAGATCTAAATTCGTCGTTATTTCTTAACTTTGTTTCAATCTTTATGGATAATTAGATTTTGTGGTTAGAAACATCAGTGCAAAGATTACATTGGCCACTTTTTACTAAAAGAGCGAAAAAATTAAAATAAGATTTAATCTAGACAAGCCTGATTTTTCTGTTGACCAGCCAGTTCATCATATTTTATTTGTGTGTTATTTTCTGTGATGTAGGTATCATTGCTGTATTATGCATTTATTCCACATACATTTGTATAAAAATACTCCATATATAAAAAAAAAAAGAGAAACAAAAGCAGAGAAACCACAAATGTAGGCGTTCATTGTAGTTGTATACCAAACTGCCTTATACTCTTTTTCTTCCCCTTCCCTCTCAAAAGCTCCCCCTTTATTGTCAGAAAGAAAAACGGGAAAAGCTGGATTAGCCCAAACAATGCACGGTACAAATACAGGGTAGTTTGTGTGTAAGCAGAACCCAAGGAAGGCAATTATGAAACCAATTATTAAAGAAATGAAAAAGTAAAGTATAACCACGACAAGATGGCAGTGATGTTGCACCACGAGTAGAAAATATAGAATTTCTTAATAATCTTATCTTATTCTTACATGATGCTTTCTTTATAATATGATGCACGTACATTAAAAATATTGTTTGAATAAAGATTAAACTTAAAAAAAAAAGAAAAACATAACTTACTATCAATCATTACTTACTGTTAAGCTACAATAACATATTATAATAATTAGACATAGCTTATGAAACAGTAAGTTACACACAGCTAAGAACTGGTTAAATCCTGTATTACTGTTCTTGCACTAAGAACTTAGCTCTCTTCCTGTTGCTTCTAGCACTGAAGTTTGCATAAATAGTGTTTGTGTTTTTTTTTTTTCTTTTTCATTTTGATAAATTTTTCAGTGAATATAAATTAGATTACCTCTTACGTAGTATTTAATATATGTCACTGCTAACTTCAAAACTTTTTTAATTTTTATTAATTCTACCTGTCTTTAGAGCATCCATAAGAATGAACATGTATTTGAAAAATATTTAAAAAAAATTTATATCGTAATTAATTAAAAGGATTCATCATTTCAATAATTTAAAAATATAAATTGAAAAATACTATTCCAAACTTGAAATTTCTTTGAATACTCAGTGTGATGAAAACTAGCTTAGTAGGATGAAAATTCATGGAAATCAAAAGAAAAATAATTGAATAAGCAGGCGTAAGTAATTATTGTTACAAAAATTAGAATAATTCATCATTCTATTTCTGCTTAAACTTGATCAGCAACATCACAGCTATCTTATCCTGTGATTTTAGAAAGTTAAAGGAGGATTGTAAATGTAATAGATTCCTTTAATTTTTTTTTTAAAAATTGCAACATAATTTGCTTCCACGGGTTTGACAGCATATTCTGAAGAATCAAGTGATGTGGATCTGTTAATTTATGTTCAATGTATAGATGAAATCGTGATCAATCTGGTCAAAACATTACAGAGATTATCAATGTTATTTACATGTATACGATCTTCTATTCATGTGTATAAATCTCATTTTTTTATATTATAAATATACAAATTTCTTCTTAAAAGCATTGAAACAAACAAAAAAATAATCAGTGTTCATAGAAATTTTGCTTCTTCTTTGTCTATACTTCTGAACCGATCTAGAGGAACCCTAAAATGATACCACTTAATTCTTCAGGAGTTAACAAAAAAATTGCCAATGTAAAGTTTAGAAGTATATCCTTACCTTTTGTTCTTTCTGGATGGTATTATTTAACATCTAGTTCTACTATGTCTTTGTACAAATTGTTCTTTCTTTCCGCCAGTCCATTGAAAACTGGATTTAACACAGGGAAAATAAACTTAAATTGCGTTTGCTATATAAAAATGTCTTTGTCTGACCCTCTTACTTAATGTTATTAATGGCGTCACTCCCAGGGCCGTGCAAATGATATTTGGAGCCCTACACAAAGCTTTATTTCTTTCTAAATTCCCCCATATTCTCCCAAAATATATATATATATATATATAATAATTTTTCATGCAAAATTAGTGACTATAAGATAAACTATGATCTCCTTCTTTGCACGGTCCTGTGGATTTCTACATGCACTTTGAATAATAAATATTTTAGGATTGAAAGAAGCTAATTTAATATTAACTCATATTTTCATGACATAAGTTTTATAGTTTCGCACAATAATGAGATTAAAAAGATTATCTCTAAGAAATTACAGTAAATCTTTAATTACAGTAAAGGATAAAAAAGGAAGCAATGTATTGAGATATTTAACAAATACATTTTTATCAAGATAATTAATAAATTGAACTATCTGTCGTCCAATAATGATCTTTAAGTTAAAAAATATAATCAATAAAAAACTAAAAGCTTTATTAAAATATAGTAATTGATTCAGTGCAGTAGAATATGGTACACTTCATCCTGGATTAAAAAATAAATCACTGGAAATAGAGGTTCCATCATGATTTCCATAACCTATGCAGAGAATATTCATGAACCTTGCTTGTATCATTGCATTGGTGAGATCCATTAATGATATATTTAGGCAAAATCAATGAAACAAAAGTGTCCTAGCTTCAAAAGTGCTTTTAATAACACGAAAATTCAGCATTTTACTTTTCCAATGTCAGACACTGCACTAAAACTTTTATGGCGCCTTCCCCAAGTAGTCGTAAGCTAATCCTGGATTAAGTCCAATTGAATCCAATAGAGTTGCGACATGAGCTAAGGCTAATACGGTTTGGAGAAACCAGCCGTCAGTGCTTTTTCTAATATTTTCTAATAGTTTTTATAATAACATTGCAAATCGGAAGTTCCTAACTAAACTAATTTTATTGTGATTATTATTTTTATTATTTATTTCCCTATCAGCAATTCAGATTAACGATCATTCCCTAACTGTAGGAGAGCTAGGGTACAGCAAAGAAGGCTAGTTCGATGTGAAGCAACTGTTATAGAAAAGGCACAGTTGAACGATGAATTCAACTCCGATAACAGACAGACTCAAAAGTATTCGTTCTAGAAAAGTGACTCCCGGTGAAGCAAATTAACTCGAGTCGACCAACGGAGAAGGGCAACACCAGACTCAAGCGAAGTTTCCATGTATGGCTAGCCCAATCCAGTTGACAGAGAAGAAAGCAAACAGGATCAAAGGAATAAAGCAAGTCGAGGATGTAGGTGTAGTTTAACCGTTAGAGAAAAAAAATGACGCAATTTAAAATTTTAAAAAAGAAAACCCATTCCATCTGATAGCAAAGAAGACAAAATGGATACGAAGGAGAAATTCCCGAAGAAGAAAAAAGTTCCATATGGTCGAAAGATGAGAAGAATACAACATTATTAAATACAGTTTCTGATGAAGAGATTTCAATTCGACCGAGAGAAGAATGATTCTGAAAAGAAAAGAAAGTCAGCTTAGAGAGAATCCAAAGGAGAAACCAAAGAGTGAACAGAGAAATCCAGAATGCAAATCTCCTTCTTGAACAAATAGGAAATCTACAACAAGCACGATATACTACAGAACTGATTCCCATTACCGTTTAGAATAGAACTCGAATGATTAAAGCAGAAATATTTAGGTTTTTGTTTGTTAGATACCTTTTTCCAATCCAATTTTAATGATAAATGTCCAACATACCTAATACTTACGGTGTATACGTCATCTTCTTACACTTTCCTGACCAACTTACGGGTTCTTTTAATGTGTAATATTAATATTGAGATATCTTTCATGTATCATATTGTTAAAGAGCTACTATGAATTATATTTCAACTTTTTGAATCCGACAGTACTTAGTTACCGCAGGAAACTATAAATATGATCTAATGCAGGAATAGGAAGTAACGTGTTGCTAATAACACCGTTGCTGGCAGCTTTTTCTTTTTATGGTGCCTCTTCTGAAATTTAACAGTAATTTTTTATCAGTAAGGAAAAAACAACCCACAAAAGTTATTGCTTTTTTCATTTCTTCCTGACTGACATCTGACAACAGGCTAATATTGTCAGAAAAACGTTTAGAATGATTGTTGCCAGAGCATCGGACAATGCATCTGTGAGTCCACCTGACTTCAATCTTTATAGGCTAATCAATACATTTCTGTAACTACCTATAAGTAACGACTATAGCGGTAACTAGTGTAACAACTTAAAAAAAACATGATAGTGCTTAAAAAACTCTAAGGTTTCTACCATAACCTGTGTAGAACCAAAAAGAAAAAAAAGTTTAGTTTTCGTTGTGTCTTATTCAGTGGGAAAAGTAAGAAATTTCTAAAAATCTTGATCATAGAAAAATTCGAAACTTGTGTTTCTTACTTAGAATTCAGAAGTGTCGTATCACATCAAAAACAAAAATAAAATAGTATAAATTACGAACATGAATTGTTGACTATAAAGAATTTACATAAAGAAAATAATTAAACATTGACTATCATAGAAGTAAAGGTAAAGGAATATATGATTTCAGCTCGTTAAAGGCTGGGAAGTTGTGCCCTTACAAAAATTATTTTTTTCTGGAATAAGATTTTCTTATTTGTTAGGATTTGCAAATTACTTTTAGCGATTTCGACTTTAATTATTTTAAAGCACTAGTTATTTAGATGAATTACATAAGTAAGTATAATATAAAGTAATTATTAATTGGAAAAGGAGAAATTAAAACCAAATTGGAAACAAGAAGTAACTGAGGCCTATTCTGTATTAGGTAAGTAATTCTTTGATCATTTCTTCCTTTGTATCTTCAAAGCCTAACCAGCAAAATATAATTTATAAATTTAAGTTTCGAGGTTCTCGAATATGAAAAGAAGAAACACTGAAACCATACTCAGAAATCGAACCTATATCCGACAGTTTGGTAGTTAAAGCTTAGCATTTAATTCCCCTAGCAACAGGTAAAAGTGATAGCCCATTAGATCTAATACTCGTCAATACACTCTCTCGTTTGCTGCTCTAAACCCATTTTGTGGCTAAGCAAAGTTTCGATGTTACAGTTTGAAATTTAAACCACATTAAGCTTTGAGTATTCTGAGGGAAGGCTTCTGGTCTAAGTTTGTCGTAGATTCTCTTTAATGAAGCAAAACGAGAACCAGAAAAGGAAAAGTGACCTTAATGAATTAAACTGATCTAAACCTGCTACACTATCAATAAGCAATAAAACAAAATACACTAGAACCCCGATTACCCGAGTTAATGTGGACCAAGCCTAACTCGGATAACCGAAAAACTCGGTTAAAGCGAAAATTGTAAATAAAATAAATCGTATAGGTTTAAATGTATATTTTAACAAATACAAAAGTTATATAGATACACCATATGCAATTCATATTATGACGATAATTAAAGAGTTCTTTTACTTAAAAAAGTCCTTAATTCTTTTTTGTTTTACGTTACTTTGGCGTTTTTCTGCAGCAATGTTTCGCCATTTTTTGAAGGATAACAGGATTGCTGGTGTCGCTTCTTCTTGTTGTTCTATATATTCAATAGCATTATCTATTCTTTGGATTGCTTCTAATTTTGTTTCTATAGAAACAACAACCCACTTTCTCTTATTGCTACTCATTTCGAATCTGTAGAATTGACTGAATGTACCACCGTACTTTTCAGATACACTGGACAATGTGACCAATCGAAACCATTCCCCGATTCCAGGGAGGTGATCAGTCGAAACCATTTCCAGATTCCAGGTAGGGAGTCATATGACTAGACGAACAAAGATTAATTGCGATCAATATTCTGCGAATTCTCTTTCGTTTTCCTGAATGTTTGTGAGATCAAGTTCAGAATTTTTTTCGGTAGCTTTAAAAATGGAAAATGTAGAACCACAAAAAAATCCTAGAAGTAGCTCGGTTAAAGCGGAAACTCGGATAATCGAGGTTCTACTGTAGTATATTATGATGTTATGAAACTGTTGGCAGATGATCTTTAAAAGTCATAATTTAATCTATCGTTTGTTATCAAGCGTTCCTAATATCCATGGCAGTAAACTACCAAACCAAAAATACTGCTCGTCGTATTTTCTTCTATGAAAAATCAAACAGTTTATTTTTTTTAGAATTATTTATTAATAGCCTTGTGTGAACAAAAGCCCGGTTACTAAATAGTTGCTTTTTAACAGTATCGAGGATCTGATCCAATGAAAGAGATTACTGTACAAAAATACAAAGAAGTTATAATTTATAAAAAGATTTAACTTGCAGTTTAAGAATTAACTTAGATGCCGACTATAAAAGCACATATACAGTTAAAATGATAAAATAGTACAGTGTACGTTTCGAACCCGTCTGTAATGGGGTTCTTTATCAAGTATCCCCCCTATTTTAAAAACGATCCTCCTTGAACCGATTCGTAGTTGCAAATGCAACTTGAATGCATTTGCAACTACGAATCCGTTCAAGGAGGATCGTTTTTGAAATAGGGGGGATACTTGATAAAGAATCCCGTTACAGACGGGGGTTCGAAACGTACGTTGCACTATTTTATCATTTTAACTGTATATGTACTTTTATGGTCGGCATCTAAGTTAAGTTATAATTTACTTAACAGTTTACGTTCTACAGAAATACTGAATAACAAATCATGGCATTACACATTTCGCAATATAAGTTTTACTAAATTTGATCTAGTCCATTTGTAATAATTTGAAAAGTGACATAGCATTTAATCTCTCTCACGCTTTTGATAAAATAGAGATAATTTTGAAGTTTTTAAAGACTAAGAATTTAACGCAGTACGCATCTTGAAACTTAAAAGAAAGTAGTAAAATTGTAAAATTTTGATCTAACTTTTAAGGAAAAAGTTTTAACTTATAATTGAAATAAATACAAGTTTAATTCAAATTGTATCTTAATTTATTAAAAGCAGCAGCATTTTCTATATTGTATCTACTCACTTAATCTACTTCTTAATCTACTCACCCACTCATCCTCATCCGTACTTGTAGAGTTGCTGCTTCCATGAACGTTATCCATGAAAGATTGTTGACAGCCGGCTTGTCTAAATTGCAATGCAAATGAAATTTAGAATTCCTAGTAAATCGTTATGCTCAAATACGAATAAAAGTAAGTAAAACTGAGACTCAATTAGTATTGTTTTAGTTTTAGTATTACACAATGGTTAATTAAATTGCAAAAAGTATTTAAAGATAACTTCAAGTCTATTATCGAAAGATAATTAATCACGAATACATTTAAGAATATATAAAGCGTGTAAATGAATACATGAAGCTTACCGGTTTCACGTGATTATTATGTGTTGTGCTATCGACAACAATAGTATACGCAACAATCTACTTCCTTACATTAAGTAAAACATGCCAAACCGTTCAAGCTAACGAAGTGATTGAAAAAGGGAATCTGCGCGTTTCAGGACCCATGCTCATTATCAAAAAGTGTTCCATTTTCACAACCCTATTTGCCCTAAAAGTTTGTTGTATGTATTTATTTACACCCTGTATAAGTTGCGAGTATTTTATTGATAATATTGTGAAGATATTTTTAAGTTAAAAGTTCTGTTTCTATCAACCTTCAGAAGGTTTCTTTTTGCAAATACCACTTTTGGAAGAAGAAACTGCTGCTGTTATCCGATTCAAAATTTAAATTAATAAAAAAAACTGAACTTACTAAAGTAAATTAAATAGTTGTGTTAAAAAAAATACGAAAATTAATATGTTCACAAATTACTCGCTAACTAAACTGAAAATGGGAATTAATTTAATTGAATTACGACCTGCTTCTCCAAATAATCGCCAGCTATTCCTGGACTAAATCCAATTAAATCCAATAGAATTATGACATGAATACTAATACTATTTGGAGAAACCAACCGTTAAAGAACTAAAAATATCAATTCTCGATTACCTTTACAGCAGTGTTTCTCAACCTTTTAGTACTTGCGACCCAATTTTCAATCACAACTCTCATCGCGCCCCCCCCGAAAAAAAAAACCCCTCCAAACCTATCTGTTCAACCAAAAAAAAACAAAAAAAAAACCTCCAAACCTATCTGTTCAACCAAAAAAAAAAAAAAAAAAAAAAAAAACTTCAAACCTATCTGTTCAACAGATCTTCGATATGCTCGCGCCCCCCCCTTTAGTTTTCTCGCGCCCCCCTAGGGGGGCGCGCCCCACAGGTTGAGAAACACTGCTTTGCAGAATTAAAAATATCTAACTGGGTTTTTAGTCTGAAATCAAATGCCTTTTATTTTACAACTGTGTTGGTAAAAATAAATACATTTTTTTTAGAATTTGTTAATTAGCTTTGATTCAGTTTTCGAATTAATTAGTTTCATAATCAGAAGAAATGAAGCTTCAGTACTAATTGAAAAACAATCAGGATTCTTGGAAAAAGGTGATTCGACAACAAATGGGAGATGTAAAGGAAAAGTTAATGTATATAATTCTTTTACAAATAGTAGTATTGGTGAATTATTGCACCAATAATTATTGCAGAATTACTTAAATTTTATTCATTTTTTTAAACAATCAGTTATAATATTAAGCTTTTTAACAGGAATTCTATTGTTTAAGAACAGGAACAGTGAGCTTTCAATAATAATAATTCACGTGAATGAAATTAGAAAAAGAACGTAGATCTGACTTCATTTCGTCCTATTGGTAGAGATTGACTGCGAGTCTCTAAATCGCACATCCATTGTCAACAGAAGGGGATCGTTGTATCTTCATGGCCTGAGATCCTTTAATCTATATAATAAGAATCAGATATAAAATAAAAATATCAATGTATTAATTATAAAAACATATGGGAACATAATTATAAAAAAGTCCCTTTCTTTTATTTCTAACCCATTTGAATGCAATTACTGCTTTGGACTTAATCTTGGAAGAATAAATCATTCAGGCATGGCCTTGTGGTGTAGACGGCGGTCTGCCATGAGGCAGATATGTCGGAATCTGGGTTCGAATCCCGGCCCAGGGCCTGGGTATTTCATTCTTTCTTCTTCAATGTTTCATCTTTTCCGGGTTGTAAAAGCTAGTTAGAAAAGGTGGTGGTGCACCCTGGGTGCACCCTGGGTTACGCTAAAGACCTGGCACTTCTGGCAGCCAGACAATCGTCTTGATCTCCTGGCTAATGAATCCCATACAATAAATAAATGAATGGAGGAATAAATGTCCAAAATAAAAATATATATATATATTTTTTCATATATATAATATACGCACTTAATTAAACATATTAATAGTTGGTAATTACTGGGCGGAATTTTTTATTTTTTTATTTTTATAAAATAATTGTTTGTTTTTTTTAAATAATCAGTTATATTAGATTCGAAGAGGAGGGTTTCATTCTCCGCTCTTTCTTTTGCAAAAAATTTGAAAACTTAGTTAAAAGTTTTGAATTCAAAATTAATGTCCTTATTTTTTTATACTGTAACTTGTAATTACGAAAGAAAAAAAAAGCCCAGTTAGTTTTAAATTTCTAGTTCCTTCTAAAATATTAATGGAAAGAAAATGGAAATTAAACACCATTTAAGTGGCATTTAGCGGCGGCAAATGACATTTCCCAATGGGTGCATATGGTAATATCAATAATTCTATTTCATTTTGTTTTCCTTGTTAGCTCATCAAGAGTTCACGGATGCCGTTAAGACGAGTCGTAATTGAAGATAATTTATTTTTCTTCCGAGTTTTCCTCGAACAGAAAGGGGTTCCGCCAAAAGTCTTCCTCCTTCCTTTCGAACCCCCTTGAAACTGAATCGAATCGCCAATCCGAAGCTAACGAACCTAAGACATGTCTGGAGGTGTGCGGATATGAATGGACCAAGAAAACCAGGTAAGTACAACCATAACCTCATTAATTTTGTCCGCCTTGTTAGTCACATTATTATCCTTTGTAATAAGCGACATAGGTTCAGCAGAAATAATGTAGTTCTTAATTCAAGAATCACTTCAGTGTATGGAAAGTGCTATTACTAACGCTGTGCTGGATCACAAACTTAAAAACGAAATCATGTAGGCCTACAGTTAATTAGCAATACCAACAACTTCTTTCTATAAATAACAGATGTCATCTTCTTCCAAAAAAAAAAAAAAATATTTAAAATATATTTATTGAAACAAATTTTCGGAAAATTCTCTTTTTTTCTTTTTCAAGTTATACCAAAACAATCAATTAAATAACGAGATGTCACACATCAAACAACATCCTGGACATAGTTGAAACCCACAATATCTTACTTATTATTAATCTTACAATCAATAGCTACTACACTTAAACATTTCTACAATTGTTGAAATTCTTCAAATTTTGCCAATCTTTTTATTATTTATACATGAATTTACCATATCTTTTGCCAAATTTACTAATACATTTTCAACTTCTAAGCCATCGTTACGATTAATATTATCATTTTTTAATCACACAAACGAAACCGATGCACCTGAATAAATTGATTTTAATACAATAAATGAAAAAATACAATACCACTATAGTTTGTGGCTATAGTTTTTCAAGTATTAATACTTGATAATAGGCACTCCCTTACGTGTCAGAAACTATAGTCGTGTTGTATCTTTTCATTTATTGAATTAAAACCAATTTATTAAGGTGCATCGGTTTCGTTTGTGTGATTAATAATGAACAATGCACCTAAAGTCTTGGTAATTCTGATTATCATTTTTTGTATTTCTTATAATCAAACTTTCTATAATTTTCCTTGTTAGCATCTTTATAATAATTTTACTTCTTCACTAATGTTATGCCCCAATCTACACCAATGTTCAGCCAAATCAAACCTGTCACCTTACTTATTCTTAATACAATATATATGTTCCAAAAGCCTCTCTCGAATAGTTCTTTTACTTTCAACATAAAAAGTTCTACAATTTAAACATTCTAATTTGTAAATTAAACCCATATTACATTTGTTTTCATTTTTATTTAATTTATAACATACTATATTTTTTAATTTATTAGTGTACTCTAAAGTTAAATTAATGTGATATTTTTTGCAAATTCTTTTTAATTCAAAACTTCTTTTATTTAAATAAGGAACTATTAATCTTTCCTTATTACATTGGTCTACTTCTTTAATTTTGAGTGTCTCTTTTAAAGCCCCGCGAACTCCATCTGATTTTGCACCAACTTAGCTGGCCAACTTTCAGTTTTCGAGTTGCTAGAGCCGACTTTGAGCACGTTTTTCAGCGACTTGGCAGCGATTTTAGTTGGCCGACTCGAGTCGGTTGTGCAGGACCAACTCGGAAAAGTTGGTCGGAATTACAATCACAGGGCAGCGTTGGAACACTTCAGTCATGACATCACGCCAATGGAAAGAAATGGCGTCCATAAACGATTATCATCCCTTCTAATGGACGACAAGCGAGTACACAATGAATATCAATAATGAGTATTGCGAGTTTCTTTCATGCATAAATAAAGTTTATACTGAAATGCAGTAATTGTATGCGATAGAATTTATCAGAGAGGTTTCAAAACCTCGATTTTTTTTCGGATTTTCCAAATCCGAAGCTGCTGGGGGAAACGCATTGAATTATGGGATTGCTGCTATCGCGGCCGACTTCGTTTACGAGTTGGCTGGTGTTCGCGGCTGACAAAATCGGATCAACTTGCACTACGTTGGTGCAAAATCGGAAGTTTTCGCATAGCTTTAGATCTTATCTATAAAAATTTCTTCATAATTATTTTTCTTTATATGACTTTCATTCCATTTACTTCATTTATAAGCAAGGTGACAGGTCTGATTTGGCTGAACATTGCTGTAGATTGGGGCATAACATTAGTGAAGAGGTAAAATTATTATAACTTATATAGAAAAAGATGCTAAAACAAGGAAAATTATAGAAAGTTTGATTATAAGAAATACAAAAAATGATAATATTAATCGTAATGATGGCTTAGAAGTTGAAAATGTATTAGTAAATTTGGCAAAGATATGGTAAATTCAGGTATAAATAATAAAAGTTTGGCAAAATTTAAAGAATTTCAATAATTGTAGGAATGTTTAAGTGTAGTAGCTATTGATTGTAAGATTAATAATAAGTAAGATATTATGGGTTTCAATTATGTCCAGGATGTTGTTTGAGTGTGTGACATCTCGTTATTTAATTGATTGTTTTGGTATAACTTGAAAAAGGAAAAAAGAGAATTTTCCGAAAATTTGTTTCAATAAATTTATTTTAAATATATTTTTTTGGAAGAAGATGGCATCTGTTATTTATTAATAATGCAGGTAAGTAGGAAGGATTTAAGAAAAAAATATGGACTTAAAACTTCTTTCTATCAAAATTATTTCTAAAAATAAATAGTTAGTAATGTTTTATTCTACTTTTAAATTAAATGCAGTAAATGAATATAAATTATTCATGTCTATATATAAAACAATTTATAGGATTATTGATTACTTCCAGTATTTTTATGAATTGTGTGGAATATTACAGGCTTAAATATTATATTATATATATTATTATATATATTATTATATATATAATCCAACACACAAAACTTGAAGCTGGTGGTCTTCAAATTTTGTAAAGCAAAGTGTTTCAAATCATATATCACTGTCTGGCTTATATATATATATATATATATTATAAATATTATTATAGCATTTAATATACACTAGATGGTTGCCCGTCGCTTTGCTTCGGAAGCCTTGTATATATAACGTGATTATATGTAATGAATTGAAACTAACGTTGTATTTATTCAAAAAAAAAAAAAATCACATGGCATCAACTAAACTACAAACTAAAAGAAAAATAAATTAAAGTCTCCATTTTAACAATACATGCAATACAGTTTTTACAAATCTAAACAATTTCTCTACGTACAATATTTTTGGTTTTACATTTTGAACTTATTTTACTTAAAAAAATAAAATGCTGATGAGTTGACTATGCAACGATACTTCTATTGCCTGGCGACGCGCATGCGACATTCCATTGTTCGGACGTGCGCACACAATATCGTTGAATTAACCACGCAACAATACTCCTGTAAATAAAATATTATTCCTAACTCCAATACACCTACTTTGTTACGACTTTTCTTGTTGCCTGGGTTCCATTGTTGTGGATGTACGCAAGCAGTTTTTTTAGGCTTCTGATACAAGTATCAGAAGCCTTATAAACTCGCTTTGTCCGTCAGTCTGTGGACAAGTATCATTAAAATATCATTAATAAATAATCATTAACAAAATCACAACGATCGCAACAATTGCGTCTTTTTCATGCGCAACAATCACATTATAATACAGCTCTAAAACAATCACAATAATCGCAACAATTGCGCCTTTTGCATTCGCAACAATCCCATTTATGATAATACGGAAATTAAAGCAATATCAATTATATTGTCTTATACGTATCAGAAGCCGTTGCGAAGCATTGTGATTGGTTTACAATCGCTGTCACTAACTTGTTTAATAATACAGATTCAATAGTAATAGCTCACGTACTAATAATAAAAAAAGTAAAAATATAATATTCTAAATACTTTAATTAATTTAAAATCATGTGAATTAGGGGTCGTCCATTAATTACGTGAAGTCAAAAAAGGGAGGGGGGGGGGGGCCACCAAATCTCACCAAATCTCACCAAGGGGGAAAGGGGGGGACCAAATTTTTTCAAAAACACCTCACGTAATTAATGGACGGCCCCTTATTATTACTTATTTACGTAAAACATATAAAAAAATTTTAAAACAATTTAGAAACATAACTTATTTTTTATTAATGAACCTAGTTACTTAGGGATTATATTTTAATTTTATTTAATTTTGCAATATTAAGTTAAAATGTAATCAATTTTAAATAGTTCTAGCCAGAGTTATATTCACAGCAGTTCCTAGTCAAATCTCGAATTCAAAAGTTAGTTCTTATTTATATTCACGGTATTAGCATCTAAGATATGTCCATCTTGTTCACTCGGAATTTCACGGCACATTACACCAACAATAGTCTTGCACGTTTCGAATGTAACGTGACAACAATTAATTCGTAATCTTGCGTCGCGTTCCACGATTGTCTTCCTTGTTCATTAAACATGTGGCATTTGCACATTACAATTTCTTTAACTATAAGTTACAAAAAATGTTATGTTCAAGGCGCTCAAATTGTATTTTCTTATACGTCAAACATCGAACCATACATAATGTAAATTAGTGGTACTTTTCCATTATCCTGACGCCGCATTGATATTCCTTCATTAGAACAACAGCAAAAAAGAGCCAAAAAGCTTATAGTTGGAGGTTGTCAGTTGACTGCCATTTGAAGTTATTTCTTTTCCAACCTCCAAATATCTAGTGAAGGAATTTCATGTGGCGTCCAGATAATGGAAAAGTATCAAATTAGTCCATTATGTATCCATAAATTGACTTTAATTGAACAGAATAAGGGAATTCTGTTAAGAGCTTAAATTGTTTTTTTGTTTTTTGTTCGCGAATGGACCACACGCTAACCCCTCCTGACAAAGTCAGAACAAGGCTAGGAAATCAGAGACGAGAAAGAATGCACTAAATTGTTTTTATTTATTTATTTTGCCGGATAGAACTTATATGCATGATAATTATGATATAACTTGTCTCCGATAAAAAAAAAAAAACTAAACGAGCCAAAATATACAAAGCTTCTCAAATATATTGTGGGTTTCGTGATGGTGGACGATCCGCGCTGGGCAGGTTTTCTCGGGGTTCTCCCATTTCCTCTGCACTTCTCCCACCATACTTTCACAGTCTTTCTCTCCACCTGTCCTTATTTCCTGTGGGATAGTACAATAGACCTTCGGTCGCAGTGCTTGGCTTCTCTGCCACCCACATTCACTACATACATACATACATACAAGCTTACACTTTAGCTTTCTACCTTAGCCGTAAGTTAAAATCTAAACGACATACAAAAAAAAATAAGGAATTTGTAAGAGAATGTAATTCATACTTTTATTCAAAATTCTATTAAATATGAGAAGAACCTGTAGAAATTAACTGGAGAAGACATCTTTAATTAGGGATAAAAATGATTTATTAAAATTCATCTGCTTATTTTCAGAAATTAACGGTTTCATTCTGTACTAGTATTGTGTATTTTCTGAAATGAGTTAAAATAAAACAATTCATTATTATTCTCTGATGATTATTAATTCTGGAATGGCTTAACATTTATTAACTTGATTTGCTCTACTTAAAAATCTTCATTGTAGAAATACCTTAGCTGTTATCTATTGCTTTCGGGCAGCGGTCTCATTTTCGTAGGATGCAAGTATCTCTGGAAGAGAGTTCGGTCAACCACACATTCTGGAATTTACATATTGAGTTCTTTGATTTAGTTCAAAAATTCGTGTCATGTTTCATATTGCCCTTCAGAAACAGCTTTGAAATTTGATCAGAAGTAGAAACAATATCCTGAGGATATAAATGAAATTTTGTGCTGAAATTATTTATTTTCGACAAGATTCAAAAGGCTCAATAATTTGTTTCGTCTCGAAATTTCCGAGTCATTTTAACCCTTAGATTGAAATAATTTTGTGTTCGCTGTTTTAAGATGTTATACTAGTAGCGAGTAGGATAGATATATATTTGAGTAATAAATGTACTCGTATAAGCTATGTCCAAAATATTGAAGAGTTTTAAGAATGGGAATCAAAGCATTACTATCCTTATTTGTAATGTTATCTAAGGAGATAGGTCCTCTCTATTCATTCCTGCTCTTATTGGCAAGTAAACATTGAATTGATGCTGTATTGTCCTTCTTCTATTCGGCTAGAGAGATATTTCAAAGAGAAAAATAGTTGATCCCTTTTCTATCAATCCCCTACTTTCTGTGTAAAACGTTTGACACTATGGGTGGGTTTTTTTTTTCATAAAGGTAGATTCAACGACGTATATGTGAAAGTGGTGTTTTCTTTATTGCTCTGGTCTTGAAATATAGAAAATACTAGATATCGACCTTGATACTTTCGAGGCCGAAGCTGCTTGACTCTGTAATCAACCTGGCTTTCTTTATTTTGTCTTTAGCTATAAAAAGATAAGTTAAAGTGAAGTTTTGTTACAGGATCATGAGTTGGACTGATAGTAACGTGCAGAGAAAGGGATAACCCATTTTTGTTTATAGAAAGACCTGTGTATTTGTAATTATAACTACGCAAACTAAGAAGATTATTTATATGCGCTTAAGTAGCATTTTCTGATTTGTAGCTGACATAATTCTTATTATATTAAAAAAAATCTTTTTAAGAAATATCGAAAACAAGAATTGCAGAAACAGCTGTCTCAGATTGCCGTCGATGATGGCTCAATGCGTGAAAGCAAAACGAATTTAACGAATTTGTGCATTCTCGAGGTTTTTTTTTTTTCCCATTTCAAGAATTGCAGAAGTAAAGATATTATTTTAGTTTTTTATATTAATCTGAACAAATAATTCTGTCTCAATGGAGAACATCTAGTCTAAAACAGGACTATTGCAGCTTAATTTAAAAAGCATAATCATGTCGAAACCTAGATTAGTCTTAATCATTGCAATAAACAAAATTTCGTTTTGAAATTATTGCGGTGCAAGCTATTTGACATTCTTAACTGAATGCTTTATATATTATTTATTGGTTATTCTGATTGCAAATTTTATCTGATGAGATTTCCATCTAATCTATACCTAACGATACTATTTTCAAATTATAATTAAGTCAAATTTATTTTGCAACATTTGTTTTCACCTGTTCTCACTGTCTCACCTGTTCAGTTCGCTTTATTTATTTATTTTTTTTTTTTAAACCTTGCTTTCGTGCAACAAGGTTCTTTTCATCTCGAGACTCTACAGTAAATAAAGAAATATATAATCAACAGCACGAAATGTTATTTTGTAACCGGATGTAATGCAAAATTTCGAACCCTGATATTTATTCTTGTTTCTTAATCACTAAGTATATCTTAATGTATCTTTTCCCTTTAGAAAAAAAATGGAAAAAAAAGATTAAAGATTTAAACTGTATATGTATTAAATTTAGAAGTTTTAGTTTTCTTTTCTTTTTCCATAATCTGCTTTTTTAAACATACCTACAATTTAATTGAATAATTAATTTTCAATTGTACTGAAGTGCTCTTCCGATATATTACTATAAATAGTACTTCAATACTTATTCTAATTTCCAATTATTAGTAACAATTAAGTTTGAAAAAACGTGCTGGAATAGCTGATAGCAATTTTATAATTTTATTACGTAACCATTTTTAACTTTTAATATCTTCAAAATTGTTTGACACAGTTGTCAATTTATTAGATAGGTTGTTTCACTTATCTTCCGCCTATTAACTTGAACTGTTCCAAAAAAAATTTTGTTCTAGGATTGATGGGAAAATTCAAAATTTCATTTTATAATCAAAGAAAACAAAAACAAACAACATGATATTCATGTTTTCCATAAAATGCAAACGAAACATTTACCAAATTGAAAGCTTATATTGATAAGTCCAGCTTTGAATTGAGACTATTTATTTGCAACATTACGTAAGATGTAATAATCTTTCGATATTAACTAAAATTCAGTAAATATATATATATTTATTAAGTAATTCAGAACGAAATATATTTAAGTGATTAAAAAGTTTGCAAATGTCTTTCTTGGTAACATAAAGTATGTATGTATGTTTGTTTGTAAGAATATGCTTTGAAACACTTTTCCTATTCAGACAGGATTCCCTATGGATTTATTTAGAGTTTCTCTCTTAATCCAAACAAGTTTTAAGAAATTTTTAATTTTATTCAGGTCCATTTCTCCCTTGAATCCTAATATGTGATCCAGTAATTCATCTTCTTCCCAGTTATTTGAGTTTATGTTAATATTTTTTAAGAGTTCTGTTCTCTCTTTTCCGAAACATGGATATCTTAAGATGAAATGTTTTAGAGACTCCTCTTCATTTTTATCGCAATTTAAACATATTGGTCCCTTTTCAGACCATTTTTCTGTTCTTTTATTTAGCGCCAGTGATCCCATTCTGCACTGGAAAAGTAAAGAAAAGTAAAGAATAGGAATTATCGTAAATATCTTGATATTGGTGGAGCCCTTTTATTATTAAACCCTAATGGTAAGGTTTTAATATTTCTAATTCTGTCCTTTTTCCACATTTATTATGAAGTGCCTTGACGTGGAAATTTGCTCTTTATAATATATTTTTTTAAATATTCTTTATTCTCCTAAACTTCTTTCATTGACGATATTTCCAGTTCCTGTCCTAAACAAAATCAATCAGATACAGTTGAAAGATTTGAAGCAGAGGGACTTTAGCGTGATTAAAAATAAAATGGAAAACAATAGTAGAAAAAGCAAAAATTTCTAATGTAATAGTGAAGAATCTGTCTTTTGCTGGTTTGTTTTTTTTTTATTTTTTTTTTTATTAACGTAGTTGACGATTTAGATATTAATGACAATTTTCTCAAAATTATAATTTTGCACTTCAAAAACTCTCTGCTTTTAAGCCTCTAAATTTAAAACAATTTCAAAGTTATAAATGGATGTCTTTAAATTTCCTTGGTGTAAATAAGGATTTGTGAAACATTTTGATATTAACAATTGTATTACAGTAATTTAATGTTTTACGACTTTATAAAGATATTTCATTCTATCATGTTTTTACTGTAATTGTTGTCGTAGTGAAACGATAAATTTTAAGCGTTACAAGATAAATGTAATCAATATAACAATAATTAGAATAATTGACTTGGCATATTACCATTTCTTGGGGAAAAATTATAAAACGGAAAAGGAAATTAATAGACACAGGAAAAAAAAAATAATTTGCAGTAAATATGTGTGTAAAACTTTTATGATATGCCAATTACACTTCTAATACAGAATGTTCTTCCGCCATTTTCTTTTTTTGTGTCGGATGGCAGACGAACTGCAGCAGCGCCCTCATCGATCATCGTCACGACGCTATTAGTCAGAGCGTCATTAGCGATGGTGATAACGTAGAGCCAAATTCTTGTCCTCTGTCATTCTGTCCTCGCGTGCTGTGGGAGTGGTTTGGCAGAGGGTTGATGCTTTTGCCAACAAAAAAAAATGTCTGTAGGAGGGTGTGTGTGCCTTTAATAAATGAAATGGGAATGGGAAGCTTTTAAATAAACATACAGAACTTTAGTGGTTGAAAGGTCTGGTTAATTCCGAATGGAAGAAATATAATGTTTTTAGCGCATATGTAATCATTTTCCTTATTGCTTGTATTATTTTAAAGAAAATAAATTAGAATTAAAAGAAAGATTTTTTTCAAAGAATTTTATTAAAGAGATGTAAGCAGTCCAAGTAAAAAAAAAAAAAGAAATATTCGATTTAACAAACGTTATTTAATTTTAATTACGCTAATTTTTAAATAAATAGTATGTAACTTTTAATTAGGATTTATTCTAACGGGAAGAGCAAAAAGTCAATAGGCTATAATGAATTCGAATAGCATACAGTAAAATTGCTACTTAAGAAATAATTACTACCATACTACAGTTAATAAAAAAAAATTACAATGATACGGAATAAAATAATGAAATTTGGTCGTTTCGAACAATTAAGTCACTGATGTTTTATGTCAGTCCATTGAAAAAATTAGCATTGGAGGAAGAAATTGATTCTGATGCAGAATGGTTTTAAGGCCCTACGTAGACATGTTCGTCATTTGCAAGTACCATAGAGAAGTGAATGCTGCCATTCTGGTCATGAGAGAGAGACTTGATACTTAATAGCAGATCACTTTGATAAAATGCTAGCAATTACCGAGCTTAAAATGATTGAAGACTTATCCGGATTCGAAGATTCGGTTCAGTTAAGCGGCGAAGCAAAATATCTGAATTTTATGGAAGTCCATTGTCTTCTCTACATAACCAAAAATTGGCTTCAAAGTGATAGATGATAATACGGTACAACTTAGTCACTGACAGTTGAACTATGAACTTCCATCCATCGGTCATTGTCTCGATTTTCTTTGACATTATAACACAATACCATTGAAAAAAAAAATACCCTGTCAATACCACTAAATGACTACAGAACTGAGTTTTCACATGAATCCCGCATTTGTTTGCATCTATAGAATCGCGTAGAAAACAGTGTCTTATTGCGGAATTAATCAGATGTATAATGTCGCTAGATATATGAAATTACAGTTACTAAATTTTAGAGATAAGTGAGCATTTCTTATTAAAACCTTTTTGACCACAACTCAGTTAGTAGCGAATCAGTGACATCAATGAGGTCCGAAGTCATCCCTTTCTTCAGATAATTCTGCTTCATAAAGTTTGCAGAATCTAATCATAAGCTGAACTGAATGTAAAGTCATTCCTTAATTCCAGTTTCCGTAGCCTGCAAGTTTTCCGAACCTTAAGATGACAACACTTTCTTCATATTCAGAAGTTAGAAATCCCAGATTTATACAGTGTGGAAAGTATGATAAAGTATGATAATCAGTTACGAAGAATAAAACACTTATCAGCATAAAGCTAAAAATGATAAGTAAATGAAAATAATAATAATAAAAAGAATTCCAAAAGTAATATAAGGATAAATATGCATAGTCTGTTGAATAACAAGAATAGACGGTATTTCACTTTACAGTTATTTTAATAAGTTGACTACAAGCATTTTAATTATTGCGCCTACAAATTTTGTTTCTTAATTTTTAGTAAAATCTAAAAATGTAATTTTGATGTTTTTGAAGAATGAATTTTTTTATTACCTTAATTGATTTTCTGGTTTCTGTATCAAGACAGGCAAACTCTTCACTTTAAATTTATGTAATATTCCAATTGATATTAATGTTTTATACATATTTGAGTGATAACTTATATCTTGGTCACATGATGTTTGACGAGGGTCATCCACTTCACAAATGTTCATTAATATTCCTTTAATCGGAATTCCCTAGCGGGAAATTTTGAAAACAACAAATGCTAATAGGGATTCATATTGCAGATGGTTGTCATGTTGCTATGTTGCATCAGAATTTAAATATCGATTATGAGTTTAATATTTTGTAATTACATTGAACGTGATATTTCGAAAACTTTCTATAATCTTTCAATTACAAGAAATATCTCGAAGGAATCATGAAACTTCTGCCTTACTGTTTTGATTCTTCTATCAGGAGTAAAGTGGGGATTTTGTATTTTTTGGTACTTCAATAAATGTCTTCCCATATATCACTGCATTAAGTCAATGTGTTTTGCTCACGGCTTCAAATTTCAAACTCATTCATCTTTTCTTATTTAAAACTCTTCAAAGAAATTTTGAGAAAATTCTAGTGACATTCTATGATATTTCTACTTTTATGATTTTATTACATTTGGGATATCGAACTTTGCTTGGGTTGATTCTTGAGGTGAAACAAGTTTCCTCAAGACTTAACTGAATCGGGACGATTAACTTTCATACATTTACTAATTTTACAAAACTGGACTGATTGTAACGAAGGTTAGATGCATTTGTGTTGGGAATCTTATTAGGAAACTTTAACTGTTCTGAAATGATAACAAGCAATTTCCTTGCAACAGGGTTTTCCTTCTTCTATTCGAAAATAAATGAAGTTTTTTATAGAAAAAAAATTCGTTAACTATATTTAAAAAAATTATTGCTTTATATGCATTGTCTATTGTTTCAGAGGTCTAATATATTTACGTCACTGTTTCTATTTTTTTTTTAATTAAATACTGCTGCTTTCTTTCTGGACGCGATGAGTTAAGAACTAATTAAGATCTAAAATATTTGATTAATTGATAACTACTGTAAGAATAATTCCTGAAAATTTGCCAATATTATAATGTTTTGTCATAAAAATGAAAAGATCTTATTCTTTTCTTATAAGACGGATTTAAAAAATGAAAAATAAAATCGACTTTTTTCATTCTGAGATGATAATGAATGGGAATACTATTAGTTCTAATTTTATTTCCTTGTGTTTTTTTTTTTTTACTTTTTGAAGTTAAATATTTTATTTTTTAATTTTTATTTTTTTATTAAATCTAAAAGTTTATTTTAAAGCTATTTTCTTAAACGTTTTTTCTTCTATCATTAATGACTTTATTGATAACGTAATGGAAGAAATTTATCTTATATTTCTTTTTCGATAAAGATATGAAGTGTATTATAAAACGGAAGGCTGAAGTTTGCTAGTATCATGTGTGAAATTTTGGAGTAAATTTTTGCCAGAGTTTTCTTCTGTTCAATGTTATTTGCATCAGCTTCAAATGGGTGTGTCCAGGAAGAAGAAATTTGTGGGTTCGTCTCATTCAAATTTAGTAATAACATTAACGTCATCATTATCATTATATTACGATTCAAACTTCCATAATTATCTGCTCATAAATTTTGACTGTGGTGTGGAGTTTCGCCTGTTAATTCAAAGCATGACAATTTCATTCAATCCAATCTCATGTACTTTTGTCCCACACCATCATTCTTCAAAAGTTGAACCGTGCTTTGAATAAATAAAAGCTTTGTAATTTACGTCATACCTCTGCTTTCATTGTCATTTCGTAGTCACAGTGAAGCATACAGTACATTTCATTAATGGATATGTTGTTAGAATTCCGAATTTGCTAAAATACCAAGCAGTACAAAATTATTAATCTGCAAGAGATTATCCTTTCTGCCGACTTACAACAGCCTAATCCTAAACTTAAGTATTTTAACTCTTCCTCAACTATACGAAGTCTTGGATAGTTCCTTGTAAAATAACATTACTCTAGCAAACCTGTGATTCTGAGATAATTTTCTCACCACCCGTGACCGTGACAGCTTTCTCACAGAGCGCGTCTTGGACAACTCGTGTTTGAGCGTGACTTTCGATTGACCACTAAATAACAATGAAAATGTGAACAGCCTCAATACTATACCTAACATTTGACACCTTATTTGTATTTCTGTGTCTTATGGTTTCGGAGGAGATAGGACCAAAAAAAAAAATCAACTGCTATTATATATACATGTACATAGATTAGCTTTTCTTGCCGTATGAAAATATACTTTTTCTTGTTTTTGTTTTTGTTTTTTCAAATACTAAGTTTTGAAATTAACAATAAATAATATACAGATGCACATAAATATTAATACGTAATAAATTAAAAAAAAAACTGAATCTATAATTACCATTTTCCTGTGAATGGAAAAGAGAACACTTCCTACTTAATATTCATTGAAATTTTTACCACCCCTCTCTTTATCACCGCACCAATTCTCAATAAGAAACATCAAAACTTAAGCCGGTACACCTGAATAAAACACTAATAAACATTTAATCGTAATTAGATACAATTAGTTTTGGCTTAAATCGAAGAAGACTTCTCCCATTGTTAAGCCAAAACTAGTTATAAATGTTTATTAGTGTTTTATTCAGATGTAAATTTTGGATGATTAATATGAACAGTATATGTAAAATTATTTTTATTTCTTAATATTTTTCACTAAACATTTGAATGTTTCATTGCAAAACAACTTTAAATCTTTATCAAAACTCGAATTGGAGCAAACAAAAAAAAAAAACCCCTTTAGATTGGTGACTATTTCTTGGTAGAGATTCTTAGCATCTCTCTTAACATGAATGGTGAATTAAAAGAACATGTTAAGAGATTTCCTTCAAGTCTTTTTAAGAAACACTCGTTCTTTTTGAAGCCTTAATTATGTTTCTCTGCTTACAAGAAAACTTGGTAGTGTGTTAATTTACGACTTTGAAAATAGCATTTTTGGAAGAAGAAGAAAAAAAGTGCAAATCCATTTTGGCCGTTCACTTTTTATTTTGCGTCCACCAAAGTCATAAGAGGCCTAATAACGCAGCTAATAGGACGTGATTGCAGTTTTCGATGCTTTGGGTTTTATGGGGGAGGAAAGAAGAAAATCTCTCCCCTCCTCTGCGCCCTTGTTCAGTGTGTTATAGCAGTTTTATTTCCATTCATGGTTCACTCATAAACGATCGTAATAAACACAGACGCCTTCATCTCTTTCTTTTTCCTCCCCTCTTTTGATTGGTCTCCACCATATTTTTTCTTCAGTCTACAAGATCCCAGCGATGAAATGAGCTGTAATTTTTCCTTCTTCTTCCAATTCCCTTTTTTTTTCTTCTCGTATTTCGTAAGTCGTTTTGTCGTAAACTCCGTATAATTATTACATTAGTTTCTAGTATTAGAGAGATTGAAAAAAAAACAACATATACAAAAAAAAAAATCATCGTCTTTTCGGTGTTTTTATTTGAAGACTGTTAATTATTTACGATAACAAAATCACTGAAACATCAAAATTATTCTTCATAAAGGCTGGAAGAGATTGGAAATTGTTTGTAAATTGTTTCTTTATTGGAAATTTCTAATTTCCTAACAAAACTATTAGGTAGCTTCATCTACAACTGACTTGAATTGATTTAAAACAGATTGAAGAAATACTATCTGAAGTTTTTGTCAATCTTAAATGTTTACCAAGGATAGACTTAAAAGGCCGTATTATGCTCCGTACTGAGATCTCGTTGTTTGCTGCTAACTACGCCTAGCTGATGATCGCCAAAGAGCGTGAAACGGCTATTTTAGGATTTCACTTAATAAACACTTGGTGTCACCCATTGATATCTACAATAAGAAATATAAAATTACAGCATCAATTATTTTTCTAATTTTCATATTATACTACTAATATTATAATAAAAAATTTAATACAAGTACATTTCAAAAATGTAATTTATTATTCCCTAAACGGAAAATGAATAACCAGGAATGTTTAAGATAATTTGCAAATGCGGTTAAATTAGTAAGTCACTAATATTTGTTTTACGTAAGTAAATTAGTTATTTAATTAAATCAAAAGTAAAATTAAAGACGAATGTTTTCGATAGACAAGTAGCATTTACTTTCTAATTCGTGTTCTCTTTTCGTTATTTTACATTTATTAGTCAAGCGGATATTCTTCAAATACATCTGATAGCTTTAAATTTAATATAATTTAGTCACTGGTTTTTCGATATCCTCACACATTATATTTCTCCTATTGGCAGCTTTTTTGTGAGGGGAGAGGACTTACCGAAAATTTGACTTATCTTTGAAACAGAGGAAAATTGGTGTCAAAAAATTTGACTAAAAAATTATAGTACAGTAATACCTTGAGATACGAGCGTCCCGACATATGAGTATTCCGAGACACGAGCAAGCCTTCGAGCAAATTTTTGCTTTGAGATACGAGAAAAGATTTGAGTTACGAGCACGCTTACAGACGCCGATGCTAGGTGGCCGAGCACTCGGAGCAGCTCACGCCGCCTCACTCGTTCACTTCATGTGTTCGTCGACTTCTGTACTCATCTCCCGCGAGTCTTCAGTATTGTGTTTGCATTATCTACGTAATTTTCTCTATTTTGTGCATTATTTTTCATAATAAGTTTAAAGGTCTGCGCCAAGTGAAAGTGAGGGTAGTCAGGAGAAAAAAGTAAAGAAAAGTAAAGAATACAAATCGAAAAAAGCAAAAAAAAATTGAAAAGTGAAAAAAAAAATAACACATAAGCTAAGTTAATTGTAAGTTTAAGTAAGTTACGTAGTGTACGTGTAAGGTACGGTACGGTATCAAGTGTCTACGTACGGGGGACAACTCTCTTCCTTCCCTTCCTCCCTCCTCCTCCTCCTCCTCAGCAGATGCCGCCATTAAGCCCATTGCACACGGATCCGAAAATCGGTCGGTCGGATCCATGTGCAATGGGCTTAAGGGGAGCGTTTGAGACTAAAATTATCATATTGAAATGAAAAAAGGTAAGGTGAATGAGGGTGCTTGGAACACAATTTACGTATAGGGTGATTCAGTCCAAAATTTACATTTTCAAAACACCCTCATTCACCTTACCTTTTTTCATTTCAGTATGATAATTTTGGTCTCAAACGCTCCCCTTAAGCCCATTACACATGGATCGGACGCGCTAGCCGCTACTGTATCGTCTGTCAGTAAGAAATCATAATTATAACCACATTTTATTTTATATCACAGGAATCCTTATATATTACAATTTTTTTATGTATGTATGTCTCTATAGCAATTAAAACATGTTTTTTTCCATTATTATTAGCACAAATAAGGGAGTTTTTTTAGAGGTCGGAACGGATTAATTTTTTTTCTGTTATTTCTTATGGGAAAAAAAAAATATTTGAAATACGAGCATCTCGAGTTATGAGCTCGGTCCTGGAACGAATTATGCTCGGAATATGCTCAAGGTATTATTGTATTTGGTTGCTTAAATTGCCTGAAATCGCTTTTATTTCTTTCGCGCTCGCTGATCTTTTCTGTGTTTAAGTTGAAGTTATAGACAACAAAATCATATCCTAAAACTTCTATGTAAATTTGTATTCATTGACATTACGTGGGTTACTCCATTCTGTAGTACAATAGCTGAGATGTATTCTTTTAAGATGTATTCTTTAGCTTTATTCTGTGTATTCATTGATACCAAATCTGCTTTTTGTTGAAGAATCTGCCAGGTATAATAGTTTGAGAAATTCTATATGATTTTAAGGAACAGGTAGAAGATTAGGGATTAATGTTATATTTGACTTATTATTTTAGTATAAAAGATCTTGGCTTTCTTAACTGTTATTTATCGTAATTCTGAAATAATCTACATTGTTGCTATAATCTTGTTTTTAAGTACTTCCTAAGAAATGAATAAGTTCAAAGTCCGTCTCAGATTTCTATAAACCAGATGTATTCTGGTTTAGCAACCAGAGTGCTTCTCAGTGTTTTCGCTTCTTTGACACTTGAATTTGCAGAAATCCGCTGCACGACGAGCCTCGTTCATAATAATTCAAGGCAAATCGAACTTTTTCATTGCTTTTATTTCTGTAATAGAATCCTTTGAAAAACATCAACGATTTACAAATGAATGTAGCTGTTATTTTAGGAATGATTTAAAAAGTGAATTAATACTTTTTGATCTTCATTACTAAAACTAAAAAGCATGTAGTTCATATTTCTGTTTGTATTTCTAGTTATTTGATTTACAGAATTTATTCTAGATTAGGGCATTTCACTGTGTGAACTAAATTTTTGGGGCATAACAAAGTGAACCTCAGGACATATGCTGCACTGTGGCACGATTGAGAAGCTCTGCTACAGACCATTATTGGCTAATAATAACTTTGATAACTTGTTTTTATTACTGCAATAACAAATTTTAATATCCACTATTCATTCTTGCTGCACCTTAATAGAAAAAAAAATGCCCTTTTAATGCCGCTGTTATCCAATAATAGTCAGCAGAAATCTGTGAGACAGTCTCAAATAATACTTAAGAATGTTGGCATACTATCGTTTGTAATATAAAATATTCTCATTATAATAGGCCATAATGTTTTAGGTGACACTGATTGATCAGTTCCTATTCACTTATTAAGCAATTGTAGATAAGTTAACAATGATTTTAAAGGAATCGAACTCACTTTCAGGATCCAAAGATTTATAGGAGATTAAACGTGATTAAAAAAATCAATAAATTAAAAGAAATAATGAAACAGGATTTCTTTTTTTGTTTAATGAAAATTATATCTGTCTAGAATTAATTTTGAAAGATTAGATCGTCTGATTAAAGATTAATTTTATTGATTAGATCTTCTGTAGACATGGTTAATAAAACAAAACGAAAGATAATGCAGGGATCAGAATGATATGTTTAATTTCAACTTTGGTTTAAAATTTAAAATATGAAATAACTATCACTATAGCACAGTGGTGTGCCTTGAGGGTGCCTTCGGTGTGCCGCGAGAAAATTCTGAGAATGCATCTGTAATAAAAATTTATCTTCCCATTTATAGTTCAACGCTCGTATCTACAACAAAATCTATCAAATAATCTGGGCAAACAGGAATATTTGAACTACATTCTGATTCATTCTAACAATTAGGGATAATAAAGTATTAAATCTCATTGGCTTAAAAAATATAGTTTAAGGTATCTTTAAATGTTTAAAATAGATTCTTATATTCATTTGTAAGGAATAGGTGTTTTTAAAGGATTTTATTACAGCAGTAAAAGCTGTAGCCTAAATGAAAAAGTTTGGTGTGCCGCAGGATTTCTGGAAATACATAAGTGCGCCGTGAAGCAATGCTGTAGCATTACAAAAATTTTCAAATTATAATAGATGTTTTACGTATGTCAAAATAATTAATAGCATATTGAAATAAAATTCAAGAAACACACATTTTTAAACACACATTGAAATGTATTAAAAAAAGGTCAACAAATTTGTTAATGCTGATGAAAAAAACCCTGAGTAAGGGCTTGAAAACCGGTTTACGTAATGTAAAATATTTGAACTTTTTTAATACATTTAAACCAAATGTTTATTTCTTGAATTTTATTTCAATATATTATTCAATTTACTTGTGCTGTGCGCTTTTACTATAATGAGAATGAAATGAAATCCTTTGATTTCATAAATTGTACTAAAAGTGACTAAATTCTGTATTACAAACTAAAAAACAATATAAGAAACTCAGTCTCATCTTATTAATGTAAGATAATTCTCCTTTTATTGGTGAATAGTTATTTTTTATTAATTTTCTAAAAGATCTTAAAGGATAATAATAGTAAGGATAATAATAGTACGTCATTTTCTAGAATATCTAGAAAGAATATTTCTATGTCACAATTTCAGTTTCTGTAGTTCAGTCAGAAGTGATTCCAATCTTTTTTAATATTAGCCTTTCTAGTTATTCTATTTTTTATCGCTAACTTCCCTCTACCGAACCAAAACACATCCAAATCATAAAACCAAAAAAAAGAAATCGAGCACTCCATTACACAATTGCTGGAAAACAAACCATGAAATAAGAAACACTGCTATAAACGAATAATTTGTGGTGAAAACCTTCATGGAATATTTTTTTTTAAAAGAGGAAAAACAAATTTTTTCATTCCAAAGTTTTTTTAATTGCTAATTAATATTTTAATTATAAACAAATATATAACAAAATATTAGAATAAAAGTTATAAAATGTAGTGAAAATATGCTAGATTAATTCCTCTGAAATCTGAAGACTTGGAGACTGCTTTTAAGAGATAAATTTGTTTTTTGAACTGTTTTAGCTTCGCCGCGAGGTTTTTATGAATCAATTCAAAGGATTACGATGCTTTGTGAATCATGTAAAGGGTTCGTTAACGATCCTCGATGGTTCCTTTAATATATAAATAAACGCCCCCGCCCGAATTGGCTGGCGTTCTCAGCGCCGATTTCCTGCTGACGGACGCTCTCTTCTCCATTAAGTTTTAATTGGCAATCACGAGAGCTCGTGCGGACGGATGTGGCGCCATTTTTGCTGCACGTGGTTACCAGCCACATCATAACAATCAGCAGTTGCTGGCAAGAAACAAGGACTATATTGAATCGTAGATAATAACCTTCAATTGTAATCAGAGTTTTAAAGATTGTCTGGAATTGTTTCCTTATACTTCTAAACTGAAGTTAATGGCATTTGTGAAACTTAAGAGTAACTTTAGAGTTTTATAAGAGAAAAAGTAAAATGCACTTGCGTAATATTAAATAATGAGGTTTAATGAGCATTAAACATAAATAAAAGTGATAAAACATAAATAAAGTGGAATAAAATGTATATTTTCACAACCGTACGTTCCTAGGACTTATCAGCCAGATTTAGGGTGCAGAACACTGTGGATCTCGTTCGTGGTGTCACTAATAGGAGCTGAATAAATCAAACAATAATTGACTAAAATATCTTAAATTCATATTTATTTATACTTCTGAATAGGCACCTATTTGAAAAAGCGTAAGAGTTTTATAAGTTTTTAGGTAAAGGCTTAAAAAATATTCGTACAAAGCAAGCTATTTTTTTTTTTAATAAGTAAAAGTTAAATAATTAGAGCATTTAAATTGTCGTAAGTAATAATTCCTAATGCTATCTACAATATATATCTGTGTATTACCATAATTATGATGATGTCATATTGCAAGCAATGTTAACGTTGTGGAAAACTTTAGAAATACTGTCAATAGAAGTCCAAAATCAGCAAAAGATTGTAAAGACAATAAGCTGAAGCGTCCAATGTATTCCAAATATTGAAAATTACGTAAAATTATGGAAAAACGAGATCCACAAAATTTGGATAAGGGGTTAGTTTAAAAAAAAAATTAAGTGCATTAAATTTTGAACTTAATAATAACTTCTACAATGACGATAAATGAAACATAAAAATCATCTTTATCTAATATTTCCTCCTCTTTATTTAATTACAATATTTCAATTGACTTAAAGATTGCCGATCTTCTTCAGGCAAAACATTTTCGTATAATTCAAAATAGTAAACAACAGCATACAAAACAATACTTAATAAATATAACAATAAGGCGTGAAAGAATACAATACAACAAACTGTATACATTACATGAATTTATTATTTTCAATTCTACGAAGATGTTTTGCTTGAAGAAGATCGTCAAGATTTAAACCGATTGAAATATTGCAATAGTTAAAATAAAATAAAATAAATAATAAATAGTTAAAATTAAATTAAATACTTAAAGAAGATTTTATGTTTCAATTACTGTTATCTAGTAGGAGAAGTTAAGATGTAGAAATTTACAATGACGATTAAAAATAATTTGTTTAATTTTTTTTTTTAAAACAGTATTATTTTATTTTCAGTTAATTGTTTTATTTGTAAATTACAATTTGTGTAAAATGTCTTTTACTATTTCACGCTTTTTTTTTGAATTTAAGTTATTTGAGCAATTGGTAAAAATAACAAAAAACTTCGAGAGCTCTTTAAGATGGCAAAGCATTTTTAATTGATTATATCGAATCCTTACAGGATTTTCTTTTATGGTACTATCATGAAACAGATGTTTATGTAATGTTATTATTACGATGTAACATACTTTGTTAATTACATGTAGCCTATAGGTAAAAGATATGAAACCAGCAGTGTATGTATTATTATTTAACACTTTCTTGCATCTATTTGCCAGTGACAACATGTTTCAATCGAAGTAATTTTGATTCTTTCTCAAAATATTTTATTGATCTAAACCCAAATAGAACAATTAGTAGGGTACGCAGATCTTCATGTAATTATTTATTTATTTAAGGATGATTGCGCAGTTTTTAACTCTTCAGTAAGATAGAAATGCCTGTAGAGGTTCTGTTAAAGAAGTTTTATTCAAAGGCAAAGGCTCATTCACAATCGGCCAATATTAATTCAAACTGATGCCCAGAAGTCAATTTTAGACAAACAAAGTTTAGACTGAAAGTACAGCTACACTTTGCCTAACTTCTTTGTATGAATCGTACATCTACTGACGTCTTTAATTAAAGACTGAGCCCATAGAAGGAGAAATATTATTACATTTTTAAATGTCTACAATGTGAAATTGAACTGACATTCGTTCAAAACATATTCCTTTATTGAGTCTTCATCAAGAGAACATATATAAAAACGAATAAGAGCCTAATCTTCTGAAGTCTTTCTCCCGCTAAAAGAAGACAGTGAGAATTTTGGAAAATATTCAAAGAAAATGCTGTGCCTTTGACTGAGACCCTGCTGAGAGACCAATGTGCAAACCTCGTTCAAAGGAAGATTAAAGATTTTTTTTTTTTTTTTTTTTTACACCTAATTACTATGAAGTGTTTTCTGTTTAGTTTAAAGAGTGAAAAAACTGCTTTGCTTTTAAACTAAATATAGCGAGATTCATTTCGATTGCGACAAAATAAGCAACTGAACAGCTTAGGAAGGACAAGACTAAATGGGGGAATGGAATGATGATATCTCTTGATAAAGGAAGTAGTCGTATTCATTAGCTTCGAACCGGAACCTCAGTTCATTCACTAACATGAGCTTTTTCAGTAGCTGCATAATAGGTTATTGAAAGCTACGTAATATTTCTAATACACTTCTGTATTGGCTGTATTTATGTTCGCTTTCTCTCACAACTCTTATGGCTCAATTAGATATATTTATATGTGCAAATATAATTGCAGATGTATTTATAAATGTGCAAATATTTTATTGTGAATAAAAGTGCTATTTATTATGTCGTCTCATGAAACAATCGAGTTGTACAATGAAGATTATTCAAATAGGATAGAAAAATAAGAAAATTAGTTAAGAAGCTCCAAGTCTCCTCCCGCCTTTTTAATTATTTTATTTTTGTTATTCATATAAAGTAAATCAGGAATGGAAAAGTTTTTAAAGACGATACAGAATGGCTTCCTCATAGACTACAAGAGACAACGGATTTATACCCAAAATATAATTGTTCCTCAGGAAAAAAAGTTGAAGAAAAATTCGTGTCTTACTCTGTTTCTATTTATTAATATAGGCTATTGATGCATTGTTTAAGGTTTTGTTTAAGATTAAAGTTAAGAGATTATCGAGCATCGACGGTTTCCTAGAATCAAAGTGTTGGTTCCCAAGCACAGGCGGGCCGAGGTGAGATTGGTTTTCATTTCGGGAATCCGTTGCCCAGATATATATATATATATATGTGTGTGTGTGTGTGTTTTTATGAATAAAGGGTTAGATTTGTTACTTGTGAAGCTGTGTTAGATTTGTCTCTGCTCAAGTTAATTTTACTATGTAACAATATTCTACGCATTTAAATCACAGAAAATGATGATTAGAGTGGATTTGTAATTGTGCTTCAGTAAGCTACATCTTCAGTACTATAATAACATACCATAATTTTCATTACAGATTAAATAAACAAAAACAAAAAACTTTCTTCTTAGGATGTAATAGTTAAGTTCATCAAGAATGGATATTTTGTGCTTTAAATTGTAATTTTAATCTTTTTGTGTTATCCTCTCCACAATATATATTACACAGCTTCTAAGTTTTAAAGCAGTCTTGTAAAACCCTTTGCAAATTCAGGTTTAAGAAGTACTGATGGAGTACAATGAACCCAATATTTCGATTAACTTCGTTACATTTTAATTGTCCCTTAATTTAGATGTTGTCCCAGTTGTAATGGACGATTTTTCTAATTGTAGCATTTCAGTTTCTTCAAGAATTTCAAAAGTAAAGTGAATTGAGGCTCCAGTGACTTGTGAGCTTCCGTTTTAAATAATTAGATGCTAATTTATTTTAGGCCTTTGTTCTTTGAATACAATTAAAATAAGCCTCCTTGGTTTCCGGTCGATTGGTTAGTCTGATTGGTGGTTAAATTCGTTCAATGTGTCTTTCTCTTTATTCGTATCATAAATCAATCGGTAAGTGATCGTCTTGTTCTCAAGCCAAATACCATTGGGCAATTGCTATCCCTTCTTCTCTTCTTTTCTTTTCTTCGTGGCAAACAATCGATATCATGTTTCAAGACCACCCAACACTTTCTCCTCCTTCCTTCTTTTCCTTTTTTTTTCTCTCACTCACTCGTCTCCTATCCTTTCCGTTTTCGTCCTTAACCGCATTGCAAAAGAAAGTAAGTAGAGGAGAAGGAAAGAAAAAAGAGGAGGATTGAGAGCCTGCAGTCAGTGTCTTCGGTGCCTAAGTCCATCCTGATTGAGTAATGGCCGGAAGAAGAGCAACTCCAATGGACCGGAAGTGAATGTAGACCTCCATTCGTCACCGTCCCAATGTGGTGGCGCTGACTATTTTTTCCTTTTTTTCTCTCCATTGACTTAATATGTTGGTGAGAAGCCCTGGACAGCTTCGCAATGAAGCACCTGGGTTTTAAGAAGGTTTACCTCAATGGGACCTTTCGTCTAATTACTTCATTTGTATAAATTATTTTATCTGATTAATGAACAATAATATTGAAAAAGACTCATACATTTACTTTTCCATCTTCTTATAAGTTAAAAACAAAATATACAATTAAGCAGTTCTAGATAAGCTAATCTATAAAATTAATTTAAGTATGTAAATTATATATTAATAATTATTTTTTTATACACTTAAATGATATGTATTTAAATAAAGGTATCTATTTATGAAAAACAAATCAATTCTTAATAGCTTATTAATTGAGACAATTTCAAAAATTCCAGTGTTTTAAATGTTTCAAAATTTCAAAATGTAGAATTAATAAAAAAACATCTTCCTGTAGTTCTGTGCTTAGACATTTTTAGTAAAAAAAAAAAACAACAAAAAAAAAAAACAAAAGTAGGAAATTTTAAGTCAAATTAGCTATAGTTTAAAAGGATGTTTTTTGTTTTGTTTTTTAATTAAGCAATGAGAAAAAAATAATTAAAATCAATTCAACTTTCGTTGGTTATTTTTTTTTTTTTAATCATGAGAATGAATCGGACGACTTTTTTTTTTTTTTTTTTGTTAGAACCGAAAAATTCCTGTAATTTTATTTTTAACTTAATAAATTGCTTGAAACTTTTGTGACAAGTTTTATTTGTTACCCAAATTTCAGTAAGTTGAAGAAAGAATTTTTATCATGAGTTGATATTTTGTGATGCAACAGAATTTTTAAAATCTTTGTAGAAATAATCAAATTTCCAAATGAAAAGAAAAAAAAAAACAAGAAAGAACTCTTGGAATGAAAATTTACAATTTGATCAATTCGAATTCGAGATGGATTAGTGGTGTAACCCTGTTGATTGATTGTGCTGACCGAGGGTGGCAGGAAAACATCGCGACCTGTAGATATCCCATGGAAATGAGGACAGACTGAGAGAAAGACTTGAGAAAGTATGGTGGGAGAAGTGCAGGGGAAATGGGAGAACACCGAGAAAACCTGCCCAGTGCGCGTCGTTCACCATCACGAAACCCACATAAGAACCGAATCCTGGTACTCGGAGGTGAAAGGCCAATTAGTGATAACGCCAACCGCTCGACCCGATGCAACTCTGTACTCCTTACACATTCAGCACCATTTAAGATATGTTGAACAATTTATTGTGGATTTGTTGCAAAATTGATTTTTTTTCTCTACAGAAACCATTCTAAATCTCAGAATAGAAAATTACCATGTGTATGTGTCATGAGAATTTTTTTTCTTTTTTTTTTCGTATTCATCATTTTGTTTTTAATAAAAAAACTTGAATAATAATTTGAATTAAGTAATTCAGTTTTCAAAATATTTAAAATTTTATCATTTGAAAATCACGTATAGTTTTTCTTTTTTGAATTTTCAAAAAAGTTCAATAAAGTTTTACTTTATTGAAAAGATTTGTGAAAATATTAAATAATATTTCAGCAATGCACTTCTAATTCAGAAAAAAAGAAATATATTCCACTTATCATAGACTTTCATATTTCTGTGGAATACTGATAAAATAGCATAACTACATTCAGTTTCTACGATTTTTTTTTTAAATCGTTTTGTTTCAAATGAATTTGTACAGTTCTTTATTTTGTTCAATTTTCATATTCTTTATTTGTTTGCCAATTGTTTACCACTATTAGGTGGAGTAAAGGTTTATTCTTTGCTTGATTTTTGCTTTACTATTTAAAGAATTCATTGATTCATTTGTAATTACTCATTAAAAGCCTGTTTCGTTTTTTGTTTAGCTGTGGTTTTAATCAATAACTTTGAAATGGGTTTCTTATCAGTGGCTTGGAGATAAGCCATCTTTGGATGTAACTTATCAGTAGCAACTTAGGCATTTGGGTTTAAGCGAACATTATTGCCTGTAGCGTGTGAGGGGCTTTATTGGCTGGTTGCTCTCCCACGCCTCCCCCTCTCAATGGACTACTCTTTCCAGCTGGTCTGTTCCTTTGTGAGCAGCAGATATTGCTGTTTTAATGAATTGCCCCCACGATCTGACTGATAATTCGTTTTAAATTATCATCCTCTCATTGTGGAAGGAATGAATCGGGAAATAGTCATCATCGGATAACCACCCACGCAAAAGGAGAGAGAGAGAGAGGCTTCATTACGTGCAAAGAATTAGCAAAATGCTAGCAAAGCATTTGTAGAGAAGGTTTCAAAATAGAAACTTCATGCACAGCAGTTGAAACAATTTAGTCTCAATCCAATAACCAAGGTGGTTTGTTTTATTGGTGACCTCATTATCAATCCAGTGTTTCCCAAATCAGGCTGCCAATTATGAGGCTCAATATATTAATTTTGAGGATTTAATTTGACTAATTTAATTCTTTGTATCAAATAAAATATATTTGGAATGTATACAGGTAAGGGTTATGATCGGAACGTTGATTTAAGTACGATGATTTTTACAAGCATTTGAGTAGTCTAATACTACTAACTGAATGGTAGTATCCAAAAAGTAGCATATTTTTCAAAGGACACGCAACTGTTTATCTTTTAGATTTCTATAGAAATTGCAAAAGTTCTGGTCCAGTCACTTTGCACTTGGAGAATTATAGTCAAAAACAAAAGAAAATAAATCCTTCAACAGTAGAAGTGCAAGAAGACAACATGAACTGTTATCCATGGAAATCAACTATTAAATGATTATTAGCACATAAAGTCAGTACAAATAATATAGTAGTACGATATTCTAGTATCCAGTTTAGAATACTATCTAAACTGTTTTGAATTGGAATACAGTGTTGCACTAATGATTTGTTATGTATTTTAACAAAATAGTCAATAAGAATGAGAGAATGAAACTGTATTTTTTCTTTCATATATTCTTTAATTGTTACGATATTTCATAATATATTTGAAGAAGAGGATATATTTGCGGATCTCTCTTAGAGTTTAAGAAGTTCAAAGCCTATATATTAATATTTATAAATGTCCAAACTATTCAAATTTTTTTAACTTACCTTCGGCGATTTTTCAGTAGCTTAAGACTAGATTGTTCCTGAAGAGATGAATCGCTGGCAGAGCTTTTTCCTTGGGGGTGTGCATGAATCAAATATGGCATCGCACATACAAAAAAGAAAATAAGTAAAGCAATTAAATGAAATAAGGATTTAAATGAAATTTGTCATTTCTGGGGCAAAATAAAGAAATTATAGACTCAAAGTAAAGATTGTCCATTGTCTACTGTTCGCCCTGGTACTGCAGATGTCCACAGTGGAATAGGTATGTTTATTTTAAAATTTCAAAGCTTCTAACGAAATGTATCACAATGCTTGTGATTTACGAAAAAAATCCGAGATTCACAAATATGTAAACCAAGAAAAAAAACTGCTCCAAATTTAATTGATCACAAAAGCACACAAACCCTTCTCAAGTCTCATAAGTAGGATAGCACTCAATTCTACCCTCAACTAATTAGGCTTAATAGAGTTGTTATTGTAGTAGCAATCTATTTAACTGCCAACCCCCCCCCCCCCCTTCCCTTAACAATAATATTTTTTTTTAAGGACTAAAACGGAAACTTTACTCATCGTAAATGATTAATTCTCTGAATATTTATAATGCGTTGAATTTATCCGCCCTCATCTTCAATTTGATTAACAAGGATCGTGATTGAAGAAGCAAAGCCACAACGGATTCGCCCAAGTGTTTATTTTTGTCTCGAAAAAGTGGAGTGTACTTTCAGGGCTTCGGAAACACGGTCGCTCTCAGGATCAGTACAATGAGTTGCCTGCGGGTGAAATATCCAAAAAAAAAAAAGATGAATTCTTTCAGTCTAATGATTTTCTATATGTGAATTAGTGTTGGTAAAGCGAATATCACCACCCTTCCTTTTTTCCTCCCCCCCTAACATGTACATTAAGCATTTGGTTTGAGTCTCCTTTTTTCTTTCTGCCCGAAAGCTCCGAAAACGTCCACCCCCTCCTTTGATCTATAACAAATAAAGTCTTTAGGCTTCAATGCGGTTACGTCAGCCCGAGGCCTGAGAGATGCATCCTCCCCGTCACAGAACTGCTCTGGATAGAGACAGCATCTCTATTGTCTCGCCTCCCCTACTTTGCTATAAAGCCAGCGATGATGTGGATTAGACTAATTATGCAGCGCAGCCCTAAAGCGCAAATAGAATTACATAACCAACAGCCAAATGAGGGAGATTTTTATTACGTTTTAGTATTGTGGTTTCAAATGGAGTTAGACGCCTAAGCAACATTGAAAGATTTTGTGGTTTGATATTCAATGACAATCCCATACCTAGTGTCCATTTATCAGCAGATCTCTTTCATTTGTCTCTTTCTAAGTCTATCGTTATTCAACTCGTTCTTTTAAATGATCACAACACAAAGTGAAAAACTCATTCAGTATTATTGCAGTGTAAACTAATCTGAGATTCTAAGTTAAATCAATTGATTCTGATAAACATTATTTAGCAAACATTATTTATTTAAGTGTTATCGTCCTTCCGCACTTTGCTTGGTATATCCTTATAATTTTTTTTTTTTTTTATATATTTTGACTCTTAATGTTAGAAATAAAAAAAATATATTTTTTTATATCATTACCTATTAAAAAAATAATTTTTTATAATTTTTAATTGAAAAAATTTAATGTTTTAATTGCTTTTTAAATTGATGGATTTCTTTAGCTCGAGCTGATAATTTTAACACGTTAAATTTCCATATTGTTTCAGTACATTGCAATAGTTGTGTTTGCTTAATTATTGAAATTAAGTTCATTAACTAAAATTTATTAGTATCCAATGTTTCATTGTTGGTTGTTTATTAAATGTTTATATCATCTTTTATTAATTGTAATTGTAAAGAAATAATTCTTAAAATTAAAATTAATTAATAAAAAGATTATTTTCTGAGGCACAGTGGAAAATCATAGTAGGTCTGTACCATCTCAGTAAGGGTTGTGGTGTAAAGGCTTGTATTACAAAATTGTAGTAATATTTTACTTAAATGAAATAAAAGTAATTGTAATTAATTAATTAATTTGTTATGAAAAATTTCTTTTTCACAGTTAATTATCATTAACCAGCTAAATAGTTAGGAACTTATTAACATAATCCGTTCTTAATGATTATATCCCACATTTTTATATTTAATAAGGTGCATAGTCATATTTTTATTTTAATATTTTTTTTTCCGTCGTGACAATATGAAATATTTCAAACAAATTTTCATATTATAAAAGGGTTAATTATTACTTTACATAAATAATTTAAGTAAATAATATAAAGTAATAATTTAACTATATATTTTCTCTCTATCTATCTTTGATTCTGTTTAATAGTGTCTTCGAATTTAAGGTGATCCATATAAACGTTTAATTCCTGAATTGGCCGCACGTGACGCTAATACCTAAATATCCAGTCTTTCAATGGTTATGACTCATATCAGTTGAGAACCACACTGTCCCGTCGACCTCTTCTGCTCTTCCTCACCCGTGTTAGTCATCTCATAAACTCGCTTTTGGGCTTCACCAATTAAAGTGGTGT
>JAFIDM010000001.1:60921152-60970425 GCA_023159025.1 Thereuonema tuberculata
TTTTTTTTTACATTTTGTTACTCAAGTTAAAACACTATACACACATACTATTTCAGAGATGAATAAAAAAAAAAAATGCTTTTATAAAATATATTGCTGTAAATTATCATAGCAAAAAAATAAATAAATAAATAAATAAATAAATAAATAAATAAATAAATAAATAAATAAATAAATAAACGCGAAGAATACGAAATATTTTACTAAAAAAAAATCTTCGATTAATAGCATTTAGTTCTTCAGCAGGCTGTGTGCGGCGCCACCATCCACTAACTTTTCTTTAGCCATTTACGGCCAGTTTCTCCAAAATGTCATAAGCTACTACTTGGAGTAAGTCCAATTAAATTGCGACATGAGCTAATACAATTTGGAGAAACCAACTGTTAGTAAATCATAACAGAGGAAATATTTGCTAAAAATAACATTCCTTGCAAAAAAGTATTTGCTGTTTAAATGTGTATTATATATACAGGGTGTTTCGGAACTTCGGAATTTGGTAGATAGAGGTACGAAAATCTCTCTATCTACCGTATTTTTCTGTAACATAAGTTCGGAAACACCTTGTGTATTTATCAAACATTTAAACAGTTTTCATTAAGTAATGTGTGTGTCCGGTCTTGTATCGATACGGCGCTACTGTTGTTTTAGCGTTGTGACTGGTAGGCAATCATTCATGGAAGGGTCATTGCCTATTTGGAGTGTTGTGCGTTAGAGAAGATATTCAAAGGGACGCCCCTCTTGTTCTGTACAATAGTGGTATCACAATAGTGGTAGCAATAGTGGTATAGCATTGACTGCCGCACTTTTTTAGAAACGCCATGTATAAATTATGGATGGTGTTGCAGGCCTCGACAATTCGTTGACTCAGTTCATTGACTATATGAATTTCCTCGCTGACAGTATGTCGAGTTGTAAATTGTTATAATATAGTTCTCTTTGATTGACGCAATGCAAACGTCAATTTCTTGTTAATTTTATTTTTAATTAACAAAATGTTACTCTACATTTATGTAAAAGAGTATTGGAAGCACCTGGGAGCTAGTAAAAATAGATTTAATGTTCATTTGCTTCTCTGTATAGCCTATATGGGTGCACAGACGTCTATCTTTCCTAGAGATATAGCGTACGTAATCGGCAAAGACAGCTTCAAATTAAATGGATTACAGGAATTTGAAAGGTCTAATCTATCTTATTAGAGCTGTCAGGGTTTCCACATTGGTTGAATGGTTAGGTAGAAAACAGTAACATATTTTCAATTTATGTGATCGTAATAAATAAATATAAATAAATAAATAAATAAATAAATAAATAAGGTCATTAGTTTGAACAAGAGGTATCGAACGTACGACCAAATTGGTTACATAAGGGAGGTCGAACACCTTTATTTTCTAGAAAGCACATCCTGTACTCATTTGGCAAAGGGTTGGGTGAGTACTTATCTGGAAGAATATTAATCGAACCATCCCGTAGACAAGCTGCTACATCATTTTCGCTAGCATTCCCGGCTTAATGTTAAATAACGGCATAACATTAAAAAGGGTTTGTCATTCAAGTCTTCAATTGCAATAGAGAAAAATATTTTAAATTTCGTTCGCTTAATGAGTTATCGCTAATTGAAGTATTGAGTACTTCATGATAAAAGTAATGTACAGATGATGAAATCCAGATACTCACCAATTGTATTACCTTTATTGTCGATAACGACCTGACAGAAGGTTGGACATCATTAAGAGTAGGTTCGACGGAAAACTTCCTGATCCTTTTTTCTGTGAATTGAGGAACCTCCCACTTTGTTTGGATATCTGCTGACTGTCATGTGGCCTTTTTTAAGGAAAGGTGACGTCTTTATGACTAATGTGTCCATGTACATCAGTCTTTTAGTAAGAAGGAAAAAAAATAAAAATTTGAAATTTTGTGAAATTCATTCCTTCCCTAAAATTGGTGCAGCGAACTGATTTTGGCAAAATTTTAATTCATTCAACTGCTTTTAGTTTGTTATTCTAATTTTTTAGATAAATTTTAATGAATTTATTCTATGAATTTCCTAAATAACAGACTGCAATAATATGACTGCGATACACTTTAAAAGCATTACTTTTTATTTATTTCTTTGTTTTCTTTTTATTACACAATTTATAATATACTAATTACATGCATACAGAAATTATAGTTGAATATATTATAAACTTCAAGGACGTGTAGGTGAGTCAGAATTTATCATTTTCTGATAAGAAATCCTAGTCCGGAAACGCACAGTTTCGCTGCTTCTGGTCTTCCTGTCCAGAATAGTTTGGATAGTTTGAATAGTGTTGTTTGTTTTTGTCTTCCATGAAAGAGATTGTTGTGATTATGCACATCATCTTATCACAGTTGGTAAAGCAAGCATGCAAATTGATCAAATGAAACTAGCATGCGGTATGTCATGATGTCATTCATTGTTTATGTTCCATTGCTGGTACATAATGGCTGACTTTACTTTTGCTGAGCACATCGACATTATGTTATGCTTGGGGTAACACCAGATCTGCTCGACAGCTTTCGAGAAACGATTTTCAAATCATCAAACCGTTTTCATTTCGTAGCTCTTGCAAAGTTGATTAGAGGATAAGGGATAGTGAAGGTATTTTCACATTTAGCTGCTCAAAAAAATCTCCGTAACTCAAAATTTGAAAGGTGCTTTAAATCATTGAAGAGAACTCAAGCACGAGTGCCTGAGCCATTGCGTGCAATGGGCAGAACTCAAATGAACGTCTGCATGTTCAGCAGTTTTACCTCTAACAATATGATAAGATTCTTAGGCTGGATATACTGTAGCTGATTTTGCACCAAGGGGTGAATTCTTTGGCTGGTACCTACAACGTTGTCCGTAAGATCCTTTATTTCTAATGCTGGTTCTGTTTACCGATGAAGCTATATTCACTAAACACGGCATCTTCAACAGTTATGTTTTGATGGAAGAAACCTTCACGTTCATCGGATTTAATGTCTGTGGACTTTTTCTGTGGGGCCATTTAAGGAATATTGTTTACGAGATCCCTGTCGAGTCAGGAAACATTGATGTCGTGGTGCAAGATTCTCAAAAAAAGAGGATTCATCAGAACTTGCATCGCAAATGCAGGTTTTGCAACAAATTAATGGCCCGTACTTCGAGATCTCTTAGAATATGCAATGAAAAATACACATACGATTCAATAAAAAAACAAAAATATCCTGCTGCAATGCGTAACAAAAAAACGAGCTATAGTTCAAACTATCCAAATGGGACAGGAGAACCAATAGCAGAGACACGGTCGGTGCTTTTGCGAACATGGGTTCCGAAACCCCTGAGTTTGTAGTATATATTCATTAACACCATATATATAGTGTTGCCGGGAAGTTTATTATATAGTAATAAAGGTAAACATCATTTGTTTGGACCATTTTTATTTTCTTTTGATGGTCATGTTGATGGCGAATCTTATTTACACATTTTACAAAGATGGTTACAAACACAGCTTGAAGACGCGGGTATCATGTAATGCGTACGACTACAGCAGGACGGGAACCCTGCTCACTTTCCTCTTACTGTGCGCGGGTTTCTTCACGAACATTTTCCAGGACGCTGGATTGATCGCGGTACTCCAGCATCGCCAGCTCCATTGAAATGGCTACCTCGAAGTTCTAACCTCACGACGCCTGACAACTCATTGTGGGGAATCAAGGCCTATGTGTCTGAATGCGTTATGCTACAAATGAAGAATTACACAATGCAGTTGAGAATGCATTTCGAACCATCACACCGAACTTGCTCCAAAACATCTCAAGTAGGACGTGGCAGACATATGAACTTGTGTGTAAAGCATGATGGCGAACACACAGACGCATTGGAAACTTAATGTGTAAATATTTTCATATTTTAAGATTCGGGATATTAAGTGGTACGGGAACTTCCCGGTCACACTGTTTATCTCCAGTTGCATCGTTTCGTTTTTGTTCGGAATCTCTTCAGTCAAACAGCTGCTGAAAACCTAGGTTTAATGGGCGCAGAGTAGAATAGTTCTTTGGGGAAAGTCAGTTACTATAGCAGAAATGAAATAATAGTATGTGTATTGTTCCTGTATGTTTTCTGATGAAAGGTCGAATTACTTTTTTTTTTCCTCGTTCTTTTTATTTCGTCTTTAAAATTCTCTTGGTATTCAGATAATGGAAAAATAAATTAAATTTTTTGTTTGTTTTTGGAAAACTATGTAATGTTCAACGTTCTTTAACGTGCGGAGTGAATTTGTATGGAATAAACAATAGACATGTACAAATTACGCAACACGTTTGCTGGAATTGCTAGGACATGACGTCTAATGCTGTTCTTTAGATCTGATAGAGTTTATCTTTCACGATACACCTGATTCTTCAAAAAAACCTCATAACCAGAAGTCACATGGGATGAGGTCGGGAAGACCAAGTTATCTGGAAATAGCTGCTGATAACCGTTCGTTTGTAAACTGCTGCCTTAACAAATTTTGAACAGAACGGGTGTTAGGGGTGGTGCACCGTCTTGAATGAGTATGGTTCTTAAAGGCACTTGCGTTGTTGAGTTCTGGTATCACGAAATTCACCAATGTGTCCGGTTGGACAATATCGCTGTGCGGTTATGGAACAGGTGCGGGGCCCAGTTGGAGTTACCTCTTCAAAACAATATGGCCCAATGATGAAATTAGCCGTAAATCCACACCCCACAGTCACTTTTGGAGAATGCAACGGGACCTCTTGGATAACACAAAGGTTTTGTGTTGCTCATATGCGAGAGTTGTGGGTGTTCACTTGTCCAATTAAGCCGAATTGGGCTTCGTCACCCAAAGAATGTTCCATGGCCAAGTGATATTGTGGTGTGAAATATAGATTTTATTTAGGGATGTTAGAATAAAATCGTAGTAAAGTACTTACCTGCAATTTTCCACACATTAACATTTTTATACAATCAAATTCAGATTAGAAAAATGATGATTAGTGCTAAGTGAAAAAAATAGATCGTCATTTAATGTGAAACAAAGCTGTTGATAACTGCATCCGTGCAGCATGTCGTTTGCTAACTTAAAAAGTTCATGTGCAATTGTTACCGCGTGATGTGCATCGCGACGAAATAACATTAGTGACCAAAGAAGAATGAACTTGAAGTTTCCGTAGTAGATATTTCACTGATACATGGTTCTTCAGACATATTGCATACCGTCTCTAATATGCAGTATGAGTTTAAGGAAAGTTCCTGAACTATTCTTAAGGCAAAGTATCAATCAATTGATACTATATCACTGATATGTTTATCCCTACTTTTTGTGTGTTTCCAAGGGGACATTGAAGTATAAACAGGGAGTGTATGACGCCATCTTGTTACCCGTTCGAATAAATAAGAAGAAGAGAAATCTACTACAAGTCAAGTGAACATACCAATAAGAGGTATGATGATTCTCCGAATTTCCGAAATACTAGAAGCAAGTCTTCGTAAGTATATTCCTTGTTTGTATTCAGCCGGAAAGACTTTGAGAAGATTTACTTAAAGTTAGTGGAAGCCAGAACGCTTCGAACATTGACGCAAAGGTGTGCATAAATATACATTGCCGATTAACTTTCATTGGAAACGTATTTTAGTCCATTAAAGAAAAGAACTGTATCACCAATAACTTTTAATAGTTTATGTTCTATTTTGACCCTAAAGTCAAAGGCAGACTCACATGATCGGGATTTTGTATTCTCAACATGATTGGGATTTTTTATTCTCAACATGATTGAGCATTTTGTAAATAGCATATTGAAATATATTCGTATTAACGATTCAAATCTATGTTTTGATTTCTTAGACAATAAGTGATTATCATCTCTTGCGAGATTTTTCCTTTTTAAAGCCTTATTTATAGATATTTAGTATTGAAGCGCAGCTCTGCTAGTGGAAGTTAAATGAAAGTAGTTTAACATTCCTCTTGAATTTTTCTTTTTATTGGTAATTAGATTTCTACCATAGATATCAACTGTCATTCGCGCCAGGAACTGAAGAGCAAATGCTACAAGAATTTCTGTGTCACCGTGCTGTAGCTCCTGTATACTCGTAATGCTTTTGAAGAGATTTGTTTCATTTTATAGAGCTGCGAGTCAACATTATGCACGACCGTGATGCAACCTCCAATCAGAGTGACATGTGACCAGTAAAGAAACTCTTCGCTCCGTCCTCGGCACATGGAGAGGAACTTTTGTGAAATTATTGTGTTAGTGTTATGTTAATAATTTCGTATTGCAAATTTATTAAGTGAAACTAATTATTTGAAATAGATAAGTGAAGTGAAAATTCTTCAAAATAACAGGAAGAGATAACAACGAATGCATGTTGCTAAAACAAACACAAAAACAAAAAGTGCTTGAACTGATTGTTAACTACAATAATTAATGTATAGTGATAATTAATTGTTGTGTGATATCAACGAATAATGTGCAACGAGTGAAGGCAGTTGCTATGCCGAATTTAGTGAATAACTGAAGTGTTTTAGGAGAAATGGACAAGTTGTACATTTTCTAGTTATACTTAACTAGAAAAAAGTTTCTGGTTATATTTGTTACTGGTCATATTTAATTAATTTAAATACGATTGGAAGTAGCCTGTATTATAATAATATAATAGATATATAATAGATGTAGATCGTGTAACGGAATCTATTTTGGGAACACCGGTAGAAAGTTAAAGTTGCATATAAAAGAACATGTTAGCGCTACCAGGAACAACCATCCTGAGATATCAGATTGGGCCCACCATTCTCTAACTTTGGGACATAATCCGGACCCGATTGTAAAGATTGTTTACAAAAATGTACATAATACAGAACTAAGGTTTATGCTAGAAGCATGTATAATAAGAAGCTTTAAATGCTTCAACAAACAGAAAGGTGTTGATGTTAGCCAAATTATATTACATAAATTCATAAAAAATTGTAAAGACATTACAAGATTCCAATAATGATCTAATTTATTGTCAAAATGTTACAATATTTTCATTGTTTTGTTAATATTCCACTCATGACTACTTTGTTTTGATAAAGATCATGCAGTAACAATACCAATAATACTTTTAATTTAGCATGTATGATTCTGTGTTATTCATGTTTTACTTACTATATATTGTTTATATTCTAAACATTTAAACTTTTTGTTAACCAAGAAAATTCTCTATGTGTAAGCCTGAAGAAGCAGATAAGTTATCTGCGAAGTATAGCGATATTTTGGAAGAAAGAAGATGTTGTGTTTTTTATTTATAATGAGTAAATGTGTTTATTAGCGTGAACGTTACAGATGTCATTACAATTTATGTGATATGGAAAAAAACAACAACATTCAAAATTAGGATTAAAAATCAATTAAGCAATTACGTTAATGCAGTAATAGTAATGTAATAAGTTTAATGCTGTAACTTAAATCAAAATTTAAAAAATTTGAAATTTAGTACATTTTGAATGATAGTTTCATCGGTTAAGACTTCCACAACAGGTTTGTCCTTATCTGCTTCAACCTACTCCATTATTTCTTCTTCAGATAGTCCGGAAAGAGGGTTGTTGCTGTTTGTTCACCTCGTCTATTGCATTCCGGACTATCAGGAGCGCCGAACCATTGGATGCCGGACTAATGGATATTTACTGTATATTAATCCAATTAGTTTAGTTCGTTTTCATTTAATTATTTGCGCATGCTTGATATTTTTAAAAAAAATAATTGGATTTATTTTATTTTGTAATTAATTTTTTGTCAGAAAAAATAAATACGTTTGTATTCTGCAGATGTATTTTGAAAGTAAACAGTGATTTCTAGTTTATTTTTCCAAGACTTGAATTTTTTAATATAAATTGATGCATCGTACAGAAGACGATAATAATAGGTACTTACAATATGTAAACAGTGTCTAAAAATCTAATATTTCGCATTTTTGTTTCATTTTAATTAAGTTTCGCATTATTCGACTGATTTCTCACATTATATTTATGAAAGGCTGTAATGAAGTTCGTGAACGATCGAGTACTTCACCTCGACACTGAGAACGAGTTACTTAGAACCCAAGTGGCTGGCGTGCTTAATCTTGCCTGTGATTAACGGAGCTCTAAGCATTTAGACACAGAATTCTTTTTATGAGATCATAATACAATATAAATCACGGCGCACCCAAACACGGGTCTATATTTCTTTCGTGATACATGTTTTGCAGCTCGGCGTTTGTACTCAAGTGAGTGCAAACAGGGTCAAAAGTCAAATTTAACTAAAAGATAATAAGAAACCTAGTGAAAAACAGCTATTTATAATAAAGTTAAGAAATTGCGTAGAAGACACAAAGAGTTAAGTCTTATTAAAAATGAAGAGAAGTTCCAAAACAAACATTTTAATTTTATGATAGTAATTTTGAAATTGTTTGCATTGTTCATTGAAATTGAAATTTGTAGGCTTAATATTCATTAAAGTTATAAAAATTTAAATGTAATCATTATTGTATGTTATATTTTTTTTAACATCGTTCTCTTAAACATTAAATGTTATTTATTAAATATATTAGATAAAATGACGCCAACACATTTAATCAAAAATAAAACATACGGTAATTATATTAATGCATATTGAACTGATATGTTAATGCAGTCTTCTTTTTCAAGCTTGTAATGCTTGACATTTGTTTACCATCACCTGAAGATACTAGACTTCTTCGCTAGTGAAACCGGTCGTGATTTTAATTATATATAATTATTTAATTATATATATAGGGTCTATATATTTATACTAGCTGGGTACCGTTGCATACTTAGCATAAAAAAAATATTTATTCAGCAAATTAATATCGAGATCGGAAAATAAACGAGTTCCCAGTCCGTTGTGGCCTTCTCCGGATAACTCGGATGTATTGCGGGTTGGCACCACACAGCTACATATCGATAAGGCAACTTTAAAACGAAAATATAAATCCTCTTTATTCCCTATCCCGTGGGAATGTCGAAAACTCCGGCCTTATTCCTTTTCAACATCGTAAAGGGAACCTCTGTGCAACATTTCAGCTTTCTAGGTCTAAGCGTTTGGGCTGGGCGTTGATGAATGAGTCAGTGATTGAGTCAGGACATTTCTTTTTATATAGGTAAATGTTTTATTTTTAATTTGGTGCGTTGGCGTCATTTTATGTAATGTAGTTACTTTTACACACGTTAAAAAATTCTTAGTAAGATAAAAAGATAATTAAAATTAATAAATTTTTCAAGTATTTGTGCAATTTTTAGTAGCAAATATAATTAGCATTTTAATTCAAGAAAAAAAAAAAAAAGAAGTCGTGAAGTCATAAATTTGATTTATCCCATTTATTAGATCACACAGTCTGTGCATATATATAAATATACACATCACCCCCCTACTAATTCTTGAATCGCTGTATGGATTTTCCTGAAACTTGGTACACATTTTGAGGATTAGGAACTTTCCCACTTCTACCTCTGAAATCTTCTGTAAATGGGTCATTGTCGAGAAATCAGCCCGAAAATATGACAAAGATTCACACAGAAAAGCTTTGGAGTCTAAACAATGGATTTCTATTTGTTTGTATCAAGGCAAGGGCGAATATAAGGGGGGGGGGCTAGGAGGCCCGGGCCCCCCCGAAATAATGAATATAAAGAAAAAATAAGTACCGTAATTTGAATTATTTTAATGAATCATGCATTTATGCAATAATGAATTCAGCATTCAGCGCAAATTACCCTCTGAATATGAGCAGCAAATATAAAGTATCATGGGGTGGCTATTTAAAATTACTTAACCTAACCTACATTAATCTTGGCCCCCCCCCTCCAAAAAAAAAATATTCTATATTCGCCACTGTAACAAGGACCCTTCTATGTCTTAAACAATGGGAATTAATCGCGAATCAATACTGATACGATTAAAATGAATCCAAATATTCACCAACTAAGTGAGTAATGATTCAGTCAGATAAGAAAAAACTTCTATTATTTATATTCAACAGCTGTTAGAATTTGAATATTAAAAATAGGCTTTTCATTTTTGTCGTTGTCACTCTTTGAAAAAAAAAATTTAAAGAAATCATAAGTAATAAGCTTCTAAGGAAAGTAGGCTTGAAGTTCTTTTGAATTTCTTGTTTTTAATTCTGTTACGAAGTGAAGCAATACTTCATATTTCGTTGAAGTGTTGTCGTAGCAAAAAAGGTTGCCGACCTTTGTTTTTCAAATTTGAATTATCGTATATTTAGGGCCGACAAACAAGCAAATTTTCTAGCTTTAATAGAAATTTTAAATTGAGAATCCAGAAATGCACCTTGAATATTTATGCTAAAGAAAAAATTGTGAATGTACTTCCTAGAATCCTACAATTATCCCGTTGTAAATTTAAGGTTTCAATATTAAGAATTTATCTTCCATTCCAATTGAAAACATGGAACAGCATTCACTTACGTCTACACACTAGAATGATAATTCTATCCATGTTAAATTCAAGCCAGACTTTGAAAACATGGAAATTACTCAAAAACTAAAACTTTACGGAATATTTTAGTTTTTTGAGTAACTTCCATGCTTTCAATTCCTAGTCTTCACCTTATTGGAAAGTTTTAAAGTAGGCGCTTGGGTTTCGTAAGTACAGTACATATTACAGAAAATACACTCACTTCCAAAAGTTAAGCATGGAGCGGTAAAATGCGAAAAAATGGACAAGTACTGCTTTAATTCACATGAAATGCAGCAAGCAAGTAGCTTTATGTTTATTCATGAAACAAAACAAAGAAGATAAAATATAATCATAAATTATAAGATGACGTCATCTTTGCATCATTAATAAAATGATATTTAAATTCAAAACAAACAATAAAAACCGATATTAATAGGGTATGTGAGCACCCCTCACCTGCATACAAAGTTTACAGCGTGTGATCATGCTTGTTACGAGGTGATCAACCATCGCAGAGTCCAGTAATCGCCATTCCTCCCGTAGGGCAGTTTCTAAATCTCTGAGAGTGGCTGGAGGTGGGAAACGTCGACATACAGCACGGCCGAGGGCATCCCAAATATTTTCAATTGGATTAAAGTCCGGCGAGTAAGCTGGCCACTCCATACGCGCAATTCCCTCACTCTCCAGAAAGTCGTCAACGATGACAGCTCTATGGGGACGCGCATTATCGTCCATTAAAACGAAAGAAGGACCAACTGCTGCAGCTTACAGTTTCACAATGGGTTCTAGGACTTCATCTCGATACCGTACAGCCGTCGCAGAACCTCGCCTGTAGATGTGCAGGTCGGTGCGATATCCAAATGAAATCCCTGCTCAGACCATGATGCTTCCACCGCGGAATGCGTGATGTTCGGTGATTTTCTGGGGCCGATTGCGTGTGCCTTGTTCCCTCCAAACCCTTACATGCTTATCATCGGGTTGTAGGGCAAATCTGGACTCATCTGTGGAACATAACGTTACCCCAATCAGACATAGTCCAATTCACATGCTGGCGGCTTCACTTTAATCGTGCCCCTTTGGATTGGACAGATAAAGGAACACAAACTCGTGGTAGCCGGGCGTAGAGACCATTCATGTGTAGCCTTCGATGAACAGTGGTGGCAGATATCGTCTTAGCAATGGCCGCTGCAACCATAGATGTCACACGTGTGGAGGTCGATCTTCGATTCTGCTTGGCTACAACAGCAATATATCGATCTTCCGCGGGGGGGTCATAACCCTTGGACGACCGGCTACAGGTCTTCGGACAACTGTTTGGCTGGTTTGGAATTGTTTCCATAATCGTGAAATGACGGAATGATGAACGCCGAAGAAACGAGCAACACCTGTTATAGACTGTCCTGCTTCAATGCGTTCGATAGCCCGCCAGTGCTCATAATCTTCCATTCGTCTTCTGGAAGCCATAGAAACACGTCTAGCTTGAAAACAAATCGTACGAGTGTTCTAAACACCTTTCATCAGCACTTACATGCAACTCCTGTAACCCTTTACAATGCCGGCTTCTTATACGACTGCCTGTTTTGCATATTTCTCGACGCGAAACCGTTACCTATATAATTTGGATACTTCCTTCTCCCTTTGCAGCAAATTTCAGCTTCTTTAATTCAGATTGGATTACGGAAATTACAATTTTCCTCTCCGTGCTTAACTTTTGGAAGTGAGTGTATATGTAATGCAATATAAGTAATGTATGGACACAGGAAGTAAAGACACAATGTTTCAAAATTCTCCTAATAGATAGATATGTATTGTTGCTCTTCATTCTAATGTTACTCGAGTCCTGGGGTTCTGCTTCTTTGCTTTGTGACTTTTTTCCGCAATTAGAAAAAAAAGTAATCCAATATTTACAACCAACCAATAACGTCAGGCTGTATTTCAGAAAAGGATAATTAAAGTAACAAAAAAAAATACAATTAAACATATGGGTAATTCTCGCGAAGATAAACCAAAATGATAACTAAATTATTTTTATAGTCACCTATATATACGATCTCTGAAATAAAGACAAGGAGTTCTTTGCTGGGGATGGAGGCTTTGTATCAATCTCTGATCTAATCTTCTCCTTTTCATTGGGAGCGAATCCCAAGAACAAAACGAATTCGCGAAACAATTAAAAATCAATTTTCATAATTATTAGATTATTTTTTATGTAAAGAAAATAAACAAACAACAAAGATTTTGTGTTCATTTTAAAGTACTAACTTACTATATAATCAAGTTTTACTAGTGTCAAAGTAGATGGCTCAAAATAAGATGGAGACACTCGCAGTCTCCAAAATGAACTATCTCTTCACTACAACCACGCCAATCCTTATTCTTGTAACGTTTACATAGAAACGATTAATAGCTTATATAGTAAAAATATGACTAATTTACCTAAATAAATATGACCATTTGCAAAAACACTGATAGCGCGCGTTGGCAATTTAGCGCCATAGAGATATGTGACCGAAGAATTAGAGTTCCCTAATTCACAGACAATATTAATGTTAAGAAAGCGAGTTAATGTAGCATTGTCATCCAGTTCTGAGCTATGTTTAAAGTTTCAAGTCGCTAACTCATCGGGAAGTTAGTTTAAAAGCAATTGCAAAATTTATACCGAACAAACAGACAAGAAAGGAAGCTAGCAAAAACATGTTAAAATGGAATTTACGTGAAAGCCACACACTGAAAAGATGGACAACAACTTTTAAAGTGGATTTCTGGAAATTAGACAAAGTTAAGAAATTGTTCACAAAATAAGTGGGTGGAGGAATATAAAAGTTCCGTTTCTTTTGACTTGAAAAAAATGGAAATAAAGTTAGAGACCTTTACCTTCAAACGGATTAAAAATGTTTGAAACTCGTACTTCTGATGATACACAGAATAAGATATAATTTTATCTTCGAAATTCCTTTATTAAATGAAAGTTGTGTTTTACAATAAAAAGTAGCTTGGAATTAGTAAATATGGATATTAAAACTTCAGAAAATTATAAATGACTCATTTGCTCTCACTAGTAAATATTTTAGGCTTAATGTTTCTAAGAAAACATAATAAGAAAACATTAATGTCTCTAAGAAAAGTTAGCTTAGAAGTGGCCAAGAATATTTCATTTTCTGGAATTTGCATTTATTACTATATTTATAGTGTGCTTAGAAGGAACTGAAATTCTTGCAATTTCATTTAATAATTGTTAAATTTTCTGAAATCATCATCTTCATGCTGATACTGCTAGGGCAAACGGATGCTTTGTAATTAGTGCATTAAAATGAATATGTTTTTGTAATAGGATGGATGATTTTATTTCTGAAGATAGGATGGTTCCTTTTTTTTTTTGTTTCTTTTCCTTAATTGAGTCCCGGAAATCCTTTTAGTGCGTTTAGGGAAGGCGTGGTTTATTGCCTCCCACACTGTGATGGAGACGGCCTGTCTGCGTTCTCCATCAGCTGTGGCTATTGCAGTGGGTCTATTATGGCCACAAAGAGGTTGTGGGGAAGATAGGAGCAGGGGTTCAGATGAGGGCGGGACAGATGGCGCTATATCGAATTATGGTGGTCCCGCGAAGGGGCAGGTGGTTTAGGCAAGAGGACCTAATTTATGAGCGCAAGTGGTTCCGCCTTTCTCTCTCACTCCGGACGCCAACAGAGAACCGGTGGCTCTTGTCCGGTCATTAGAACTCCTCCTAGCGGTGATTGCAGTAATCTGTTTTAACTACCATTCGTCCAGTTTTCAGTGGTAATCTCCGAAATGACTTTAATTAGAATGGAAGGACAAAAAAATAATTATAAATGGCCTTGTTATTGCTTGGCATTAACTGAAATTTGATTTTAAGCAAAATACATAAATATTGTAGAATACCTTTAATTTCTTAAAACCGAAGTGTTTCCTTAAAAACTTCATTTCTACTTTAGTAAATTTATTTTAATTTGCATTTGAAATTCATTCCTAATTACATCAGCATTTAGCATTGCCCTACTTTGAAATCTAAAAGGTAATTTTAACAGAAATTATATTAATTAAGAACTGTTAAAAAATAACAATATTATACAGTAAGATGATGATGATGATGATGATGATGATGATTAATAATAATAACAATAATAATAATAATGTTAATAAAAGCTGTTGGCATCAACACATTAGCAAAGAAAGAAAAGCATTAACTTATTTTAGTCTTTTGTGGTTTTAGATATTTATTAATTTTTTAAAAACAAATATATACTATTTCCATTATATCTACTGTACATGCGATTATATCTTTTATTGACTTTGATGATGATGAGTTAGTTAGGAATTTATTGTTATTTTCGACAAAGAATTATTTCTATATTGTTTCCTTTCGTGGTGAGCTATCAAAAATTCACGTTTACATTTCACACCGCAGACACAGAACTATTATAAATTTACAAGATACTAAATATATCAGACAGAGATAACGGAAAGACACATAATTTATATTTAATTATATCCTAATAAAATATTAAATTTGTTTAATTCACTTAACTAGAGCTACAAATTGATCGTATTAATAATTAAATAAGAAGTCACAGTAAAAGGATAATGTATTTAGGTCTCGTAAGTTTAGAAATCTATTCAGATATAGAAAACTCAGATATGTAAGAGAAAAAGCAGATCTCTGAAGAAAAATTAATTAAGAGTTTACACAAAAGAAAGAACACAAACCAAGAATATGTTTTGTTTGAATTGAATACAGTAGTGAGCAGCATAAGTTAACAATTTTAAGTTATCAGTTTAACTTGAACAGTTTCATATATTTTTGGAACATTTTAAATCAATATGTGAAAACAAATAAATAAATGGAAAACAATTCTTTGAACTCAGTTTTAATTTTCAATTTTAATAAGCTTCAATTTTATTTAACCACTTTTCTAGAAAACTTTGTTTAGATAATGATTAAAAATAAACATTTACCAATTATATTAGAAATGTGAGTTTTGACGAACGAAATGCAGTAATATTGACAAACATGGCTAATGTCAATTTGTAAATGAGGAGTTAATTGTTTGTTTAACAAATCATTTATTAAAAATTATTATGAATTATGGTGTTAATTTTAGGAAAACAACTTAAAGAAGACATTTAAATTATTAATTTGATTATTTCGCAGTCATTAAATATTATTTTATTGTAGTATAAAAGTTTAATATAACTTTTCTATAAACTTTTATACTTTATTGGCCCAAAAAGAAATAAAAAAATTACGACTTGCATTAAATCAGAAATGAAAGACGTAATGGCATTAAAAAAATAATTTCTGAAATAAATTGAGGATCACAAAACAATATATGAATTGGCCCTTAATCCCACCCACCTCCCACAAACCCTTATATAAAAAACTTATGAACCAGTGAACGGATGTTTGAAACTTGGCTTGAATATAAGAACAAGAGGCTACCTAACCTTCCTAACTTTTCCAGTCGATCCTTGTGCAGAAATAAAGGCCAAAAAAATTTCTACAGAAAACCTTAAAAAATAGAACTATCAACCCGAAACCGTCGTAGAATCATTACATTGCATCAAATTTGCTATCCATTTTAAATTGCACATCTATGATTAAAATTAATTGAATTTTGGCGATTAAGCTAATCTTAAAGATTTCATCAGTTTTTTAGGCTTCTGAAAAAGCCTAATATCCCCGGTTTGTCTGTCTGTGGACACATATCCCACAATGCTTCGCAACAGCTTCTGTTAGCTCAGTTGTAGGTGGCCTGAATGTTGAATATTGTAGGTGGTCTGTTAGCTCAGTTGGTTAGAGTGTCGTGCTAATAATGCGAAGATCGTGGGTTCGATCCCCTCATGGGTAATTCTTATTTTTCATTTTTTTCTCCCCATTTTAAATCTTTTCACAGTTTCTCAACTTAATTTTTGAGGCTTCTGAAAGACGCCTTATATCCCCGGCTCGTCTGTCTGTGGGCACATCCCGCAATGCTTCGCAACGGCTTCTGTTAGCTCAGTTGTAGGTGGCCTGAATGTTGAATGTTGTAGGTGGTCTGTTAGCTCAGTTGGTTAGTGTGTCGTGTTAATAACGCCTAGGTCGTGGGTTCGATCCACTCATCAACGTAAGTTTTTTTTTTTTTTTTTTTTTAAATGATTATTAGGAATTTAGTATATTAACAAGGTTTGAGTTTCAGAATGATGATTATTCCATATAAAAAGGGAAGGGTAAGATAGCATGGGGTCACAAACAGACTCGCGCCAGCTTTTTCTAGACCACCCCGGCGCAGTCTCTTCTAAAGTAAAAGTGACTCAGAAGCCGTTGCGAAGCACTGTGATTGGTTTTCTAATCACTATCCCTACCTTATTTTTTTTTTTTTTTTAAATCGAAAATCTGAAAGAAGATTTATAATTTGTAATTTGAGAGACCTTTAATTTCAGTTGCTCCAACGATTTTAAAAACAAAGAAAAATGAAAAAAAAATCATTTTTAAGAGAGTAGCATAAAATGTTTTTCAAAAATTTCGTGTTTTGTTTTACTTCGTTGTTGGATAAGATATTGACAATATCATTAAATCTTTCAACGTTTGCAGCTTATGTCATTCCAATATGAAGAGATCTAAGAGTTACTGATCAGTTACTGTAATAAGTAAAAAATAATAATATAAAACGAATAATATTACACTCCTAGAAATTCTTAATAAAAACAACTTCTTTAATTTCCAGTATATAAACTTTTGTTGAAATTCAATGAATGTGCTTTCGAATTGAATTCTTATTGAATGAATACCTTCTTACTTCGTAAATAGTAAGATTAAAATTTCCTAATTAGAAAAATATGTTGATGGCCTTGCAAAGAAAAGATTTGTGGTCTATGATTCATATTCTAAATTGTTCTTATTTAAAACCGTTTGTCTGGGAAGTGAATGATATGTTGGATGGTAATAATTGCAATATATAACCAAAATGAAACGTGCATTTAAGAGATTAATTTAGTTAACAATGAGACAGACATAGAGATTATAGCACAGTACTTTAGTAATATGTACTACATTGTATGAAACTGAAAGAATATTTATGCAATAAGACTGATCTGTGAATACTGCAAACGATACATTCTATACAGAATATATTTCCTGTAAATAGCTTAGCGACGTATAATAACTAGAAAAAATACCACACAGGATACTTCAGTACATTAATCACATGGTGAAAAAGTATATATAAATGACTTCAGAAGGAAAACCGAAGCATTCACAACTGCAATTTAAAGTCAGCTAATAAATACAACAAGATATTGAAAACAAAAATATCATCAAAGAATCTAATATTCTCTCAAACAAATACACGAAATGTCTATGTTTCCTGCTCTCAAAACTGTAATTTTGTTTGTATCTCAACTTTTAGCAGCAATAGTAAGCAATAATCCTTGAATTGCTGAACACCATAAACTAATCAGATTACAATTACGTAGCAGATCATCAGCGATCTTGTAATATACATCAACAACAAAAGAGGAGAAGGAATATGAGATATGATAGAAATTGGCGATACTGAGGTTTAATCTTCGAACTTTACTGGCAGTTATAGAATAATTTGACAAATATGCGCCATATTGTTACCGAGGTTATGTGATATTTTATTTAAACGCTAACGCCTGGTGGACGTTGCTTCTTATTACAGTATGGATTCATTTTTTAATAAAGTTTTTATGGATTAATTTTGATTTGTGAATTTCATCGGCTTTTAAAATTTTTGATAATACGCTAAATGATTTCATATTAAAGATTGTTTGAAAAGTAATTATAAATTACAAATAGTTTATCTGTTACTGCGATTTATTAATTCAAAGTAAAATGAAGAGTTGGTTGCAATACAAGATTTTTATCTGGTAGTAATATACCACTGTAATTTGCCCCATATCACCATCCGAGATGGATTCAAATGCCAATTTTGACGAAGAGTTTCGAATAGTTCTTAAATTTTGCTCTATCAATGAATGCCTTTCATACTTTATCATTTTGATGCGACAATATTGCAATTTTTTTAAAACGCTATAAGAGAACTGAGGATGCCGTGCTTCTAATGCAGATATGGGCCCAGAAGAGGTAATACGGTCAAATTTCAGTAAACCAACATTTCTGTACACATTCATTAGAAGTTTAACAGCTGTTAAATCGCTGAGAAGTCAAATTTTAGCGGGCTGAATTTCAATCGTCAACTCCCATCAGCCCCCACGCCGTTCACATTTTTCAAGATGGCTGACATCGACTCTGAATGAAATCGACTCTTTTGATTTTGACGATGAATTAGATACATATTTTTTTCTATTAAAAGTTCCGAAAATAAAAAGTTAAGTACCGGTACGATTAATTTATTTGAAGGTTCTTGCCTTGATAATTCTTGTCTTCAAGAAAAAAAATTCTGCCCACTTGTTGTTTTCCTCTCCATGAAAGCTGCCGTTTTGAAACATATCTACGAAAAGTCATGCGGAAATGACGTTAAGTGTTTTTAACCAATCACAGCCACTTTTATAAGCGATACACTATCAAGGACTCATCAGGGTTTTATCAAATTTGTGTTTGGTGGACACCAATTTTTATTTGAAGACTGATTAAGATTAACGGCTCATCAACTGACAACTGATTTGACACAGGGTTGGTGCACGACACCCTTAGTCTGAATTTATATATTGCTTCATCTATTATTAGCTTATTACTTCAATTAAAATGTAATACAATTTCTTTTTCTTCATACACATACTTCTTTTTCTTTTCTTTTGAAGTTACAGCACCATCTCATTATTTTTAGAATATCAACTAAAGCTATTATTCAGAAAATAATAAATAAAAAAAATATATATGATTATGACCCATGCAATTGTAATGCATTGAACAAAACTCCCTTAACTGTGAAGTTTGATTTTCTTTTAAGTCTATTCCCAAAGTGATCGTATCTTTTCTCCATATTAAGTTTTCTTTTATAAGTTAAAATTCATTTCAGCCTTAGTTGTTTGACATTTAATTTTTATTTAAAATGTCAATTCACTTGTTTAAAAATTTAGAAAACTGAAATATCAAGGATTTTTTATTATTATTATTATTATTATTATTATTAATGTCAGCAACATAGCAAGCTCTTGAAAAAAATTATATTCCATTTTTTTATATAACTTCAATTTTGAAGGCTTGAAATGAAATTATTTTTTTTAAGAAGGTTTTATTTCCAAGTTTTTTTAATTGGAAAGTAGTCAATGGTGTATAAAAATTTTATTAGTTAAACAAATGCTTATTACCAATTTATTTATTTTTTTATTATTTTAAAGTGATATCTCCAAGGCCACTTCAAATATAAAATTTATTTTATTTTTAAGTAAAATAATTTAAAAACAAATACAATTTTTGTAGGTTTTTAAAAGGGCAATCTTGTAGAATTAAAAATGTTATTATTAAACAGTGAAGTGAGTTTTACTTATTTAAACTGTTTTTCTATGAGAGGGGAGACATAACACCCCCGCTTCCTCTGAAATTCCGTCACTTGTGAAGCAGGTGGACTTCGCTCTGATAGGAAAAAAAGGTGAGTGTCCTAGGTTCGGGTTTGCCCCCGCCTTATTCACTGGCAAAACTGTTTTTGACAATTAGCATAACTAGATCCCAGTCGCGGCTTATTTATGAAAATCGGACGTGTCCATTTGCTCCTGAATGGCATGTTAATTGTCAGGGTGCGTTTGAACGGTGACAACGGGAGGTTTTGATCTGATAACTGTTGCTGAAGTTTTCCCATCTGCAATGATGACCATCTGGTTCACCAATGTCTTCTTTGCTTAGAAGTCCAGTTCCGAAACAGCTCTAGAAATGCTAATTATATTTGACATATCCATGGTGAAAATCATGTTGAACTTAATTAATACTGAAGCTTAGATTATAACTCACCTGCCCACGCCCTTAAATCAGCGCTACTTAAAACTGTGATCGCGTCTAACTTGTCTAGAAGATTTTGAAAGTTAAACTAATAAACCAAAGAAATTAAAACAAAAAGAAAATACTACGACTTAATCAAATTTAATAAGATTTATGTTATTTATAAAATTGATTTGGAAAAAGATCTCTGAAGATACAGCAGGCATCTGTTTCACAGCAACAGACTGTTTTATTATTTCATAGCAACTCACCCTTGAACTTTACTTCAATTTTTATGATAATAAAACGCAAATTAACTTAAAAGAAAAAATTATAATTTGCATAATACAAATATCGAAAATGGCTTTCTTTATTAATTTAATCTCTTAATTTTTAATCTCCTTCATTAAGATACTTTATATAATCAAAATTTAAAAAAAAAAAAAAAAAGATTAGCAGCATCACTATTTAAGAATCACTTTGAAAAATCCAGTAAATTTCTTAAATTAGTAAATATAATTACAAAAGATTTCCGCATGACATATGTAAAGGGTAAAGTCGGTATTTTGTAACTAGAGACATTCCGGAAGACATTGATGAAACTTAGTTTTTTCTTATAAATGGACTTACATCAGCTAAGTACGGTACGATTCAGAAGATTGTTCAAGCACTCGAAAATATTAGAATTCATGTGTAAATTGCTCTTTTTGATTATTTGCATCACAGGATGTCTGGAAAGTCTGTACCAATGGGATTTCCATTAAATGCTCTTTTTCGCATTTACAATGTATGTCCGAGGCGTCCACGCTGCACGCATTTTCTCAACCGATGTTCAAGTTTTTGTGGATTCTTTTAAGCATATTGGGATCGATAACAGTCTTCTTCTTCTGCAAAAATATCACAAAGCCCTTAGCATTGGTAAGAAGTGGAACCACCTTTTTGAACATGAGAGAATTCGGTTTAACTTGCCTAGGCAAATTGCAGTAGCCGTCTTCAGACATGCCACAGGTCATGACTTACCTGCAAGCTTATATTTACTTGCTTTAAATTAGTAGCAGCTATCGACCAGCGGCCCTTGTGCAGTGATGGTAGAATGGATAGTTTGCTTATTTTTAAATTTTAAACTTTCTTACATTTGTTTTTGTATTTCTTCCGAGTCTTTGACTCATCAACAGGCATTTTTATACTGGGCAGCTCTGAACATGATGGCAGAAGTGCCAAGAGCGGACATTGGATGAAAAAGAAGTTACGTAGATATTGTAAATTAAGTTAAAAAAAAACAGCTGTGTTTGTTTTAAACTCTTACTTAAATGTTCCACAGGTTTATTTTTATTGTTTTTTTTTAATAACCTATTAATTAACAGGATTTTTGAACTTGAGAAACACAGCAACTGTAACTCAGAAAATTATTTGAGGGTATTTGTTACCTCAATACAATCCCTGAAATAATTTTCTCAGTTACAGTTGTTGTGTTTTGAATGAAATATACAAATGTGTAAATATTTAATGTTTGTAATAAAGAAAAACTTAACAGAAATTTATGGTCAGCTGCATGAGAAGCAGCATTTACTAAAAATTAAAATGTGATAAGGGAATTAAAAAACCTATGTAAACATAGGATAAAAGATGTACTGATAAGTTGATAAAAAATCTTACTTAGATATATGTAAAGTTAATACAAACAGAAGCAAAATACAAACCAAGGAATATGAGTGAATAGCCACTATATGTATATATGCATATATACGTACATACATTATTGTAAAATGACAGAAGAAACACATGTTTTAATTATAAATAAGATCATCTCATGGGAATGAAATAAATGTAACTTTATATTTTACAGTTTACATGTTTCCTTCCATCTTGGAAGATTATCAAAAATGTCTACAGATGGAATATAGCATTTTCTAAATAATAATCAAAAATTCTGCCGAATACAAGAAATAAATTGGTTATAAAGCTATTTATCAATATAAATAGAAATGAAATAATTACTCCTAAACAAAAATTCCTATCATTAATAATATCATTGGTTTGTTATAGGGGTATCCTAGTGTTTATCTTTAAATCATCAGGTATTGCTTTATTAATTTAATAATGTTCACTTGTTTGCACATTGCTTTCTTAAAACAATATCATTTGTATTGTTTCTATTTTTTTTTTTTAGCAGAATTTTCCATTATTATTAAGAAAAGTTGTATTTGACACATTTTTGATAATGCTCCAAGAAGGAATGAAGCATGTAAAATGTAATATATAAAGTTACAAATATATGTAAAAACAGAAAAACATACATTTATTGATATGCACATATATATATTTACATAAACACACACACACAGAAAACAACCCTGAATACATAATGAAATCAAATATATACATAACAATCCCACATTTCATTTTTTACACAGTCACACTTCATCAAGTATATGTACATTTATATCTTGTTTTTTTGACGAGTATTTTTGTTTCCTTCAAGTCTTTACAATTAAGCATTTTTTTTGACAATGGTGAAATTCTTACGCTATTTTTTTTTTATATCTTCATTGGTTTTATTTCACTTGTTCATGTAATGAAACTTAACTTGAAGTTGTGTAAATATTCAATTTAGAATTTAAAATACTACAAATTTAAAATTATTAAATCTTCCAATATTAAGAGGCTTCGTGTGAACAATAGTTAGGAATTTTGAATTTCTTTTGTTAATTAAAAATTGTGCAACAACTGTCTCTTAAATAGCAAAGGGAACTCAGAACATACTTTATTGTGCACCATAATGTAAAACTACAGTAAAATGTTTTAAAATAAATAGTTTTTTTTATAACGTAAACATCTTCAGTTGAATAAATTTATATCAGAAGAATAAATTCCATGATAAATAGAGATCAGTTAAAGAGTACGGACAGGCCATGTATTTTAATAGCCTTAAATTCTACCTCTAATTTTTTAATTGAATTAAACTTTTCTTTAAAGTATTTAGTTACTACTACTATCTCTTTTTTGTAATTTTGATGTCGTGTACTTTTACAGGAGATAATTAAACTGTAAAGCAAAGCAGTGAAGGATATTGAAAGATATTATGGCTATTGTGCCCTTTAAGTGGATTATTGATTAGAACAAGAAATAGTAATAAAAAGCGGATGTATTTCTGTCTTCCACTGACTGCTGGTGACCATTCAAAGGATGTCGGCCAAAACATGAAGCTGTTGCTACCACGCCCGGGTCTGGGATTATATTGTATCCTTCCCTCTTTTCGTAAACCCAATCGAACCTCGTAAAATGTGAAATGGCCAACAAAGCCATTGACCCTTTCCTTCCCGCCCACGAAGTCGTTAAGGGTAGCTCTTATGAGATCCGCAATCACGGGCCCGACATGCACCCGCTCTTGTCGCATCGTTCGCTCGCTGGACATGTCCGTAAACGGATTCGCCCCCCCTTTCACCCCCGCAACTCTTCGATAGTGGCCAAATCTCCCTTTGCTTCCCACGAGGAGTCGATTTACTGCTGGACCCTAAACCGTGGAACGCGCCCTTATCAGCCTGCCTCCTTTTGCAAGCGGGGGTGTATTAGATCCGGCGAGGCATATTTATTGAGTCGCGGCTTTTACGCTTATCAGGTCACGACTTTTAGGCAACGGGTGAGTAATGGCTGCGTTCCGACTCCAATAACATGTACGAGTCGTCGAAGCAATTAAGATCAAAGACACCGGTCGTTATGCATACGTCCCTACCCCTCCCCTCGCTTCCATTTAACACCACCCTCGTCTACCCTCCCCTCTCCGAACACAAACTTTCAAAGAATTTTTCACTGCTCTATTTCAGTAACTCTGCCATAACGGTAACAGAAAGAGATCTTGCGGCGAACCTTAAACGGCCTCCGCTCAAGATTTCTCTATCCACTGCAGCGATAATTTGAAACGGAGAATGTATAAATAAACAAGCAAATTGGCTTCTTAGAGATACGCATGTTTTTTTATTGTCATCATGTATCACTTCCATGACAAACGATTCGCAGTTCGAAAGTTAGCATTATCGTTTCCTGTGGCTTCAGCAGATCCTAATTGCACTATTTTGTGAAAGCATGGTTGGCAACAGTGCGGAAACAGGTTTATAAATAACCTGTATACTAATAATAATGAACTGTAACGGATTAAAGCAAAATTCAGATTTTATTAGAATAATAAGTGCAATAGGAAAGATGATGGATCTTGGATATGGATTCCAAAACAGTTGCTTTCATTAGCTGTATTTATCTGTTCACTAATCCTTTACTTATCCTAAAATCAACATTATTCCATTTTGGAATCGATAATAGGCCTATTATTCAAACCATTTTTTTACATGAAAAATCTTTAAATGAAAATTAAATGCAGCTATTGCTCTGCTTCATTGCAGAGTAGTCCAAACAAAAAAAGTCCACTTGCATTACTACTTAAATTCGTTATTTTCGAGAGTTTAAAATAAATTTTCTATGTTTTCTGTTGCTACAAGCCTAATTCAATTTTTCAATGAATAAAAAGTCTTGGTGCTGTTCCAACAACTTACCCTTTCATTAATGTTCCATTATATGTTATGTAATTGAAAACATTATAATTTCGAGATTACAGATATCAATTAATTCCTGATGGTTTGTGGCAGCACATTACATCCCGACTTCGATTTTCTCTTTCCCTAAAAGGGTTCTGAAAAAAAAGTTTGAAATAGCTTTTTCAAACATCTTCAATCTAATACGGTTAATTCCAATTGTTTATTTTTGTTTATTTATTAATATGCGCATTTATTAATCTGAGGAGGCTAAGAAATCTGAAGATAGGCAAGTGAAAATTAAAAAATTGTTGGATTTGACTTGAAAAGAAAAGTTTTGAATAGAAAAATTGGGAAAACCTTCGAAAGACTTTCATCCTGAAATGGATGCAAATCGTTAAAAATAATGCAAAGATGATGATCTGCATTTGTGATTCATCAATTCTAAAGGAATTTTCTTTTACTGTCATTAATCGTGTGAGTAATCAAGATGAATAAGATTATTCATTACAATCGTCTTTTAGTCTAAAGATCCTTTGCATATAAAAACAAAAACAAGGAATCTTACTATTATTAGTTGGTTAACGAGAATTAACGAGAAATTCCTTTTTTCTTTTCTCTGAACCCAATAGTGTGTTCCTATATTTTAATTTTCATCAACTTCAGTGATGGAAATTCTGAGAAGAAAAATAAAATAATGATAATTTTAGAAATTTAAATGACTGTTACAAGAAGTTTATGTGGAACCATTCACCCACTGATGCTTCAAAGGAGGATTACTTGAATTATAATCTAATGAATGTATAGTACAAGGTACATTTTTGTAACGACTGATTATTTTCGTACCACAGTAGATTAAAGATAATTAAAACTGTAATATTTTAAAAATTTTAACTTATACAATAATTTCGAGCATATTTGAAAGTTCTCCATGTATCTTTCCTAAATTGAGATCAATTGATATACATCACTAGATTCCAAAAATATAAGAAAATAAACTTATATATTGTTTCTGAATATATTATTTCATGCTATGTCTTTCTTGCAGGAATCTAGACGACTTTCACATTACAATTTATTTCTCTTATAATATTCTATAATTAACAGGGAAAAAAGGATTTAAACAATAAATCTCAATGAATACTTTTCTTTTTGAGCTTTGAAATGAACTGGAAACTCTTACTTTGAATTTAACATCAAATGACAGAAAGAAGATGAGACATCAAAACATTAAACAAAAATTTAATTAATTAGATGTACCAATAAATTAAGTTGAGAGAATCTTAGACTAGTTTCTTTTTGAGGGTCTAATTCTCCAAATTGGCCAAAGAAACATATTAGTAATTTGGTTAATAGTTAGTGATAAATAGCTTACAGTATTACAACTATCTAAGAAATTTACGAAAATAGTTACTTCACCATAATAAAGAATAATTAGGAAAAAAAAAATAAACAGCACAAAACAATGAAATTTTTGCTATGCTTTCATGATCAGTATAACGGTGTGAATTGAAATTGACCAACTTCATCTTCTCCAGTTTTATTCTCTATCTCTTCTCGTATATAGCTATTTCTCCTTATGAAAATTAGTCTAAGTTATTCCGTCTTTATAGAAGTTGACCTTTGATTGAATCTTCTTGAAGCTTGGCGAGGTTATTTTCGAACGGTAGACGAACATTTTTTTTTTGGTTGAAATGAGACAAAAGTTCACATAGAAATATTAGAATCTCAAAAAATAACAGTAAACAATGTTGTACAATAAATTCTTTTATTTTATCACTTTCTCGAATTATCTAAAGCAGAGGTTCCCAATGAACCACAAATATAAAAGTAACGACTTGATATTAGTTTTCAGCAACAAACGCAATTGATAAAAATTTTACCTACGACATTTTCCATATTTTTTCACTTTTTATTATAATCATCAAACCTTACCCTAAAACCTTTGAGTTGTTACATTTGAGAAATGATCCAAGAGAAGCAAATATATTTTTCTGTCTGTATCATTTCCCATGAATCCTTTATTCAGACAGAAGCAGTTTAAACGGTATTTTATCCTGGCAATTGTTGTGGCTGATTTTTAGTATACATCGAACTCTTTTTTTTTTTGCTTAGGGGGCGGTCGATCACTACACCGTTAGGAAACGGTTGGATGTTGAAATCGCTCCCATCCCCCTCATAACCCATCAAGAGAAATCGAGGATGTCAATAACAAGGCGATTTTAAGTCTCCCCGCGATCCGTTTCCATGGCAACGTGACCACGCACCCCAATGAACCTGTCACGAATGGATGCACCGATATTTGCAACAGAAACATGGTTTCCTGCAGCGCCCTCTCTATTCTTCCCGCGTTTTTGACTTTCAAAAGAAGAGAGAGCTCGTCTCCCAGGGACCGATTGCCTGGTCGGGGCCCCTGGGCTGTGTTTAGGGGCCACAAAATGTACGGTTTTACGGTAGGGTACGATCGTGCCGTGAGTAGGTTTTGATTGGGAATACTAGCTGTGCGCATGCGCTAATGGCACTTATCCACGTATCGGTGATTTAATAGTTCTTGATGTGTTTCTGTGAGTTGGAAGCCTTACAGAAGTAGACAGATGGTGAAAATACATCAACCAGAAAGTAATTGATTGTAAAATAAAACAACCGAGGAAAAAAAATGACAAACGTTAGAAATACTAGTCATTCATTCTCTGCATTTATCGTTTTGTAGTTTTTCCGTCAATTTTATTTTTGTTTGTTTTTCTATCTAAAGTAATAATTGGAAAACGATTACTTTTAGAGAATAATTTAAACTGAATAAAAATATTTCAAAAGTATCAAAAAATATATACATTTATATTTATCGAAGTTTTTTTTATTTTTAATATTTAAATATTTAATATTTTAATATTTAATATTTTAATATTTAATAAAAATACTATTTAATATTTTAATTGTAGAAATAATTAGTGACAAGAAATTTTATAAAAGAAAGACATTTCTATGTTGAAATTTATAAATACGAGTATATATATAAATTATAAGGCAAATTTAAAAAAGTCAATTATGAAATTGCCATAACAACTTTCTTCCCCAGTACGGCAACTTTGCCAAAAAAAAAAGGACCAAAAATCGTAAAAAAATGTTAATGAATAAAAAAAAAAATAATAATAAGAAGAAAAATATTCTGCAGAATATTTTTTCATTCTTACCGAATTGAAAGAAAAAGAATATAATTAAAAAAGAAATTAACTGAGAAAAGAAGAATGTAACGTAGGGAAGTGAATTTTATTTTTACAAGATGCTGTAGTATTAGTATTAAATGCCGATGTACTTTGGTGGTTTTTGGTTCGTACCTACCTGGTGGTTCGATATGTACTAAAATCAATGAAATATTCCTTGGAGAATCCATTGATTCTCCAATTCAGTGATTTCGTGCGCTGCAAGAGATGACTAGATATTTCCCCGAATGTTATTAAAGTCCATTTTAAAAAGGAGAGAAAAAACAATTTGTATAAAGATGTATTACATCATGATCGAATAAAAACATGACCATGCTTACTTTATTAAAATAAGCATACAATACAATATAAAATAAGTTTATTAAATTAACCAGACAGGTCAACAGGAGAACATCGGGGGCTACCTTCGAGTGGGACACCCTGCAGTTTTCTGTGGTTAAGTTATTTTTATTCACAGCTTATATTTATAAACTGTTAATTTTGTACACGCTGCTCTAGATTTTATTTTTTTTATATATATTTACAGTTTGCTGCGAACAAGAAAATTTGAGAACCGCTGTCTTATACCTTTACGAAGTTTCATCTTTGTAGAACAAATATTTTTTTTTTTTTTTACTTATGCCATACGGGAAAATATATATATATATCTATGCTTAAAACTCAGATAACAAAAGATAGCAAACATTACTACGATTATTTTCACAGTAATACATAGACTACATGAGTTTATAGGAATATCAGAAGATAGAAAATGCTTCATGCAGCTTATGTATATACATTCAAACAGGTATTTGCAACGCTGTAGGACCTCCTGCAAAGCTTTCTTAACTTAGTGATTAAGCTAACATTGTTGCGGAACCACAACTACTTTGTGCTCAGAAGTCAAATACTATTATTTTATTTCTGATGATAAAATTCTCGATAATTAGAAATGTAACGACACGAACTGATGCCGGCTGTTGGCGAATATCTAGATAATACATAATTTGAGGAAGAAAGAAGTAATTTATGAAATGAATAATTGAGTGAGATAATGAGATTATTTGGAAGCTATTTATTGTTTGACATTGCCTTTAATTAATGCTTTTCAATGGTCTAATTGTAATGAAATGATCAAATGCTCTTCAACTAATTTAGTTACGATTGCTGTTGTTTGTTTAAATGTGTATTAGAAATGTAGATCCAGTGACAAAAAAGTGTCAAAAATGCTAGCGAAAACAGTTCCCATTAGTTATCGCTACAATTTTGTTGCTATTATAAAATTACTTACGAAATGAAAAAACAACATAGGAATAATTTTTGTTGCTATTATAAAATTACTTAAGAAATGAAAGAACAACATAGAAACAAATCATGCCCTTGAGTTTGTCAACAGAGGGAATCGGGAACGGTCGTTTTGTTCTTATTAGGAACTCATCAGCCCGATTCACCCTCCCTTGATGACAAACCCAGAAAGGCATTAAAAAGACTTGGAAATCGCCTTCGCTCCTGAAAGTGACTCCCGAACAAAACATACAACAATTATTTTGTCATCAAGGGAGGGTGGATCTAATAAGGACGAAACGGCCGTTCCCGATTCCCTCTGTTAACAAACACAACGGCGAGATTTCTTTATTTATGTGAAGTCTTTAGTTTTTTCATTTCTTAATAATTTTCTTGCGCGTTAAATTTATTTTTGTAGTTCTAAAATTACTTTTATCATTTTTCCTTTTTAAATTATTCTTTAAACTTTCTGTGTCTACTATTAGAATATGGTTCTTTAAATACGATCATAAGAACCATAATAAATAACAACAATAGTAAATACGATCATCTATTAAGCTGTGATAAACACTTCAAAGTATTGTTTTTGATAACATTATAATTTAGCTCTTTACTAGAATAATGATATTATATTTGTTCTTATGTTTTGTTATTAAGTAATACTCCAATTTTCAAAGCAATATTTTAGAATTTGTCAAAGAATAGTGTAAGCTATAATTTCAATTTAGGATTACATTACTTTAAATTTCAGTTTTAATAGTTAAAATTAGAAAATAATGAGAATTCAAATTAGTAATTGGTAAAAAAAAGCTGAAAACAAATACAGGAGGTCATCTTCGTTTGCAAAAAAACTACTTCCTTAAGTCAAAAGAGAAAAAGAAGCTGTTAAAAGTGGGTTAACAACTAAATATTTACTTACAATGTTATTAATATAATGAATATCTCCAAAAAAGATAATATAATTTATAAATTTTACATCCAATCATACATAAACATTCTATTTATGTTAATACATACTTATTTGTCTAGATATATATAAATCCCTCAACAAATCATCCTTTGTGAAAAAAAACTTTTACTCCATGACGATATTTCGAATGATTTTTTTAATCATTCTTCTTCAGGTTACAGGTAAAAGAGGAAAAATAAAATAAACCTCTTATTACAAAGTATAAATAAACAATGAATTTCATCAATTCTTTTAAACAACGCTAATGAATAATAGTATGTGATATTACAAATCATCATTATTGAGGATAGACTAAAATAATTGCAATTTATCAAATTCTAATAAACAATGATACATCACTAATAAACAATGATACATCACTAATTCTTCAAATTTAAATAAATAAACAATGAGATATCACAAATTCTAATAAATTTCACAAACTATTATTGAGGAAAAATAAAATTTTAATTAGTACTAACCTATTTGTCACAACCTCTATTTAAAAAAAAAAATTCTTTTCCTTTTATTTATAAATTTTTGAAAATTCTTAATGAATAGTATGATATTTTGAGAGACTTATCTTTATTTATACACTCATTTGAATTTACGTAACACGATTCTAATAGGAGTCTATCTCTTTCATGATTGCATTTGTGAATCACTTCGGCTATCGGGTCCGGATTGTGGTTAGTCTATGGCATGATATGCCAAGTCCGATAATTTTGGTTCTCTATTGATATAGGCTATTATGTGTTCTCGTAGTCTCTCTTTGAGGGTCCTTGCTGAATGCCCATAATAAATTTATTTATGTCATTATGTCACTTTTGAAAAAGAAGAAAATCACAAAATAAAGTACCTGGACTTAACTATTTCAAATGAGAACAACAAATTATCTTATGAGTATTATGAAAAGGATTTGAAAAAACACACGATGAATTTTTATACAAACATCAACACAAGAACAAAAAAAAGCCATTACATGGAATAATTTGAGAAGAATAACCAATTATGCGGAAGACCGCAGTACATGGAAAGAAAAAAATTGTTAAAATGAAAGACAAATATTAGATGAACGAATATCCCACCACATTTGTTGACACAATTATAAAGGATTTTTTCACAAATAGAAGGAAAAGAAATGAAGATAAAACAAAAGCAAGTGATTTCAACAATTATTTACGTTTCCCAATCGGAACAGAATAAACAAAGAAATTAGGGAATTTTGTACAGAAAAGAATATCAAAATTGTATACTTTAAGGACAATAAATTAATAAAATTAAATAAAGAAATTAAAAATGAGGACCTTTTAATATGGGCATTATATACCAACTAAAATGCAGAGACTACAATAAAATTTATAATGGGCGTTCAGCAAGGACCCTCAAAGAGAGACTACGAGCACATATAAGAGCCTACATAAACAGAGAACCAAAATTATCGGACTGGGCATGTCATGCCATAGAATCTAACCACAATCCGGACCCGATAGCCAAAGTGATTCACAAATTCAATGATGAAAGAGATAGACTCCTATTAGAATCGTGTTACATAAATTCAAATGAGTGTATAAATAAAGATAAGTCTCTCAAAGTATCGTACTATTCATTAAGAATTTTCAAAAAATTATAAATACAGTGAAACTTAGATAATTCGAAGCGGAAGGGACCAGAGAAAATGTTCGAATTATCCAAAAATTCGAATTACATATATTCTCTCAAACAGAAGAGATAAATAAAAAAGATTAACTCCACGATCAAAGATACACTTATGCCCAAGTGCACCAAACTTAAATTAACTTTGACGGCTGCATTGTGGACGTAGCTAACATTAGTGTGGGGGGGGGGGGTGCTGCTGCAGAAAAATTTTAGCCTTTGCTTTAAAATTGTGTTAAAGAAAACAAACATGTACAAACAGAAAAATTTATTTATAAACTTGATAAATTTCTTTTTATAATGTTTGTTTCCTTTCACACAATTTTAAAACGAAGTCTAAAATTTTTCTGCAGCAGCACCCCCCACTAATTTTAGTTACGTCCACAATGCAGCCGTCAAAGTTAATTGAAGTTTGGTGCACTTGGGCATTAAACTTTATCTAAGAAAACTGCTACCTTTTTTTTTTTTCATTAAATCAAATATTTTTTACTAAAATACATTCCAACCCTCGCTTTTGTTTTCCTTAGAAAATCCGTTAAAATAAATAATTGTATCTTAGCTAAGAAAAGTCACAGGAACAATTTTTACCGTAATATTTTAAGGACAATCGTACGAAAAATTCGAATTATCCAAAATAAAATTCGAGTTATCCACGATTTTTTAACATTATTTTAATACAGAATTCTAGGGACCGAGCAAAAAATTCGAATTATCCAGAATTTCGAATTAAACAAGTTCGAATTATCCAAGTTTCACTGTAAAAGGAAAAGAAAATTTTTTTAACTAGAGATTGTGACAAATAGGTTAGTACTAATTAAAATTTTATTTTTCCTCAATAATAGTTTGTAACAGTTTAATAGAATTTGTGATCTCTCATTGCTTATTTATTTAAATTTGAAGAATTAGTGATGTATCATTGTTTATTAGAATTTGATAAATTGTAATTATTTTAGTCTATCCTCAATAATGATGATTTGTAATATCACATACTATTATTCATTAACGTTGTTTAAAAGAATTTGATGAAATTCAATGTTTATGTGTACTTTGTAATAAGAGGAAGGTTTATTTTATTTTTCCTCTTTTACCTGTAACCTGAAGAAGAATGATTGAAAAAATCATTCGAAATATCGTCATGGAGTAAAAGTTTTTTTCACAAAGAATGATTTGTTGATGGATTTATGTATATTCTATTTATGTATTTAAAAAGGATCAATAGAATATATGATGTCGTATAGGAATTCGATTTAAAAAATTAAGTATAATGGGGTTAGAATATAATAAAGCTCTAAATGAAAGAACTTCTGATGGTCATATAGTTATATATAAGACACAGAAGATATTGGAAATGCACAGAAATTATTAGCCGTTTTCTTGTAGAATATTTCTGAAACCTAGAAAGGGTAATCATATAAATCTGATCAATGAAGAGGTTTAAGGGTTTCATTCAGATCTATTAATTACATAAGGGCTGTCCATAAACTATGTCAAGCTGATTTTTGTTATTTTCGACACGCTCCTCCCTCCTTGTCACATTTTGTCATAATCTTGTGAAACCCCCTCCCTAAAATTACTTAACAATATCACGACCCCCCCCCCTCAATTTACATTTAAAACGTACTTTTAACTAAGTATTTCTACGATTCAGTTGAGAACACCTATTAATCAGTTCAACGACGAAGTCATTTAATCAGTCGTAGAACTTTATCCTTTAACTGACAAACGGCACTAAAAAAACCGCGGAACAATCGAAAATCAATTCTTTCTGGTGATCTCCAGGCAATTTGTTAACAAACAAAAATGTAAATAAAAGTTTGAATGTATTTTAATCCTCAATATAGTTTAACATACTATTAGTAAATAAATGAAATATTTTGTATTTTTCCCTGCAAAGTTTACATCTTAACGATTGATAGTTATATATAAAAAATAAAATTTAAATCATTTTTATATCTTTGAGTACATATAAAAAAAATTAAATAATGAAAATACAATATTAAAAAGTAGAATCAGAATCTAAAATTAAACCGATCTCTTTTTGATATTATAAGTAGGTACAAATAATGGGAAGTTGGATCTTGAGAGAAAATGAAAATCTCAAATTAAAATTATCTTTTCTTTCGTATTAGAAATTTTGCATTTTGATACATATTCCTCATATTCAAGCATATTTTCGTTTGAAATTTAATGTTTAGATAATTGAGGGTGTTTTAATGATTTCTTAGTAGGTATTTTTGATGTCAAAAATTGCGCATAATTGAAATATAATGTGACGTCACATATTATCTGACCCCTGCCCCTCCCTCGTCACGCTTTGTCAAGTTAAGCACAACTTCTACCCCCACCCCTGACAGGAGTACGTAGTTTATGAACAGCCCCTAAAGTAATTTAAAGTTTAGTAGGGGTGACAACTTTAATCTTTTCTTTAAAAATATTTCAGTCTTTTTCTATTTACTTATTCAAACCTTGTAATTGGCTGTTGAGAAAAGGAGTAGGTGAAGGGGAATTGATTTCTTGTAGAATGTATTAGCATTACATCCGTAATCCTAGTACTTTATGATGTTTACCTATGAGCTTCTTACAGTTATCACTCGTACATAATGCATTGTATCTGAATGGTGAGCAATGGGTAACTTTAGCTGATAACAGTTAATGAACTCTGTACAGCCTCCCAGAGTTCCTACAAAGAAGCTAAAAAAAGATGAAGTTTGAAATGTTGTCATATATTCTCTTGTATTTTAACCTTTTATTTCGCTACGTTGAATATTTTTAATAATTTTACTTCATCAAGGAGAAATTACCAAAGAAACTCTCTGGTGTTAAATTTATTATCCATGAGGAATATAAACAGTTAACCGATGACTGTATCTTTTAACCTGTAACTAGCTCTTAGCATCAGTTTCTCTTTCCTCGCTGTAATGGAGTCCTTTTTTCTTTAAACTGTCACCTTATTCACTCACTTGGGTATTGGAAGTCTACTTAATTAAGCAATATTTACAGAACTTATTGACATCGTCTCCGCTTCTTGGATCAATATTGCTTTATCTACACAAAAGATTTTCTTTATCTTCTAGAAAGATCGAAATAAGGTATCTAGTATAAACAAGGTGCTAGCAGATATCATTAATTATTGATATAACTTTTGCCTCTAAATTTCACTTAATTGCCATTACTTATTACTTTATGTAGGCTAAGCCAACTAAAATAAGTCAAAGGACGAAAAGACAGTGGTTTTCAGTGTGATTTACAGTGATTTGGCATCGGTTAGTTTACTATCCTAAGGAAAATGAGATTTGAAAAATCAATGTATGTGTCCTTCCTCCCCCCAAATACCTTTGAACAGATGAATGATCTTCCAGGGAAAGACAGTAAAGGTTGAAAGTAAATACAATAAAGTGATGAAATTACCATTAGGGATTAAGGTTAATGAATCAGTCAAAGAAGTATGTAATGACAACAATATTAGATTGGTATATTGTAGAGCTAATAAATTAATAAAATAGAAAAGCAGAGATATTATTAAAGGTAATAAGATGAATAGTGTGGGGGTAATCTATAAACTTTAATGTAGGAATTGTTATAAGATCTATCACGGAAGCACAGGGAGAACTCTTTAAGAACGGGTATGAGAACACGTAAGAGCTTTTAAGAATGATAGAGCCAAAATATCAGATTGGGCTGATCATTGTAGAGATTTGAAGCATAACCCGCACCCAAAAGTAGAAATCTCATATCACTTACCAGAAGAAAAAGAAAGATTAATGATAGAATCTTGTATAATTAATCCATTTCCGTATATTAAAAAAAAAAAAATTAAAAGTCAATGATATATTTGGATGGCTCAAAAATGATATTAAAAATATAGATCGATTTTTGTAATAGTAAATTTGAAGTAAGTTAAATATTCATTTATATCGCAATAATAGCATAAGAATTGCGATTTCTGTATTGTTTGGGCATGTTATAGTATGTAAATATTTTTTGAAATATATCACAACGAATTCAGTTGAGGAAGAAGAAAGATTTCTTGTTCTCAGTTATTCAAGAAGTTTTCTGTTAAAGAAAATTAAATATTGGAAAATTTTACGTGTGTGAGAAATGGTCATGGTTTACGTCGAGGACACAGCTTACACCATTATCGACGCCAGCCACATCACTATTGCTGTGTACATGCGTTACGTGGATGACCTCATCTTCTATGCACATCAGGCAGATAGCCACTTCATTAAAGAAGCGTTTTCAGCTATCCATGTAGATATCAAGTTTAATGAAGAAAAAGAACTAGATAATGCCATTTCGTTTTTAGATATTAGAATTTCTAGAGACGAAACAGGAATGGTGACAAGCGTTTACCGAAAACCAACATATTCCCGGATAACACTAAATTATCAATCCTCCTGTCCGCCAGCCTTCAAAACTAATGTGATAAAGATGGCTATCATCCGGGCTTTCCGTTTGTCTAATAGGCTTGAAGTCTTCAACAGTGAGTTAGAATACCTACGCAATTTGTTTTTAGAGAACTCTTACCCAATGTGGTTTATTGAAAAGAATTTTCAGTTATGTATGTATACTCGATTCCATGCAAACAACATGGCTGCCAGTACGGGGAGACGGGCCGGAAGTTGGAGGACCGACTGGGGGACCATCGACGGGCCATCGAACGAAGAGATACCTTCTATAGAACTTTCACCCACATGGTAGAAACGGGACATTCGATTGACCTCCAAAATTCCACAATCATCGGACAGGCTCAGGATATACATCTCCGAAAATGCATGGAGTCGGTGTTAATCCTCACATCGGAAGAAAGTTACGACCAAATCTCGGTCAGAGAAATATACCAATATGGGTCCCCTAAAAAACCTAGAGACCAACGCTTCAAGTAAACTCAATTGTGTTCTTCCCCTGCCAATTGTGTGTTAGCCAATTTATTAAGTCATGTGTTCCTTCATGTAGTCATAGATTTCGATAACTTCCTATACCTCAGTTACATCATAGCTGAACTTCAAGTGAACTTTTTATTAAATGTTTTGGTTTGATTAAATAACAAATTGAAAAGATAAAGAAAGAAAAAAAAAAGAATTTTTTTTTTTTTTGAGAGGGGGGGGGAGGTTTGAAAAGAAAACCTTTTTGGGATTTGAAATGAGAGTACCTATAAATTAGGCAATGGTAATTAAATTTATTCCACTTTGTAAATGAAATAATACTTGCAATTGAATTGCACACAGTTGTAAAAAAAAAAAAAAAATTCTCTTTTCTAAGCTTGATGTTATACACCAATGGTTTTGAAAACAAGGGTTAATAATGTTTAATCTTGTAGATATGTATAAGAAAATATGTGATAATGTAAAAATAGGTGATAATTCTTTTATGTTGCACACTAATAAACAGTGCAAAATGAAAAGTAAAATTTAATTTTTTTTTTTTCAAGATATTGCTATGAATTCTATTTGATTGTATTCTGTTTACTTTAATTTGATCTAACCACATGTAACCTTGTAAAGTTATTTATCAATTTAACTCGTTTTTTTACCACAGAGGGCATTGTAGTTCATTCGCTGATTGGTACTTCAATATTAGCATTCTGATTGGACCAGATCCTTCAGCTACGGGTGTTCTCCAAAAAGGGTAGTATCCCATGGTTGTTCTTTTTTGGTTTTACTTAGCTGTATAAATGAGGTGCTGTTCCTATTTTGTAAATCACATTGAGAAAGGCTTGTAACTTCGGCAAGTCGAAACGTCTGTGTATTTTGTATTTTTAATTTTTATAAAGTTAAAATTAAATATCTTTGTTGTTGTTACACAATACTTCTAAAATGTCTTCTTATAGAATAGAATAGATCTGAATAGATCTTATTAAATGGAAGCCTATTCTTGTATGCACATTGACGATGTACTTTATAATTTTGTCTTGTTGGTCCATATAGAAAACTTTGCGAAGAAAGTGATAAAAATTCCCCAAAGGAAAGCATTAGAACCGCAGTAAATGGATTCTTATCCATATCTTACAAGCAATTTAATACGTTTACTAATTCACTCTTAATTTGCTTGGGTTTTGATGTGATTAAAAATAATGAAATTCAAGCAACTTAATACTTCAGTAACTCTAAGTATTAAGTAAGAACTTACGTAAATAATTTACAGAAATTTTTTTTTTGTATGTAGCTTGCAATGCTTGGATTGCCTTCTAATGCAATTTACAAAGACGAAGAAACTTTTCCAATTCGATTTAATATTTCGATTTCCAGAAAACTGATTAAAGGTAAATTGTTAGTGTTTGGTGATTGTAATATAGAAATACAGAAACTTTTCCTCTGTACTGTTTTCACGATTTTAGAGAACACGCAAACAACCACAAACTTTAACATTATAAGGGTTCTTTTAGAAACGTGCTGTCTCCCATTTCTTGACATAGGCCTACACGCATTTGATTAGTTTCAGATCTTACGTATTCTGCTAAAGTGATCAATAAAGCTAAAAATGACAAAATATTTAGTTATTTTATACTTAGCTATATCTGAGTTTCTTAAATGTAATAACATTAATTAATTAATTTTAAATTTAAATAGATTAGTTAAATTAAAGCGTTGCTTTGATGATTGGTTATTTGCTTTAATGTATGTGGAATATCCTCTAATTACAATTGACACTCGGGCTGTTCACTTCTAATGAATTGAAATTATTTTCACTTGATAACACTGTTCGCTGACAAAGTTCTTGTAATTCATGATTGCATTTAAGGTGATCGTAGCTTCTTGATATTGAACGGGTTTTCGGAAATACAATACTAATTTACCGGTATTTAATAATTGAGCTGTTCTCATGACATTTATTTACTTTACATTTGAAATAACGATTCTGTAAAGGATTCGTTTGATCTGTTACTTCCCCAATTTGGAGAGTTACGCTATACAACATGGTTCAGTTCTTCTTTTAGTTATATCCTTTTATTCATCTTAGATTTTAATGAGGGACCAATTATTGCAGTTATTCTTTAAGATAAAGATATGGTTAATTTAATAAAATCTTTTGACAGTTATTTATAGATTTAAAAGAAACGCCTTTTTTGGGGTTTTAATCTGAGACCCTGAGGCGGCCGTTTCGAGGTTGTTGTGCTCTCTTCAGCCAGGGCTACTCAGCCAGTGCAAGACTCAAAAAGGCGTAAGAGGGGAAGTATAAACTGAAGTTGGAAAACACAATGCACCCTCAGTAATTAAGAAACAACAATAAAAAAGTACATACGTAATGGAAACAAATATGATTGGACATTAAGCTTTCCGCCTCAAAAAGGAATTTGTCCGTAAATAAAGAAAAAGAAAAAATTAAAATAAAAACCAACAATAATAATAGAAACAAAAAGCTTTAAAAGCGTCAAATATTCCGCTTCAGAAGGAATTTGCCCATAAAGAAACAAAGGAGAAATAAAAAAAAAAAAAGGAAGAAACCAAAACCCTGTCATGGTTAAAAGAAAATCAATCATATTAAAAGAAATGCCTTTTTTGGGTTTTAATCTAAGACCCTGAGACGGCCGTTTCGAGCTTGTGGTTCAGCTCTCTATAGATTTTTTTATTTCAAAGTAAAAACGAAAAAAAAATCAATTAAATCAATTTCATAAAATGAAAAAATTAAGGGAAATTGTTATAATTTTTGTACATTACAATTCATTTAAGAAGAATAAAATTGTTTTTATTATTTTGCTAAGAAAAATTATCTCTACATAAAGTTCACAAAAATTAGCAAACATTTTAATAAAAAAAAAATGACGATTTTCTTCTTTTTTTTTTAATCTTACATATTTTGTTCTTCGGCAAAAGCAAGTCGACCTACTAAAAGAAAGAATAAAAAATTATTTTAGGCTATATAAAATAATGACCAACTTTTATCTTATAGCTCAGGTTTCAGTTTTTTGCAATTAATTTACATTGAACTGTTAGTAAAGAAAAAATTTACTTGCTGTGAAATTTGTTTAAGGAATATAAGAAAAGAAAATGAGAAACAGCACCTGAACAAAGAGGAACTGTTGATATCGCTTTTTATATTAATGTATCATTAAATGTTTTTATTAAGTAAGCAATTACGGAACAGATAAATAATGGATTTTTCTTTTTAATAAAATATCGTATGTGTATAAGGTATAATATTTTGAGTTAGCGCTCTAGACGGCTGTCCCTCTCGCCCCATTTCTTCTAGGAATCTTATCTCTCTTGCTGGTACACGTTTTCTTGATATAAGAAAAATTAAATTTCAAGAAATAGATTAATTTTATTTAATTTTGAGTGTTTGTCTGTCTAAATACAAAATAAAATACACTTTTAGTGTATAAAGCACGCAGCTTTGAATATTAGAATTAGATTTCATTCTAATCTGATAAAGCAATATTTTATTTTCTAAATAAGTCTTTTTGGTTCCAGAACCAAAAACTAAATTATTTGCAAATAAAAAAAAAAATTGATATTTCTAAGGAAATAATTTTATTTTCCTAATTATTGTCTATTTAATTGTTTACAAATTATTTTGCCTTGGCATTGAATTACAAGGCATCAAAAAGAAAATGAATCCAAACAAGAAATAGTTGGGGTGCAAACTTTCGGATAACTGCATTGTGAAATCCAAATCAAATTCTATCAAAGGAAAGTGACGTAATTTTAAGTATTTCTATGTAATTTGTGTTTATTTATGAGAACTTTACAATTAGATGTAGCTTTCAATCTCTTTCAGTACAATTTCCATTAAGTTAGCAGTGAGATCGTGTTTGGTGACATTTATCTAACATTAAAAATTCAGATTAGTGAAATAAACACATTTGATTTATCGTAATTACTGCGCTTTAAAGTGTTTTTTGTGCCTTGTGATCCGATTGTACTGCAATCAAAAGAGATTTTCATTTTATTACCCTAATCGTATCTTTAAAGCGTTAGATACCAACGTTAGACCAGATCTATGGTAGCTACTTGTCATTCAGGTTTAATAAGCAGCGGAGGAAAATTGGTTCCATCCTAGCTTTACATTTCATATGAATTTAAATCATATCTAATGGCTAGGCATTCAAAATTCTTTTCCGCTGCTATTTCTGTATTATTGTTCGTTGCTATTCCAAGTGCAAGAACTAAAAATCAGAGCGTGGTCCACTCTTAATCCTTTGCTTGTAGCGTCGCTATTTGGAGGCCACTCGACGAAGAAGCGTCTCATTCATTATTGATCCACGAACCTTATTAAGTCCGTTGAGATTAATCCGGAGCCCGGTTGTCCTTCCCCGCAACAAGTCCGATTAGAGCATCCGGAGACGAAGGGGGTCTCTTGCAGCGCCACCGAGCGAAAGGCACGATAAACAAAAGATAAAACGAAAAGAAATCAATGCGGTTGGTAGAGACCAGGTTCATCATCTTAACTTGATTGCCTCTTGTCTGTGTTAGGGCATCACAACAGCGCCACCACTGACCAAACACAGGGCTTTTTAATTTCGGGCTCCGAATTCCCGAGAGGGGATTTCGCGATTGTTCTTTTATTCCAAGAAATAGATAATTCTCAAAGTAAATAACAAAGCTTTCTTTGAATTTGGCGTAAGATTATTCAGCACCGAACCAAGAAGCATCAACTTATTCTTTTTTTCTCTTCCCAGAGCCTTTCAAGAACTTAGATTGGAATTAAACTCCTTACCATCTTAAAACAGGATTTTAGAAGCCTTTCCCCGAAGGTAAATACTATTACGTTAAGAGAATCCTCTCAGATCATTAAGACATTCAATTATTTCAGCTATTAGAATCAGAGCTCATACATGTGCAATCTGTACCCTACAAACGAGTAAGAAAAAGAGATACTTTTGGAAGATTCTAGATCTTTGCCAGATATCTGTACATGGACTCCGGAATTATGCCACATCAAGCATATATGTATTGTAGATTACGAATTGTAATTCGATATAATTATTTCTAGATGTTAGATCAGTAGTAAAAATAGGGGTTACATTTAATAGTCAACTATTACAACTTTAGTTAGTGCCTGTACAACTTTAGTAATTTCTATCAACAATAATTCAACAAGAAAGAATTTTTTTGCCCTTGTCATTTAAGTCTGGGAAAACTCTAGGAATCTCGCAGAATCTAATGTTAAACAAATGAACGTGCTGATGCAAGCTGTGCCTACGGCACCATGAAGCGTAATAAACATGGTTTCCATGTCATTATAATTTGAAAGACTACTGATGAACACAAATAACAAATTAATTTTTATTATGTATTTGTTGTTCCTTCTGGAGCAATTTCTGGAGGTGCAGCGCTCTTTCTGGTGATTATCCTTCTTGTCATTTATATTGAGATCTCGTTGTTTACTGGTGACAAATTCCAGCTGATGATCTCCAAAGAGCGAGAAACAGCTGTCCTGGGATGTCACTGAGTAAACACTTGGTCCCAACCACTGTTTATTTTTCTTGTTTTATTTATTAAGGGAAAGTTCTGGTACTCGAAGGAAGAATACATCAACACCAATACATTCTGTGGCATTCTAGAGAAAGACTGCTTTCAATTTTTCTGAGACTCGACTAACAGCAACAGTTTTTATAGTTACTACTAAACAAAAGTAACGAAAAATAAAGCCTTTACTTTCCTTAAAAATTGTATAAAGTTAATTGGATTGGTGAAAATTGTACATGTGTTGTATTTTACTCTGACAACACAGAATTGGATTTACTGAATGAGTTTATTAATTGTTTGAGTATTAATTGATATTTTTAATTTACTAATTGTATATTACTACTTCAAAATTATAAAACGGGTATTTTTTGACATCAAACGCATGATGGTCTTAGATAAACATTTAAAGCAATTGGAATCTCCACTATGTTATAATTTAATCCTATGAGACCAATAAGTCAAGACTCTGACAGCAGCCCACGCTTTTCGTTGTGGCATTCTAAGAAACTATTCTGAATCTCGTGGCCGTATTCTACTGTCTATTGTTGATTTTTCTTTTCAATTTAAATTAATTAGATTTAGATTATTTTAAACGAAGGAATTTGCAGATTTAATTCTATTCTAGCATCTAATAATAAGTAAATGAGGACATTAATACAATAAGCAGCGCACACTTTTCATTGCACCGTACCCAAAAAACAATTCCACTGCAAATAGCTTAAACTTTAAAGTTTTGATGAAAGTTAGAATGTTGAAAATGGTCAGGGACACATCTCTAATAAAACTGTAATTTTGTCTTAATTTAAAGGTCTAAATTAAAAAAAAAAAAAGAGATTTTCATAAGTATTTCATTTAAATGCTTCAGATCTTCTCGTGTTCCTTAATTATTTCTGTTACTAACCTGAAAAGAAATCGATTTCTTAATTGGAGTGATTTGTTTTTGAGTGGAGAAACCAAGCAAATTGGATTGGTAGCGAACGATTGGCAATAATTATCTGGGCAATTGAAAATCTTCATTTTAATTTACTATCATTCTGGTATCCAAAAGAGACTCTTTGTCATTTGCAGCCATAGAACTCGTAAACACGTTTAAAATTCATCACGGCTGTTAAATTCATTACGTTGTTGACTGAGACGCTGCTGCAACTAAGGACCTCAATTGCGATGGGGGCGTGGCAGGGTTAATGGGAGATGTGCTCGATGTAGGATTTATTTTATTAAGTAAAAAAACTCAGCCTGTAAAAAAAAAAATAATAATATTTGACTTCAAGGTTCTTATTAAGCTCAACGTGAAAGATTTTATTGCATATTAAAATATCTTCTGAAAACTACATATTTATCAACGCTACAGGAAGAGAAATGGCTAACTTAAAGCAGATGGTGAATGATAGTTTTGTTGTTTACCATTGATGAAATTGTAAAGAGTCAAGGAATTATTAAGGAAAAAATTGTAATAGAAAGATATTATTAATTTATTATCGATATCGCGTTACATTGAAATCCATAATGTCATTTCTATTCTTATGTTTAGTAAACATATAGATTTTTACTTATTTTAGATTAATTATATATTTTGCAATATTGTTTAGAGTGTTTAAAAACTTAAAAATATATTATGTTTCTGTAATAATTTTTAAACAATATTAATTTTTATCAGGTCCAATAACTTTTTCAACCATGATTGCAGAAGAAAAAAATCAGCCATCTAGAATTGTTCATTTTGCTAAAACATGAGCTGTGTAAATCTTTTTCAGGATTAATTGACTAGGTTTCGATGTAAAAAATTAAAATTTTCTCTAATACAGTATATAAAAGAAAGGATGTAGATTTTCAATTTGCACATAATTAATTGGTATTTAATATTAATAAATAGGATGTTTTCAAAAGTGATATTTCGTATTAGATTTATTTTAATATTTTTTTTTTTTTTATTAAATTGTAATTTCCTACAATTTGATATTAGATCGTGCTCAAGGAAAAATGTAGGCCTATTTGTTCGTAAATTTTTTGTGTCCATTCATAATTCTTAATTTCTCCAAATTATTAGTTTTGTTTACGTAAATCACACAGACGGCCTATCATAAAGTTCCTTGCTTAGCGTTGCATCTTTCAATGTACACAAAAGCAATGCTAATATAAAAAAATTGGACAGTTAAGGTGTTGTTTCCAGTCAGATCTGGACTAATAAGAGAAAAAAAAAAGTTCAAAATTATGACGTACAAAGGAAAAAAATATAAAAATAATATTAAGATAAAATTTATATTTTAATGGATTTTATCTTTTAAAGTATTTTATTTTTGATGTATCATATTACGAAATTTTATAAAATTTGACCAATTTTTACAGAAGTTGTTGAAGTATAAGTCTTTTGGTTTCATATTTGTATGAATTCATACATTTGTCTTTTCTGAAGTTGTTAAAACTGAAATCTTGAAATGTAATAGCAGGTTTACATCAAAAGTTTGTATTCGATCTTCGTGTCAAAAATCAAACAGTGTTCGTTCCCATTTTTTTTTTCAACCCACTAACAAGAAACGACATTGGATTTTGCAAGTTTTTGTTATTCTTACGTATAGACTATGTAGCCAACATAAAAATGAAAATTATGCTTCAAAAATTAAAGACAGTTACTGTCTTTCATGCAATATAACTTCTCTCAAACCTTTTATTTTTTATGTTTATGGTCTTATCCTATATTGATTATAAAACATAAAACTCTAATACAATATTTACTTTTTCACGGATTCATAATTTAATGCAAGATTACAATTAACATATAATTTTATTTTTTTAGTTAGATTAGCTCTTCAAATATAAGAATTTTATGTCAACACTTGGGAATGTAAAGGGTGCCGTAAGATGAGAGAATTGATGGATCAATTAGAGAATTTAGAGAAAATCTCTAAAAATCTCTCTAAATGTCTCTCTAAAATCTCCCGAAATTTAGAGGACTACTTTTTTTTTTCTCTCAATTGGTTGTTGGAGATCGGTTTTCCTCCACCCTCTTGCTAAATAAAATCCTGCGAGCTTCTGAAAATTACTGCAGATTATTGAGAAAAAAAAGTGGTTGTAGAGTTAATGAAGTATCTTATTTTAGTACTGTTAAACAAAATTAGTTTTTTTTTACTTTGATTAAAATATTTATAATTTCATCATCAATAGTTTAAAATAAAAAGCACTTAACTGTCATTATTTGTTAGTTAAACAAAGTACTGCATTCTACATCCTGTCAGCACTTTTTATTCCTACCAAATCACAACCCAACAGTATTTCCTTTTGATTTTAACAAAAACAAAAGCGCACCGATTTTTATTTATACTGTATTGGATGAGTCCAGAAGTGAAACCTACGAGACTAATGAGAAGCAAATGGGAGATGTCAATTAGGTGTTGAACATCATGCACAGTAATGGAAGGGTAAATGGCAAAACGTGACAGAAATTGCTAGAAGACGTCAATTAGTTACTAGCCACAAGCCTAGAAAATTTGCTGAACAATATTTATTAATGTAAATATCTTAATATTGTTAAGCAAAGTTTCTAGGCTTGTGGCAAATAACTAATTGACGTCTTCTAGCAATTTATGTCACGTTTTCTCGTTTACTCTTCCATTACTGTGCATGATGTTCAATACCTAATTGGCATCTCTCATTTGCTATTATTAAAAGAAATTATTAAAAAAAAACTGTTTAGCTTAAAACGAAGTCCTTGTAAAACGGGCTATTTACCATTAGCTAAAATAACTAGATAAAACAGTTATTGCTGAATAGTTTTTTTCTTTCTTTCTTTCTTTCATGATTTTTGGTCACAGCTAAAATTCGATGTCATCTCTGAGAAATCTTTTGGTAATTGCCTATTTATATTTATATACAGTGCATAAAAGAAGTGTCGACTGCCACAATTTTTCTTTCCTTGCGCCGCACAAAAGATCATAATGTATCAGAGAAGCACACGTCTCGTGGTTATAGCGCCTAACACATCGTTTTCACTCTGTTGGCAGCCTCAAGCTATGGAGTGATTGAATTTTATTTTCTCGAGCCACTGCGTTTATCGAAGTGTTCCCCGAGTGATTGTTATCCTGTCCGCTCGAGCCGCGTGACTTGCTCCTTTCCTTCATTCGCAACTGGTCGATTTGTGCGAATCCCAACCAGGCTTTTGTTCAGCACTCGGCTAACAAAGCAGATTCCGGTGCAAATGATGCCCTCGGGGCAGGCTGCCGCGTGCTTTCGCCGCTGTCCAATAAAACGTCCACTCTTCCACCCGCCTCCCCCCACCTTAAGGAGCAGGAAATGACACCAACCACTGGACAACACAAACTTGTATGAAGAGCACGTCGTTTCCTTAAAGTTGGACGAAGATTGCACAAATAAATCTAAATTGCTTTCATTACCAGCCTTCCAGCAAAGCGCCATCTGCTATTGCAAAATTGACTTATTTTAACAGAAAATTAACACTCTTCTAGCTACAGTCAGAAAACAGAATAGCTATGTACGGTTATTATGTACCTAATCTTCTTCAATTAGTCAGTGTTGTTGTGATGGGGAGATGAAATCAATCATACTTCTTACTGACCTTCACGAGCCTGATATTTAGTTTAGAGATATTTGAGCATTATATCTTAAGTGACAACCATTAAACCATTGACTATCATGAAATTGTAAATGTATTCTATAATTTTATAGCGTATATTTCAACTTCAAAATGTCAATTTGAAGATTGGCATTATGTTTTAATTCTCCAAGCTTTCGTCTTATTAAAAACTATTTTTTTCTGTTCTGATACTAGTAAGGTACCCTGCCCAAATAACGCCACCTTAACGTTTAAATTACTGTAAGTCTGGAAATAAGGTGTATCGAAACACGAAAATTATGACCAAGAAAGTTTAATCTTCTGTTTGAAGCATACCATAATGAAACATATGATAACTTTTCCTGGAGAAGTATGAGAACTCAAATAAAAAAACTTTGCAAACTGGCGTTATTAGGAACACCTGGTTCAATTAACGCCATCTACTTTCTAGTAACTTAACTTATTTAAAATTAAGAATTATTCCATCATTGTAAACATTATTTGTACAAAATTACAGTAAAAAGCAACTAAATTTGACTTTCTGTAAAAAATAATAAAAAATCACTTGAAATTAACGCAGTCTTTCTAATCTGAAGCTAAAACAAAAGAGGAAATGTAAAAATTAATTAATTTCGGCCTTTTCCGATTATAAAAGCAAAATAATAAATAAGATAAAAATCTATATTTTCATGAAACATATTAGTAACTTATAAATGTCGTACATAACCTAAAATCGTGTATGTAGACCATTAACACAATCATGGCGTTAAAGCGCTACTGAGCACATGGATCACATGATACACTTGTTTGTCTACAATTTCCGAATTTTAAAAATAACAGTTAACTTATCTACATAGAAGAATCTTCAAGAATCAAGAAAACATATAGTTTTATATAGTTAATCTTTGCTGAACATTAAAAATTCTACATTTTATCTTACGTTGATATAGTAGCAGCCTTTCAGAACCAGTCCTCGACACGAAAAGGTGGAAATATAATTTCACTCGAAAATGTTGGCGGTCTGCTAGTAACTCACTTCAACACTAGATGGCATGTCAATGCAAACTACTTTAGTGCAATACCGCCATCTCTTATATTTATGAAGAATTAGATAGGTGGCATTAAAGGTATACATGGCGTTATATGGCTGAGGTACCTTACTTAAAGTAAATACTATTATACTATCATTTATCTGGCATGGATCTTCAGAGGTAATCCTTAAACTCCAGAAAAACTAAATTTTGAAAGAAGTTTTGTATGTATATTGATAGGACCGACAAACGGATTTCACCATCGTGTTCAGAGGCCCAAACACTGTAGAAATTTCCCAATTTCGAGATATTTGGCATTGTTTGTATTGTATATCCTCAACAACTCCCGAAAGGGAAGGTCGGATCGGCAAACGGATTGTGTTCAGAGGTCCAAACAACGAAGGAATTGCGTATTTGCCCCTCCCCCAATATTCGAAATATTTGGCATTGTTTTCATTGGATTTTCGCTAATAGTTTAAATGTTAGAAATGCAATCTCATTTAAGTTATCAGTTATAGCTTGATGGGTAAGTTCTCGGTCTCATATGCTGAAGGATGTCGATGAAGTATCTATCTACTGTTGTTGTTTTTTCACTTAATGTTTTTTTTCTCAATATCCGCGTGGATTTTTTTTTTCTTATTTTCCTAATTTTTTTTTTATTTTTCCTGAGATTAATGTACTTTTTTTTTTATTATTATTTGCAAAATTTTTTATTATTATGGATCACCCTCAAGTTTATGCTTTAGCACAAAATTATATTCACTTGTTTCAAATTATTTTACACTTCTGTCTGAATACATATTTTGTATTTTTAGATAGACATATAATTAATTTTTACTATCAATATCGTTTTGGCGCAGCTTAGCCGCAGCTGCTTTTGCGCCATAAAACACCAACCAACCAACCATATCGTTGGAGTAGTTGTTATGTACGTACACACATTTTTTTTTTTATGTAAGATGAATTAGTAATAAAAGCTAGGTTTCCAAAGACAATTGTGCATTAAAAGAGATTTAACTACATCTGCAACATCGCTTTCTCAGTTTAATTTTTATTTGTGGTATTGATGGAATAATCACCGTTAATCCACTACCAAACAATGTTGAATCTCTTAAAATTTTAATTTGAAAAAGAAATTGCAGAAATGAAGGAAAAAAAATCTAATTCTTCAAATAATTTATATCTCATTACAATTTTTGTCGTAATTAAGTATGTTACTTTGTTCTTTTACCAGTTTTAATTTTTTTCTGTATAAGTACTATGCATGGTTTTACTTGACTTTTAAGTGTTTCTGATTATCTTCGAGAAACCGAATAAAT
>JAFIDM010000001.1:60970435-60997519 GCA_023159025.1 Thereuonema tuberculata
AAAGTCAAGTCTATTTCAGGATTCCAGAAAACTTGTTGAAACCCCGCTCCGCCTACAACATTCCGAACCGTATTTCAAGAAGGGTTTTACACATCCCATCAGAGCTCCATGAGCGGTCTGCGCACGTTTCGACGTTAATCGGGCGGTGTAAACTCGGCTACCTGCGGTTTGGGGTAGCAGTCGTTAGTGGGTGGCAACAAAGAGAAGGAACGGTCGCAACGGAACTGCATACATCGAGTCCGAGCAAATATTACAGCAACTACAGTTGTGGAAAAGTGCCGACGGGGGTTGCTGTGCTGCTACCACATCACATCACACACCAAACGTCGGGATGTTCGAATATTTACTAGACCTTGCTTGCTTTTCGACCGTTCATGTAAATATATCTAGGTCGAGGAAACAGTTGGAATAATTACGAGTGCAAGCCAGCCTCGCAGCGAGCGGTGGTCGGCCTTGCCCAATCTTTTCTCTGTTCATTAGTGGCGCTTAAATTTATTTTAATGAGAAATGCTTGGCGCACACGCAGTAAATGAGAGTGACCACATACGGAGCTCGGGAGCGGAGAGGAGAATCCCGAACGCAATTAAACACGGTTATTTAACGCTCGCCTAATTGATTATAATGCATGAGCTCTCCCGTGCGAGAATGCCACGATGCACCCGCGCGCCCTCTTCGCGAAACCCATCCTTCCTCCTCCTTCGCGAACCGCAAGGATTAATGCTTGTGACGGAAAAAGAAAGCCTTGAAGAATGGACCCTCCTTTCATAAATTGGCGCCCTCTGCGGCCGGGCGTCTCACTCGCTACGAGAACATGTAGTTTATCTTTGTTGGTGGCAAAGGGACCCCACAAAAGCACCATATACGACACGGTGGCACTGGGCTATCTTATTCACTGTATATCCACAGATATAAGATATTAGCAGTCACAAGGGACTTAAAATATCATTATACAGAACAGCACAAATTCAAATATGAGCTACACACAAATATACAATGAGCTTACACAACAAAAATCAAAAAGGATGAAGAAGGATTCTTGAAGTGCAAATTAAAAACATAGTTACATCATTTAATAAAACATAACGAATTAAAGTTAGAAGACAAGTCATTATTTATTTACATAAAGGCATTATGCGTTCAAGAGATATCTACATTTTTTATTTTTTGAGAAAAATCTTTTTTTTATTTTTTTCAGTACGGTACTGTTTTTACTTTATTAACTGCTCCAAATTTTATTTTAGTAATAAGAGAGTAGACCTTCTAAAATGTCAATTTATGCAATATAATTGCAATAGCTCCAGTATATTAATGACTACATTTTACATTTTATATGTATTTACGTATATATAGAATATCTTTACCTCATACTTATCTACTTGTGCAAGTAATTATATTTGCCATTGCGTCTCCTGCTCGCTTCTCTTGCCAATGCCGCTGCAAGAGTTAAATATGTTTTATTCTTCGATTTAATTATTACTTTAAATTTGTTAATTTTAATTTTTAAGAGTTTTATGGCGAAGAACAGAACATTTATTTATTATTTTCGTTTTAGTTCAGTATTTTATTGAACTATCTTGAAAACTTAATATAATCTTTCTTTAGTTAGTGAGAGAAAAATGTAAGTGAATTGTTGAAAGAAAAAAAAATGGTTGGGAAATTCCTTAACATGTAATGAAATAATTTCTTTAAAAGACTTTATTGTATCAGAAGAAAGGAATATCCGCTATGTCCTGATGTTATTTAGAAAGGTTAGTAAAAAATTCTTCTTCAGACTGATCATTAAAAAGTAACCTTATAATCGTGGACATGGATGTTAGTCTGTTCTCAGTTATATCGGTGTTCTACGATGTTGCAAGAAAGAACATGAATTTCATTTGGTACTGATGTGGTCACGACGAAAGAAAGTATGAGGAAATTTACTGTAAAGTAATTGACCCGTCAAATGCTTTGCTAGTGAAGTGATGCCTAGGCAGACATAATATCGATTGTTTTAATAAAAGCACAAAAGTGGATCCTTCTAGATTATTAGAAACTTAGAAAATCGAAGGTTAAATGACTTTTAAAGACAATAGATATTGAACAATACTGTACATTAATTACTTATTGCAATATAAATGAGACGAAGAGAAGATGATAGAGTATCTCCATCAGAAAAAATTTATTTATCCTAAGTAAAGTAAAGGAAGAAAACTTTACATATAAAATTCACAATAAATTTTAGATGTTTGACATCCTTAGTTGTATATTGTTCAAATTTATCCTTACAGATTTCATGCTAAACAAGAAATTTAATCTTAAGAATTTTTAAAATTCCTTAAAACATTTTGAATGCTACATATGATATTATAAGAATTCTCATTAAAATATGATCAAGTTAGATTCTAGTTAACAATTAATTCAGTGTTCTTGGTATTTCGAATCTCTTTGCAATGATTTTATTGAAACTCTCATAGGTTTACACTTATTCCAAAATAGAGTTCTAAATAATAAAAAAAAAAAAATTGCTTCATTCAAGATTGCCTATTTTTTTTTTTTTTAAATTAAAAATCAAATTTTTAAATCTGATTGCGAAAAATATTCAAAATATAAGTATACATGTTAAAAGCCTAATTAAACTTTTTCAGTATTCTTACCTACTTTGGTATTTCTATCAAATTTCCACCAACTTACTTCCATATACCTTTCCCATTTTTCGTGCTACCTAATCAAATACTCTCAATCAGGCAAAAAGACTGTCATATTACATTTACATTACTTACATTATTACAATTCTTTCACGCATTTTAATGATACATATTTCTAACCTTCTGTAAAATATGTATATATTAATAACCAAGATTTATAAACCATTAAGTCGTAAAAACACTGTAAAATGCAATAATAATTTTACATCAATCAAACATTTAAAAGAAACTTTGTCTATTTTACAATAAACACCTATAAATTGAAAAGCTGATATTGAAATAGAAATTGTGAATAATATTTGAGGGGGCTAGAATCAAAGGCAGCTAAATCCATGTTTTAAAATTTTACAATTTTTTTTTTTTTTTAAGGTGATAACGTTGTATGAAGAAATCTTCAAAATACTTAGAGTAGGAATTAGAACTCAATGGATAGTACACAGAACGCCTATAATGACAGGTTATTCTTTTATTGAATAATTAAAATGTTAGAATAATTAAAATTTAGCTGCCTTTGATTCTAGCCTCCTCATTTGATTAATGTAAAATTGAAATTAATCTACATCAATTCTAAAAATTATTTTTTTTAAGTAATACGTTACTACAATCTATATTTAGTGAATAATAATGGAAAAAAAAATGGAAAAAAATAATAAAAAAAAAACAATTTTATTATTTATATGTAATCACTTTACTTTTTTACATGCACCTTACTTATATATGCATGTTATCGAAATAAGTAGATAAAAAAACATTTTTATTTAGTTAACAATTAATGTTAAATATATATATATATTTTTTTCTTCCTTAAACCAAATATTTGCTTTTAATCTTTTTGTTTCTTTTATTTTCTCTAATTGAAAGTTGCCCAATGAACTCTTATGACTTAAACTTGTTCTCTGTTAACTTTGTCGCTGTGTAGCAATGACTTAGCTTTATTTATAAATCTAAATTGGCGGGCGAAGGTGGATGGCTGGGCAACTTGTTTGTTCCTGCCATGTATCTGGATAGAGGGCGCTCCATTTCGCTCGCTTGTTATTGTCCCTGAACGTCTGTGGGGGGGCGGTGGGGGAAGGCCTCAGTTCGATTACACTACTTGTTTCCACTCCGTTAAATTGCATAACAAGCTCCGCAGGACCTGGTTCGGGCGAGCAGCGCTCGGCTCGGGATGTCTCTCATCGGGCGAAAACATCCGGCAAACCAGAGCTCCAAGGCTTGGCAGAAAAAAACAAAAGAGAAGGAAACGGAGTTTTAGTTTCAAATTCTCTCTTTCGTAATTAAATAGCGCTGCTTCTCATTGCGTTAGAACTGTTATCGGATGAGAATTTGCTTTTTTTACTCAGTTTCTGAAGAACGAGCTCCCAAAGCTCTTTGAAAGTCCGTTCAAAGTCTGTAACTAATAGAAAAAAAAAAAAAATAGTTAAAAGAAACAAAGTAAGTAGTAACACATTTGAGATATAATTGTACGTAACTTAAATTAAAACTCTTAATCAATAACATCAAGATGTTTTGCTTTTAAAGGAAAAATATTCTAAAATGGTTTCTATGAAATATTATTATTATTATTATTATTATTATGTTTGTATGTTTCAAACCTTGGGTTTCCCCAGCAAAAACAGTATGGCGGGTCTAGGACCAAAGCACATACTGCCAAGTGTAAAGACGTGTGCGAGAATGATTAGGGATGTGTGGTTGTGTCCATAAATTTCCTAACTATTATTATTATTATTATTATTAACAATAATAAAAGATGGTGTGACAATTTTCATAAATATTTTTTATTATTTTATTTATCGTAAGCTCTTCCGCCAGAGCTGTTGCGGTGCAAAATTAAAGGAACCCCATTATATAGTCTACACTAATTGTTCTTAACCTTTTCCGTTGAGATTCCGTTGAGAAGTATAAACGGATTCTCGTGTATATCTAAGAAAAAGTGACGGTCGACCTTTTGCATCTGCCAAGTTGGATGCAATGCTCGAGGTGTCCTTTATTATCTTCCACAGCATCCTAGAGGTAGAAAAAAATCCTTCCTTGACAAACTACAGATTTAAAGCTATCATTAAAATTTCAACTTTATACCTTGATCATATACAGACAGACATACGGACGGACGGTATTATTTCTATTTAAAATTGCTCCGTAAAATCAATGTTGGAACAATTGTTAAGGAGCCCTCCATTTTTTTTTGTATAAACACATAATTAAAGTTAAATTCAGAAGTGATTAAAAAGACCGATTTGTTACCGTTCTGTGGAAATCACTTTTTATTTTTAATTTAGCAATTAAATTATCATAGATATTTCATTTAGAATTTCAAGTTAAGTTTTTAGTTTTTCAGTAATTTTTTATTTATTTTAAATTATACCTGTTAAAAATTATTTTACGTATGTTAAATATAGCCTATACAAATTGAGAAATAATTGATTATACAAATGCACATTTTAAAATAAAATGTATTTAAAAATATTAATGTATTTCGTAATGTATTTTTAATATTTTTAAATATATTTTGTTTTAAAATACGTGTTGTAGAATCAATTATTTCTCAAATTATATATCTTTTTTTAAAAATAAAATACTCAAAATTAGCATTAACAATAACTGTATATTATTCACAATCTATAAAATGTTGGATAATTTTTATTCCTGTTACCTATTTTTAGAGAAAAAAAAAATTTAAATTTCTTTACGAAAAAAATTGAGATATTAATTATTTATTAATAACGGCTTTTTATAAATTTCTATATTTTTTTACTTTTTTTTTTCTTTTGTTTGCTTCTCTACGTTTCAGTAGAAGCTGTCGAATTTCATTAAGATATAAAAACATCGGTAAGAATGAAGAGAATAAACTGGAGATGGTTGTGAGAAAGTGATAGAATTACTAAGTGGGAAAAATAAAAAAGATTTTTAAAAATATAGCTGTTGAGAGCGCAAAAGGCCTATTCGTTCCCTCAAACGGCAGCATTAGATAGAAGGGGGTGGGGGGAGGCGAAAAAAGAGAGAAAGAAACTGGAGAGATAGTGAGAAGAGAGAGAAAAAAAATGATTTGGTCGTGCGATGCTCTGCACGTCTTGGTTGCGCGCGGCCCCCCGCCGCTCTCGCAGCCCGAGAAAGAGATAGCTGTGCTGCCGCGAATCAATACGGCCATGATGAGATTTTAAATGTATTCGCTGAGCAAGATTCTGATATTGATCTCCCGGAGAGGGTGGTTCGGGAGGAGGCACGACAAGCAAGCCAATGCTCAATTCAATTCTAGAACGCACTGGTAATTCTGAGTTTCATATCGCCCGTCCGTCGATGTGGGGGTGGGGGAGGGTTGGCGGCCGGAGAAGAAGCACGCCGTCACATCGCACCGGCGGCGGCAGCAGCCGTTCTCTCTCTACTTCCCCCTTCGCATCCGCACCCCCACCCCCGCTCTCCTCCTACCCCTGGCTCCTTGGAGACGAAACGGAAAATAGGAGGAGATGGAATGAAAAGGATGAAGAGAACGAAGGAAACGATTTGCGAGAGAACGAATGGGTGGGATAAAATGAAGAGCAAGAATACTCACTCTTAACAGAAAAAAAAAAAAATAATAAAAATATATCTATTCACTTTTATTCAATCTTACACGAAAATCGAGTTGTAGATGTGTGAAATTAAAAAGGAAAGAAAAGTTTCTTTGTATTTTTAACTCAGTTTTAAATTTAGAAACAAAGTGGTTCAAATTCTTAAGTGTAACTACGTTACAGCTGTAAATATAGCAAAGTTTTAAAGTTGGAAAAACTACCTTAAAGAAAATTAAGAATTTTTAAAGTAAAGAAATTTAAAAATTTATAAAAAATTTTACACTCAAATTTATAAAAAATCAACTACTCAAATTTGACGGATATTTTTATTTTACTTCTTAGCTTTTTATACTTTATTTATTAATATGAATACAATCAGTTTTATTAACATTACATTAGTAAGAAATACTAGGTGCATTAAGATTTTTAATTTAAATATATAAATAATGTAATTTCTTATTGATAAATAAAAGTTATTATAATTTTTTACTCGTTATATAAGTGAGCTCTACTGCTCTGAAGATAAAAAAAAAAAAATTCAAACGATTAATTTTTATCTGAATATTCATTCTCAAAAACATCCCAACAATACGATCCAACAAGAAAAAGGAAGGACAGTAAGAAAGATAAGCTATTCAAATTTATACTTTATTTCAACTTGAGTTGTAAGTTTGTTCATCGTAGTATAGAAGTAATTAAAACTCACACAAGCAGATTGGTACGAGCACGAGCGAATTTCTGGGGCTGTTAATAAAATCTTCTCTAAGTGCTCTCTGAAGCGCTGGTGCTGTTAAGAAAACTCGCTTTCAAAGTTTGGATTAAAATATCAGAATGAGGAGGATTTGTTACAAAGGATGATTTTCATGTATATTTTATTTATACAAATGGAGATCGTTTCAAACCTAATTTCCACTGACAGAAAAGGGCGCTAATAAGGACCATATTAAAATTCAATGGAGATGTCAGAGGAATTCTGTTGCCAAAGACATTTTTGCCACCTCTTTTTTTTTTTTTTGACGTCAAGAGAAAGGAATTAAGTTGCCACCGCATCTCGTAAATGACGTCATCAGACGGAGAATCAATCGTGTGGGTGAGTGGAACTACTGCTTCTCGCGGCATCTGTTGACAAGAGGCTGAATTATGAAACAAGTTGTATTGATTTTCGTACTTTTTAGACTTTCTTTTGTAGAAGTGGAGTTAGAAACGCAGCACGCGACTCATTGTGGTAATTTGTATTTATAAGAGGGACGGGAAGGTTCTTCACAGAGGAATCATTTTTAAATTAAAATGTCGAGTCTTTAAACTTTTATTAGTAGAACTTTAAACTTAAATTAACGATTGTGCCTTTGCGGGAAAGTTAATACAGGCTATCCAGGTTCAAAGATGAAGTTTTAATGAATAAAAATGCTAAGTGATTTTTTTTATTAAATGCTATTATGTTTGTTTTACTTTTTCATATTAACACATTGCCTATTATAACTTAAGTTTACGGTTTTAATAAGCACTTCCAACTAGATTGGTTTTCTGTAGGGTTTCACTTTTGACCTACGGTTTTGCCAAGGAAAATTCTAAATGACTCCTGTTTTATTTAATGGCTTGATTGTTTGTGATTCGATCTGTTTTTGTTGTCTGCTATATTCCGGTCGTTTTCTCTTCATTCATTGGTGTTTTACCATCAAACGTATTATTCGAAGGTTTCGTCAGTCAAAAAAAGTTGGTGGAACCACTGATTTAAAGAAACTGACTTCTTGGGATTGATTTAATCCTTGACTTGTCAATTGATTTAATTGACTGACTTAATTGGTAGTTTAAAAAATCCTGTGCAATTTTTTTAGTGTTACTGGATAATTAATTTCAGAAATAAATTTAATGTATTTTCTTTTTGAATAATAATCGAGTAGTATTGATTACAGTAAAGCTCCGATTATCCGCGGAATTGGGTGGCAAAGGCACCGGGGATAGCAAAAATCACGGATAACCTGAAAAAATGACTAAAAATGAGGTGTAAACACGAAAAAGAATATTTCAGCATAAAAACTATGTTTTATTGTTCAAAAAACATAATATGTAAAACTTTTAAAATATGTACAGTACAGCAGAAATCTTTGCAAAAGAGCAAGAGCCTGCCACTTATCCACAAATTCCGAGAAGGCCTGTAGGATTACGATGCACAATAAACCTGTCAGTAATTTTCGACATTTGCACTGTAGGGCCTATTGTATTTTCCCTGTTGTTGGCTTGGATTAAAATTGGGTTTTTTTGAGGTTCGTAATTAAAAAAATTTTTAGCGGCACTCGCGGATAATCGGGGCTTTACTGTATATCATTATACCTTGCCACTCAAAGAACTTAATCATCTAATTAAAGTTATCTCTTGATTGTCGTTCTCTATCCAAAATACTTGCTGCATCGTTGATTGTCTGAAAATCATGTACATAAGAATAGCGAGTGATGTTGAATTTTGTGAAATACTTTGTTCTTTCTGCATCCGCATGAAGCAATGAATGTAATAGATGGGATCTATTTTTTTATAAGATATTTTAATACACAACGGAGAGAATAAACAAGTTTGAGGACAATTTTAATATAAATACGCATCTCCATCCACCCATCTTTAATCAAGATAATATAAAAAAGAAATTGTTTTACTGAATTGAAAATTATTTTACCTTAATAAATGTATTGATAAGGACATTGATTTTTATACAATATTGGATTAATAGTTAAGGAGCTATAGCCATCAAAATACATTGGCCTTTCCTTGTAATATAATCTTTTTTCCTTGTAATGTATTCCTTTTGATGTTTTGAACAATCTACTTTTCGTCCCCTCCCTCACAGTTTTCATTAGCCTCAAAGGCTGCTGCGTATTTCTTAAGTTTTAAATGTTTTTGTTTTTTTTTTTTGTCAATTTAAGAACTATTTTTTTTCAACTTGTTTTGCTATCTTACCAAGTGGCTATTTGAAAATTGGCACGTCAACGATATAGTTCTGAAATCCTTATATGTCATGCATTTACCTAATATTAAATAGGCAATTCTTACAACACCTAATAGTTGTAGGATATGTAGGATATTTTTTGAAATTACTATGTTGTTAATGTAGTTATTTCAAAATATTGCTTTTGAACAAAGTTCAATTATTTTATAATTCCAAACGTCTTAGTAATAAATTTAATTATGTAATTGCAAGTTAATTTTGAGAAAAGGGAGAGAAAAATAATAGATACTTTAGATTTATAGTTGTTGTGTTATTTGTATAAGCAGAAAAAATATAATCTTTATTATTTCCTTTGTATTTACATCTTGCTTTACATTTATATTCTGTAATGTAATATTAATAATATTTTCCTATATAATAATAAAACAGCGTTGCCTGCACTGTTGAACGAAGAAATCTTACATTACCAAACACTAACAAACTGTAACTTACATATTTGATGATAAAAACATCCATAAATTTAGGATTATGAAGTATATACATCCCGAAAAGCAACAAAAGCATTGGAGACAACAATCTTCAGACTGATTAAACATTTCATAAATTACAATAGAAAAATGTTATAAACTTATAATGATGATATTGATTTCAGTTATTCTCATAAAAAGGTTATTCTACAGGACGACATTGTTAAGAATAATTCCGTTTGGCATTAAACCGATGTAAAACTGAATCTTATTAATGTCTCTTCAGAAAGACTGAAGTAACAACGTAAAGATATTCCATTTTTCATGAAAATCATCATTCTGAATAAATAAAGCCCTAATGGTACCTTTCCTTGAGACTGTCCTGTTTTAAGTCTTCCTATGATCAGATCTCGCAAAAAATCATCCAAAAGACGAAAGATATTCAAAAGTAAATGAGATGTAGAAATTTAGAAGTAAGTAAAAAGTGAAGCTCTATCATCCCTGGCATTCTTATTATAACTTTTGCAAATATTAGTAATTTAATTACTGCGAAGAAGTAAAACACCGTAGATCAATGACATTTGAGCTTTCAAAATCATCTTAGTCTGATGTCTATGGAAGCTTACGTTTACAGTCTATGTTAGTGAAACACACATTTCCTATTGTTCGTGTTAACTTATATTTTTTAAAGGAATCTATATTTGTAAGAATTCTTGGAATAGGATGTTGATTATTCAAATATGAAAATAAACATACGATTGGAATTTTGTTCAGGAATTATTACAGCAATTTGACAATTTCTGAAGGAGTAAAAGTAAACACGTTATAATCCAACTCCCCCCCCCCCCCCCAAAAAAAAAAAATATTTTACTGCTCCAGCTTTTTCTTTTTGGTTGTTTAAAATTCATCCTTTTGTTAAGGACACGATTTTTCTTGGTTTGGTTGAACAGCTACGATCATCATAACCCTCCCATTCCAAAATCCTGCTACTTAATTAATTCCTTCCATTAAAACTACGTTGAATTTGAATAAATAATTGGCTATTAAAGCATTGTAAGTATTACTAATGTGTTATAATTACTGCTTATTTTTTTTTCTTATCGAGTTCTGTAAAACTTCTTGCTTTTTAGCACAGGTTGACCTTCAAGCGATCGGGGTGAGAAAAAAAATTGGCCATTTTCTTGGCAAATGGAGTCTTATGTGAAGTCCAGTGAGCATTCTGCGGAAGGTTTTCCCGGAAATATTTATATCCGACCGGATGACGAATGGCGAGGTGGTGCTGAGGTCACGGATTTAACACCTCCAACGCCTTATCTCCACTTTAGGGGAAATTACAGCCAGGGACAGAATTATAGGGACGATATAAATTTCCTGGCTACTAGTAGGGGTTGGGGAGGGGCATAGTTCGTGCTACCGTCCAGGAAATGAAGAATGGGAAGGCCTTTGTCCGACGTCCGAGGAGTCATTACTGGACCGGGATTTGAGATGGAGCAAGGTTGACCTCCTTCTTGAGCTATTTTTTTTTTTTTTTGTTCACCCTTCTGCCTTTTATTAATTCAATCGGCGAATTCATTTAAAATGAATGGAAAGAAGATAAGAACAAAATTATTCATCCCAAGGTGATTTCAACAGAGTAACTCAGTAACGCTATGAAAGAACGTAGTTTATCAGGAAAAGGAAATACTTAAATTACTTCAAAATTACCACAATTCAATTTCAATTCTACGTCAGCTGTTTCGGTTTTTGTTTTGTTTTTTTCTTATATCAGACATATATATTTATATTAGTGTAGAATATAAGACTTAATTCATCCGTATTACTTACACTGTTTCTTTTTAGTCGGATATAAAGATTTTGTAAAATCCATTTATTGCTGTGGATTCAATTCTTGGTAAAGCCATCAGATGAAACTAGTATTATATGAATTAACATCAATGCACATTAAAATTATTGAAAGCTTTTTAAAAAATGTAATAAAAATAAATTAAAATGAATGAATTATTAAGATTGACTAGTTTATTATCATAGAACTGTGTTCGAATAGTTTGTTACTGAAACTTAATGTGACAACCGCAGAAACTTTTAGAAGACCGCAAAATGCCTATAAGAAAAAAAATGAACAAAAATGTAAAAGATGTAATATAAAAAGCATGTATTTTTGTGTTTTTAAGTTTGGTCGCAAGTTTTAAACTGCAAAATAAAAAATTATACATTTAAAAAAATGTTTATCATTAATTTAAAAATGTAATAACTTTTGAAGAGTGTAAGTACACCCCTGGCCGATTTGTCTTTAAACACAATGTAAGCTACGTATTCAATAATAAAAATGCTTGAACTACAACAAGTGTTTCCTTAAAATCCTCTTGCCCTTCTAGAAATTCTTTTCTTTGCAGATCTCAGCAGTGATTGACTGCTTTATATTACATAGAAATAAATTCAGTAAAGCGCTGACATCATCACTTTTAGATCTCAGTGGAATCTTGTTGAATATCTGAACAACGAAAGAACGTGAAATGATTTCTTTGTAACTGAATATAAGTCTAAGTCGACTCCGATGTTTGTGAACAGAAGAACGGGGCTTAGATAAAAAGAATCGCAAAACGAAAAAGAATAAAAAGAATCTGCTTTTTTTTTTTTTTTTTATCTCTAAGAAAAGGAACTCTGGGAAGAAAACATGAAACATTTTACGAGAAATAAATCGGCTATTTAAAGTCTACATACAGAAATCTGATTTTCTTAGAATATTGTAATATTCTAATATTCAAAGTTTGGTTTAACTGAAAAAAAAAAAGCAAGGAATTACCAATAAAATTATCTCAAAAGATATGTTGAAAATTTTTTTAAAATATTGAAAAATTGCTGATAATTAATGTGATTTAATTAAAATCAGTTCTTAATTTCTTATCTTTTGGAAAATTCAAGTCATTCATTATAGGTCTCTTTTTGTCATTTGGAATAGATTTATTATTTTCCTGTTCATTTCTGATGTAAGATTTTTAATTAATAAGCGTCTTACAGATATAAGTGGTTCTCTGATAAGGCTTTCCTGTACAACTATGCTGTATTACAGTGAAGCCTACTTAGGTTTTTGAATTACACTCATTTCTATCATTTTCATATGAAACTTTTATTGGAGAAAGTGAACACTCATGTAATTCAGTTTTCAAAATAAGGAATTATACTACGACATTTATTATAACTATAAATAACAAAGTAAATTAAATGATGGTGATCAACCATTATTTCAAAAGAACTTTGGTCCTGACTCAAGCAATTCAGGCGACTGCAAACCTTTTATTTCTTTTATATATTTCTTTTAACATTGCACTAAAATTCTGAAAATTTAAATATAAACTTGTGAAGTATCTGGGATTTTTAGTTTCTTGCTTTTAATTTTCAAAATATTCTGTAATTAATTAAATAAAAATTCAAAACTTGTTAATTCTATTAAAATCTATTTCTATAAAAAATGCTTCAAAACAAATTTATTTTTTGAAAATGAACCACATCAAATGAATTTGCATGATATTTTAGATATTAATTTTCCTTTAATGAAAACGTTTTTTATTATAATTATTTGATAGCACGTAAAAAAAAAAAAAAAAAATCAAAATTTTAAAAACACAATTGTTATTTTTTAAAAAAATTAAGTATTGCCCTTATAATAAATACTTTAAATACAAATCATTATTTTACCAATTTTTTATTATTAAAAAAACTTGACAAAAATATTAAAGTTGAAAATACCGAGTAATACCTCGACCCCCCCCCCCCAAATTGACTGTTTTTGTATTTTAATTTAATTAATTGCAGAATATTTTGAAAATTACAAAACAAGAAAATATAAATCCCAAATAGGATTCACAAGTTATATTTAAGTTTTGAGAATTTTAGATGCATTGGTAAAAGAAATAAAATATTTTGCAGTCGCCTGCATTTGCTTGAGTCAGGACCTTAAGATACGTGAATCAAAGTAATTCAACTAGTGACAGAAAAAGTTTATTTTATTTTCAAAGTTTCTAATTACTACTATGTATAAAAATCCAGAACTGAATGTAACTAATCTGCATCATTGCTGAAATGTTTTCCCTACATTTTACTAAGATCAGGTTCGAAAGCCAAAATAGTAATGAACGCCTTGAAAATTTTTTTTTTTTTTTTTTTTTTTTTTTAATGTAACTAGTCGTAATAGGCTTAATTAAGCTAATTTCTAACCATTAATTTAATTTTAAACTATGAGTAATTTTTATTTAACGAATCCGAACATCATGATTGATTTACAAAAGAAATTAAAATAAAAATAAAGACTGCATAAAAACAAGATTCCGCACTTATTTATTTTTATTTAAATCGTCGACCGATATCTTATCATTTACGAATAGAACAAAAGTCCTTCCAAAAACAGAAAAAAAGAAAATTGAACGGAGAAACTGTAATTTATTGTTGACCGTGGATTTTATTTCTATGGAAACCAAAAGAGAACTTTAACTAATATTACATGAACATATGTAGATATGATGATGTATTGGAGATCTTTTACAACTCAAGATCAGTGATTGACAACTAAAGAAACTGAGAAACTGACAAAGTTACCTTTATTATCGGATTCTGTTTTAGTTTTCGATTATTTCATTTGCTTCTTTGAAATTTTCAGTTGTGATAGAGTAAAGCTTTTTGTTACGACAACCAAAAACAAACAAAAAAATACGTAAAAATTTTAGAGCTATATTTACTTATCATTTTTCTATTAATGTATAGTTTTTTCAGTGCTTGCTCAATTTCAAGGCCTTAAAATCGAAAAGAAACTTTGTTGTCTATTTTTGAATGTGTTCTTAACATATATTCTTATTTGATTATTTTTCTATGTATTCACAGCTACAACTTTAAGATGATTTGAAAAATTGAAACCTTAAATTTTATGAGCTTTTTTTTTAAAAATTCCCAATCTCTAATCTAAAACAAGTCAAAAGAAAAAGCAAATAATCAAGGGTTGATTAAAATTTGGGATTGTTTTAATGAATCTGCTTCTATGTATTTTTCAGTGAGAAATTAATTAATTCTGTTACAAAAGTAAGTACAGTGCAACTTGGATAATTCGAACGTCTTTAATTCGAAATCGTGGTTAATTCGAAGATTTCTCTTGGTCCCTTGAACTTCTTATTAAATCAATGTTAAAAAATCGTGGATAATTCGAAGTTCAACTTCCTTAATTCGAAGTTTTTTATAAAAAATTTCGAACCATAACGACTTTTTGGCGTTCATCGTTAAGAAATTCGACACGTGACAACTGAAATCCCCTTCCCGCCACCGTTCGACACGTGACGCTTCAGACACCATTCGAGCTTCCTGCTGTCAGTGTCACCATGTCTTTCAGTAAACCACGCGTGTACAAGAATTTAACGTTCGCTGAAAAGGTCGCCGTCATTCGCGAGGTTGAAAAGGGTGTGAAGAAGAAATGCCAAATCGCCAACGAGTACGGGTTAGTGCCGAATTTCGTCGGTACATTGAAGGACAAACCAACGTAAGTGAAGCTGTTTTCCGTTCACTAAACGTGCTTGATGATTTTGCTAACCTTAAGTGACTGAATTCTACAAAACAATCAGACATTGCACAATTTTTTTGAAAAACTATAATTTCTGTATTGAATATAATATGTACTGTAGCTTAGGTAATATAAATCTTATTTTGTTTACATACATATAGTGTTTAAGTCTTTCATACCATGATCTTTCTGAATAAATATTTACTTATTGACAGAATAATCTTTTCAAGCATTCAGTGGACCTGAAATTAAAGTTAAAAGATGTAACTTTTTTAATTCGAAGTTTTGGATAATTCGAAGATTTTTAGTGGTCCCTTCAGCTTTGAATTATCCAAGTTGCACTGTATTTTGTTTCCTTGAAAAGTGATTATAAATTATATAAATAAGATGTTTGATTATATATTTGTGGATCCTCTTATTCCAAATCAACTTTTAAAAAGGAAATTTCTGTGTCCACTTAATGAAACTGATGTTCTGCAATCTCCATTACTTTTGTCGAGTTGTAAAATTTTACTTTCAGATATTTTCGCTTCCCTATCTCGGAGAGAGTTAATAGTTTTCTTGCACATTAAGATCACTCTAATAAAAAGCTTATCACTTGACTGTGGTAGCAGCAACGAAGGCCAAAACAAACTTTGTTAGTGAATAACTACTAAACCTAAATTGATACTTTTTACATTTGTTTGCTGACGTTTCGTAATATCGTACATGATCACGTCTAACAACATTTCTAACAGAACATTTTTTTTTTTTTATTTTAAGAATATCAAACCAAAATTTAATGATTATTTAAAATTCCTGGAAAACGTTTAATAGTGCTGTGGTAATTTGTTTACTAATCACTATTCAGTTGTAATTACAAATTATTATTGTAAATTAATAAAATGGTAAAATAACTGCATTCAAGAAGATAAAATGTCTTGAGACTAATGATAGATGGACACCGATGAATTCTAATATTATGGGATTGCTGAAATATTATTTTTGTTGGATCATCTTAATAATGAATTCTCATATTGCAATGATTTTTAATAATCATTTCTGTAAAACTTGGCGAAGTTAATATTGAACTTAATCGATTATAATCCATATTTTTATGAAGACTTAAGCAACTTAACTTAATTAAGTCAATTAATTTCTATCTTATAATAACCGCAATAGTTGTAAAGCATTATTAATACTTCTTTCACAGAATAATCTTTTGCATTCTTAGCACTTAACAAAGATTTCATCCTATTTTAAACATTAAGTAGTTTTCATTATAACTACAGTAAAACCCCGTTATTACGCTCCCGTTTATAGCACTATCTTTACGCTCCTTTCATACGGTCCCTGGAATTTTCTATGTAACTCTGTATACTTTTACCCTCTTATAACGTTTCAAATCCCGCTTGTAGCGCTTTTTTTATATCGGAAATTTTGTATCGAAAAGAAATGAAACACTAAGATTCTTTTCTTTCCCTGGTAGGATGGAATCTTTGAACTCTGTGAAGGGCGAGTCTGTGATACAGTAGTACAAAATGTCGAAGCGGAAATTCCTTTCTACAAATTGCAAAAAAAAATTGCAAATTCTCCGTAAGTACGACGACAATTCTACACTAAGTCAGAAGGATTTCGCAGAATCTCTAGGAATTCCCTCATCCACTCTGAGAACAATAATAAAAAATAAGAATGGAATTGCCAATGCAGCGAAGGGTGGTTGCAAACGTAAAAAAGTAAAGTCTGGAAAATATGAAGATGCCGAGGAAATTCTAATTGAATGAATTCATCAGTCCCGTGATGCATCAGTGCCATTAAGTGGCCCAGTCATTCAAGAAAAGGCGCGTGAAATAGCGGGCAGTGCACTAAATCTGCTCCGAAAATATATTAGTGTTGCTCCTAGTGGTGTATCAATTGATGTTAATAGTTACTTGAACCGCATTGAAAATGTCATAATTCATAACAGTAGCACACACACACGGCAAACCACAATCAAAGATTTTTTTAATAGGAAATAAGCTCACATTTGCACTATATCTATTTCAGAATCAAGTATCTTTCCTGTAAAATGGTGTCTAAATGTTTCCCCATCTAATAAATCATTTCCCGTCTATAGCGCTATCCCGCTTATTACGCTTGTAGTTCATGATCCCTTGACGAGCGTAATAACGGGGTTTTACTGTATTTATATATAGGGTGATTCACGACATTTTAACAATGTTTCTATTTATTAAATACAATAACTCCTTTATTTTTGCTTCATTTCTTTGATTTACTTATTTCTTGTAGAATTGAACTTACTTTTTTTTTATAATTCCACTTTTCACATTAATGTCACTCCTTTAATATAAAGAGTAGGCTAAGACCTATGTCTCTATGAATTTTTCGCTTCAAATGACTCCCAGGAATGAGTTCCATGAGTGGGGGTAAAACGTCGTGAGTAACCCTGTATTCTTACACTAAGTATGCACTATGGATATACGCATTGAATAAATATATATATATTGAAATTTATAACATTTTTTTTTGAAGTTTTAAACTTTTCAATAAATGATACTTAAGAATTAAAAGAAAAACAAAATATGTACAGCATCTTTGAAGTCTGACTTTGCTTTTACTTTCAGAGGAAAATGAAAGTACTCAACCTAATCGGTTTGTTTGTCTCCCCTCACGTCTTCCCTCAAAACAAGTGAGGAGATTATTTTTGAAACATGTCAGACATATTTATGGACAAGACATGTCTTAAGATTTCTGTTTAAAAAAAAAAAAGAATCCACATAGAATTTTTTATCGAGAAGTTTTGAGCAGAAAGATGAGAAACTTCCAATAGAAACCCATAAGAGGCGTAACGAGGAATTTCTAGGATGTATCACTTGATTCTCGTGCTCGAGCTTTTATTTGGTTAAACTTAATTGGAGCCGTTCGGGCACAGCCGAGTGGTCAAAGCGACGGCCTGCCAGACGGCTAATTCGTCCGACCTGGGTTCCAATGCCAACGTGGGCTTGGATGTTTCCTTCTTTTTTCTGTGTGTCAACGAAAACGACTTTTTTCAACGACTTGTCCTCAATTTCATACCTAGTTCCTGGCGCAACTTAGCCTCTGTCGCTTTGCACCATTAAGAACCTCAAACTGAAATATATGTGCGATCCAAGAAACAAGCAAAAGAATCAAAATCAATTGGGTTTATGCAACTTGAGTAAAGAATAGTGTGATAACTATTTTTTTCTAAATAAATAGAACATGAACATCGTCACAATCAGTCCTTCTCGATCTTTACGTTGTTTGACGAGATCATGACTTTCCACTTTCCATATCATTGGCTGAACTTTTTTGAATAATTTAAAAATTGCTTATTTAAACCTTCTCTCAAGACTCAAAACTTCATATTGCTGATGATGGGGAATATGTTCCCCGAAACTGTCCTAGGACCTTTTTAACGTATTGTATTTTTTAGCATGTTTTATTTTTAAACCTTTCTTAAATGAATTGATTTGTGTGTAAGTCATAGTTGTTTTTTAATATAAATAGAAGATATTATAATTTAAAGATATACATAGATGTTTTATTTGTTATTTTCAAGACTTTAATCCCACAATATTTTAAGAAAAGTAGGCTCCAAGTTCTTTTTCTTGTTGTTCTCTGGTTCTTCCAACTACATAACCTGTTTATCAGGAGGTCGATAGGCCTGAATGAGCATTAAATATCGCATTATCTAATAAATCGTGAAGCTGATTAGTGTTATCACCTTTAGGATCCATTTCTTTTAATATCTTTTCACTTAAATACTCTTCTTCCCGGGTCTTTCTTCCTCATTTCCTTCTTTCTCGTTGAAAACAACTTTCTTTTTCTGGCGTTTGTGTCCGCATGGTCAGATCAATACCTCATTAGTTCTATCGTTTCTGCTGCAAGGCCCACTGGATGGCGTCGGTGGCAGGCTGTTCCTCAATTAATTACCAGGAGCAGCCCCTAGGGGTTGTTGGCGACGCTCGCGCACAGAGAGGATCACAGCAGCAACAGAAACCTCTTTCGATGATGTACTTATTTCAGTGAAACTCTAAAAATGCCTCGGCGTAAATCTTAGGAAATATTAATTAATGGAACGCGGTTACTCGAGTTTTTCTTTAATGTAAAAGGGCATTTAATGAAGCGAAGGACTTTATGTGATGAATGTTTATAACATATTAAACATTAGCTACGTCTCTGTTGGATTGTCTTATCTTTTTAACTCGCCTGTAAATGTCATATAACTTCTATTAAAAAATAATAACTGTCATTTGAGTGATTTATACAAGAAACGCAATCACACTTACATGAGATAATAAAGACGATGAGCTTGTATCGCTATTTAGATAGGCGCCATTTTTAATTAGCGCTCTTTATTGGAAAACAGTCATCTATAGAATATTGATACAACTTAATAAAATTTAGAGGAAAAACTTTTAAGAAATACGCCAGATTTTTTTTCTTAGATAAAGACATATTGAATGTAAATATATTTTCTTTTCGCCCTACCTTTTGTTTTGTGATGACGTAATTGAAACATTGTAAAGATTGCTGGAAAACTGATAAAAAGTTGGTGATAATGGAAGTTTCTTCACAGCTTCTCTAAACTATACTTTATCTGTTGCTGATTTTTCTGTTTGATGACATTTTTTTCATCCTAGTGTCTTGAATAGAACACTCTGTGATGCACACATTGATAATAATTACAGCCAACAACAATACATTTCTGTGCAATGGAAAGAATATCAAAAACTTTTAGTGTCTTAAGATATAAGTTATAACTTATATCTTATCTTATACTAATATATATAAAGCTGAAGAGTTTGTGTGTTTGAACGCGCTAATCTCACGAACTTGAAAAATTCTTTTTGCGTTAGATATCCCGTTTATTGAGGAAGAATGTAGGCTATATAACATCACTCTACGTCCAATAGGAGCGGAGCAGTAAACATAAAAGTCAACCAACGTGTGCGGCGGAGGCGACGGGCGACTTGGCCACACGACGAGAACCGAACGTTACCGAGAAGGACCGAATTTAACGCGGGTGACACCGCGGGGCACAGCTCATAGTATATAATTCTTAATTACATAAAGCATTAAAATAATTCTTCTCAAAAATCTCCTTACATTGAATACATTGTTTCTTTTATGAAGATTCTTTGTCTGTGACAAAGAGATCTACATTGAAGAGCCAGAAACGTAATGTTGACATGTTTGAATTTGTACTCTTTTAAGTTACGGATCAAAATGAATTGAATACCTATAGGATATCGAAATACGTATTTTTTAAGCTAACTATGTTTGAGTAAGACTAATGTAGAGAATGTAAATTAATACTATAAATGTTAAAGAAACCAAATATAATAAAAAAAAGTAAAATTCTTTGTACAGAATCCTAGAAAATAACATTTGATTCTGATTGAATCGCCTTTTTCGTGAAGGCTATTTAATGAAGCGTAGACTTCATCTGATGAATGTTTATAACATAATAACCGTTATCCATCTCTCATCTGGATTGTAAACGTAATTCGAGAGCAGTTGAAATTAGCATAAAAGATATAGATCGTGCGCTCAATCAAATGGAAATGATTTCAACAGACGCAAAAGGTCACAAGATTACTCATCATTAAATCATTCCATTTGAAGTGACGAGTCATATGTTAAATGGGCTCCGTATATCATGTGCAGCAGATTGATGGTAAACAAACAGAACTACAATAGCATCAAAGAAAATTAGGAATAAGAAGGGAATGACTATTATTATAGGCTATTAATAGCTATGAAATGGATAAGTAGAACGTTCTAGAACTGTTTCATTGTTACAAAATGAATGTTTCATGCTGGGCTCAATATATCAACACAGATGCTCAGAATTGGTTGATGAGTTTACAGTTTTAACCATGAAATCTTCAAATAAACTCATTTGAATTCCGTGAAACCAATATTCTGATTTGCTGCTTACTTACTTCTGTTCAACTTTCGGCATTGGAATCTGTGCATTTTTATAATTGTTAATACAAAATGTTAGAAATCAATAAGAAAGGAACTGACTTTACGAAGTTCAAAAGAATTCTAATAAGTTACGACTCATGTATGTCCGATTTGTAGTTTCTCTCGTGACAAAAAATGACTCCAAAGTAGTCATTACAGAAATTATATATTCGAAGCCGCCATAACGAGAGAAAAAAAATCAAAAAATGTCCCAGCTCAATCTGATCCCGGCCGAAAAATCGGGAGTGCCGAAAAATCGGTATACGCCGTCGCTTTGGTTTCATGTATTCCATGAAACCACTTTTTATTCTGATTTTCTTTACTTTAATGTTCTTTTAATGATTTTTTTGTTCAAAATAAAGTTTCTCATTGTTTCATATATTTAAAAGAAAATGAATTTTAAATTTGAATGTTTCATGTGAAATTCAATCCAAAGTAAATTAAGGTTTTAATTGAGTATTATTAGTATTAATATTCTATCAACAATGCGCACAGCCAAAAGTGACCTCAATATTTGACTGATTCATGATTTGCTCAGCCAAACAACCTTTCAAATTATAACAGTTTCTTTCTTTTTCTTTTTTTACAAGTAAAAATCACTTAATGTCAGAGATGTAAAACAGCTTATAACCCATTGTAGGCATAAAAATCTTTTCGAATTGCTTCAAAAGCGCCAATGATTATTGGCACTGTTGTAGCTTTGGTTGCCTTAGGTTCTGACTCAAGTAAATGCAGGCGACTGCAAACCTTTTATTTCTTTTATATTTCTTTATCCAATGCACCTAAAGTTCTAAAAAAAATATGAACTTGTGAAGCATCTGGGATTTATATTTCCTTGTTTTTAATTTTCAAGATATTCTATAATTAATTCAATTAAAATTCAAAACCAGTAAATTTTTTGAACGTTTTCGAGGAATTACTTGGTATTTTCAACTTAAAAAAACTTATCGAAAACCTGAAATGATAAAAAAATTTGTAAAATAATGATTTGTATTTAAAATATTTATTATTAGTGCAATAGTTAATTTTGAAAGAAATAAATATTGTGTTTTTTAAAATTATTAGAGATTAAATATATTTTTTTATGTGTTATTAAATAATCATAATAAAAACGTTTTCATTAAAGGCTTTCTAAATATCATGCAAATACTGTCATTTCTGAAATTTTAACGTCCTGCAGATTAAGTTCGAAAAACTTTTTGGAATTTCAAAACTCAGACGTTTGGTTCACCATTAATACGTAATTGGACAGGCATCATTATTATTATTCATTATTATCATTATTATTGATGCTGTTCGTTTCCAAAACTAAATTTGTTTTGAAGCATTTTTTATAGAAATAGATTTTAATAGAATTAACAAAAATTTCAATTTCAAAAATTTCTCTCGATTTCAATTTCTAAACACGGGGTATTTTTTTTTTTTTTTTTTTTTCTGAGATCTTATTATTGTTAGTCACGTGATTGACTCAAACTTTTTTGTTTTCTGCTAAATAATAATAATGATGTCGTCCGTTAATGTATTAATTGTGAACCAAATGTCTTAGTTTTGAAATTCCAAAAAGTTTTTCGAACTTAATCTGCAGGATGTTAAAATTTCAGAAATGACAGTATTTGTAAAACAAATGCTGAATTAAATTTTGAATGTAATTAATTTGAATTACAAGGAGTACTGTTAAGATTAATTATCCATGTTTTCATTCGTGCAATAAACTGTTGGTAAATTTACCAGAATAACTGCAAATGAAGTGAAATATGCAGGGGAACTGTCTCCTTATACTGAACTGTTCAATAAATATGAAGAATAATCCTTTCATTTGTGAAGAATTCTGCAAAATATCAAACAGGCAAAACTCAAAGCTGACACTTCCAGTTTCGCAAAGCAAAGATTTCAATCACTCTTTTGCAATTTAGAAAAATATAGAATATAAGAATAAAATTAACTTATATTACTAAACTATCTAAAGCCGTACAGTGATGTGGAGCCAGTACAAAAACCATATCACTGTTTCTTTGAAGATACGGTCCGTTTATCCTCACGTCTTCAGGGGCAAAATTTAGAAACAAGTTAGAAAACAAAAACGCAACATTCCAAGACTTTGCGCTTTTTTATTTAATCTAATTTATTTATTTACTTCTTTTGTAATTTAAACTCAATATTTAGGATTTTGCTCTTTTTTATTGTTTTTTTTTTTATTTTTAGTTAAAATTTATAATTTAGTTAATATTTTTTATTTTTAGGTTTAGATAATTATTTATTTTTGTTTTTAAATTTAGATAATTTATTTAATTTGGTTTCTTTTTTGGATAGTTTAGTTTTAATTTTTTAAATTTAAATTTAGATAATTTAATTTATTTAGTTAATTTATTAGGTTAATCAATAAGTAATAAAGAGAAGGACCCACTCTTTTTTGCTTTGTTTTAAATATTAAGTAATTCTTAACTTTAGTATTAAATATTTAGGTAATTTTTAAATTTTAGATAATTTAGTTATATTTTTTTAAATAAAAAAAGAGCAAAGTCTTAATATATTGCTTTTTTGCTAATTTATTTCTAAATTTCGCCGCTGATGACGTGGTGGTAGAATTAATTTATTTTATCACCATAGAAACAGTGATCTGAAAGTTGTATTGGCATTTTTAGGCAGTGATTTGTTCTTTGTATTGGCTTCAAATTTCATATCACTGTCCGGCTATTTATGTTTAGTAATATAAGTTAATTTTATTCTTATATTCTATACGTTCTAAATTTTCTAAATTGCAAATGATTGATTGAAATCTTTGCTCAGTGAAACTCGAACAGCCCTGTTTTGAGTTTTACCTTCTCGATATATATATAATATTTAATATCCCTGATTAGATTATAAAAGAAATTCTTCATAAGCCTATTTGTTCGTTTGGAATTTAACTCTCCATATATATATATATATATATTAATGTAATTTCGTTTTAATTCTTTTACTGTTTGCATTTGGCAGTGTGTTGTTTCTCACTTGTCAACTTGAGAGGGGAAATTCGTTTCTGATGTGTAAACCAATGGGTAACTCTAGCTTAGAGAGGATAATCTTAGAATCAATCTATATAAAAGAAAAGTGGATTTTTTTTCTGGACCTATCTCCTCCGAAACCATAAGACACAGAAATAAAAATAATGTATAAACTGTTAGATGTAGTATTGAGGATGCTCACATTTTCATTTTCATCTGCGTGGATCAACTGAAAGTCAGGCGACTTACGATCACATGAAGTCTCCGAGACGGTTTCGAGATGCGTTTGCGGATTCTGAGAAAATGGTGGTGATCACGCGTGGTCAGAAAATTATCTCAGAATCCAAGATCATGTGATCATAGGTTTGCTATTAAAAATTAAAAAAAAAAAAAAAAAACATAATCATAATCTGCAGTTGTGCAATATTACTCATTTACTATAATTTAATTAATTCAATGAAGAATAAAAATTCCGTATTAAGTTTTCGTTAAACAATAACCTCATGTTTCGCTAAATATTCATTATCAAATCTATATTTTCTAAATAACTTCAAAATAAATAAAATGAAAAGATTTAATGATATTAACTTAAATAATTGCTTTGAAGTGGTAAACAAGAATAAAATATATAAAATAAACATGCGAACTAAAAATGTGAAAATACATTTGTTTCTGTATTTTTTTAATATTTAAACATTAAATAAACATTTAAACGTAACAGTATTGAATGTTATGAAAAGTACACATTCAATAAAATTTACTATTGAAATAATTCATTACAATAAAGTGATCGGTCTTAAATATTAAATAAATAAATAAACAAAGTTATACAAGTTACAGTTCAAACTCAATTAAAAGAATAATTAATAGGTTTTAATTAAAAAGAAAGTTATATTTAATGATTTTTTTTTAAACATTGTAGTTAAAAAATATAATTTATGCAAATTTCTGAAGAACCGGATAATAAAAAACAGCAGCATTAAATAAAGGTTCGGTTTTTTTAAATGTTATATAATGTAATATAGTATTATAAAGTCAATTTCACATTTTACGATAATCGGAAAACATGTAAGAAAGTTTAGAAAAGAATAGAAGAAAAAAAGTTAAAAGTCTATTGAATCTTTCAAAACTCATTCCTCTTAATCGCATTTAACACATTTCAAAAACACATGATTCATTATAAGTATGACAACTTACTGAAAGGATAATTATTAAAACACACTTTGAAAATATTGTAACAGTCTGTATGTAAATATTTTTAGAAATCACTTATTTCTAATTTTATAGAAATTATCTACAAAAATCGTTGTAAAACTTTTATTCATTTTAATTATTAACCGTTATTTATTTTAAAACATTCGTTTTCTATTTCCTAATTACTGATGTTCTGTTTATTGTTAAATTCTTTTCCGTTGCAGCCGTTGAATCAGTTAATTTACATTCATTATGTTTTTATCCAATCATTCGTAAATTTTTAATTACTTAACCAATCATATGAAACTATGTAAATACTACAAAAACCCATGTTTTCATTTAATAAATTAATTCTGTTCAGTTCCAGAACTTGACTCGTTGTTAACACGTTTTTTATTAACTCGCTTTCTTGTCTGTCTGTCTGTCTGTTTATTTGTTTATTTGTTTCTTCGGTATAAATTTTGCAATTGGTTGTAAACTAACTTCCCGATGAGCTAGATACTTGAAACTTTAAACATAGCTCAGAACTGGATGACAATGCAATATTAACCCTTTATCTCCCCGTGTCCACTTCAATGGACATTTTTAAAAACAGTTTCGTCATAAATCTACAGTAATAAAATTCCTGAAGCATTATTTCCTGTTAACATTTTTGCCGATAGATGTCAGTGATATTGAAACAATAGGCGACCTTATCATTGACCACCAGCGCCATTTTGTCCATCGCTTCGACTGAATCAAAGGTTATTATGAATTTAGAATATTTAATATTTAATAATTTATAATATCAGTTCAAGGTAGTAGGTCTATCGTAAAAATGAATATTCCACTATTTACAAATCTGTCATAGGAGTTTTTTAGTTTTAATGGTTAAGTAATAATTATTAGAATATTTAATATTTAAGAATTTATAATATCAGTTCAAGGTAGTAGGTTTATCGTAAAATGAATATTCCACTATTTATGAAAATGCGAAGAGAGTTCATTTACTTTTTGTTGAAAATTTTATGTTTTTTAAACAACTAACTGATATCGTATTTACTTAATCTCACTTTTAAACTGTTTAAAATCGATTGAAAAATATCATACAAACAAGACTAAAAGCAATAAATAATTAATTACAAAAAATAGTTTTTTGAATATACCACGTTTTTAAAACGAACTAAAAAGTATAAAATAATTTTCCTACAGATAGTCCTGAAAATTTGTGATTGTACAATTTTAATAGCTATGAAAATACTTGTGAGATTTAAAACGAAAAACGTGGGGCGCACATAATATACACTCCATCCATACTATCTCAATTATTATCTATTGCAAGATAATATACACTCCATCCATACCATCTCAATTATCTATTGCAAGATAATATACACTCCATCCATACCATCTCAATTATTATCTATTGCAAGATAATATACACTCCATCCATACCATCTTAATTATTATCTATTGCAAGATAATATACACTCCATCCATACAATCTTAATTGATTCAATTATCTATTGCAAGATAATATTCACTCCATCCATACCATCTCAAATTATCAATTGCACGATAATATACATTCCATCCATACACTCCATCCATACCATCTCAATTATCTATTGCAAGATAATATAAACTCCATCCATACCATCTCAATTATTATCTATTGCAAGATAATATACACTCCATCCATACAATCTTAATTGATTCAATTATCTATTGCAAGATAATATTCACTCCATCCATGCCATCTCAAATTATCTATTGCA
>JAFIDM010000001.1:60997619-61014197 GCA_023159025.1 Thereuonema tuberculata
TTGCAAGATAATATATACTCCATCCATACCATCTCAATTATCTATTGCAAGATAATATATACTCCATCCATACCATCTCAATTATCTATTGGAAGATAATATACACTCCATCCATACCATCTCAATTATCTATTGCAAGATAATATACACTCCATCCATACCATCTCAAATTATCTACTGCACGATAATATTCACTCCATCCATACCATCTCAATTATCTATTGCAAGATAATATAAACTCCATCCATACCATCTCAATTATTATCTATTGCAAGATAATATACACTCCATCCATACAATCTTAATTGATTCAATTATCTATTGCAAGATAATATTCACTCCATCCATGCCATCTCAAATTATCTATTGCAAGATAATATTCACTCCATCCATACCATCTCAATTATCTATTGAATGCGCCCCCGTTTTTCGTTTTAAATCTTACAAGTATTTTCATAGTACAACACAAATTTTCAGGACTATCTGTAAGGATTAAGAATCTGTATGGGCTAGGAAAGATTATTTTGTACTTTTTAGTCCGTTTTAAAAACAAGGTATATTCAAAAAACTATTTTTTGTAATTAATTATTTTTCCATCTCAACGACTCTCCTACAAATACCATCACAATATAAATACTTTAGAAATCAAGATTAAAATTTGTAAAGTTTATGACTAGATATTTACTTATTTATTGTTAATATTAAAAACTGTATTAGTTTGTTGTTGAAGATACTCAACTAAGATAATCTACGTCTTAAGCAGATATTTTTGGTTTGTTTCAAATCTGGGAATGCAATTAAGAAAGCATTATTTCCTTTTTGATAATTTTTAGTGCAAGTTAGTGTTCTCGGGCATAAACAGCATCATTATGATAAACCTGACCCCAGTAAGAAAATGTAATAAAGAGTGGGAGGCATTCCTCGGGTTCTTGAGTCATCTGGTGTCGGCAAGCGATGTTTACCGACCGGGTTAGTCGATTGTAGCTTTCAACGTGCCTTTAATTGCTGCTACGATCAATGGTTTCAGGAGAAGATGACTACGTTCGTTCGCTCGTTCTAATTATAGGCCCGACTTCATCTGCCGATTGTTGCCCGCGCTAATCTCCTCTGACAAGCGCCCCCTCGTGGCGGGTGGCGAGGCTCTTGGTGAAACGCGAAATGACAAAATGTCGGCGAAATATGTTGGACCGAAATCGATATATGGTGCGGAATAAGGGATAAAATGTGGAGGAAAGCGAATGGGTTGAGATGAAAAGAGGAATAAATATAAAGCCCCTCCTAAGCTCTCGTTGGTGATCACTTTTAATACCCGATTTATCTCTATTTGGGAAGTAAATTAGTTATGTTCCATTTCGTGTTTTCTATAAACATTTTAGCAAATCTATTTTAATAGAAACAAGTCAAGAAAACAGCAGATGAAAACTTTTCACAATTACATTAAAATCAAAACATGTGTTAATGCTATTGTTATTAACGAATCATTTTAATGCAAATATAATTTTAAAAGTTCTTTTAAAAGTTTTCTTTTAAAGTGGTATCATGTCAGCAATCGCTGAAGTTCATAAAAAGTTTTTGAATTGAAGAAGAGTATAGTATTTTGTTTTTCTTTTTTTGTAGCATGAAATGTAACTTATTTATCTTGTATGTCAGCGATAATTGATGAATATTAACAGAGGGAAGTTTGTTAAAAGTATCGCTCTCTTTTCTCTTATCGAAGTTGATGCTCCTGCGATCACCAGCCGAACGGGACGAAACTGAGACAGCAGGGTAAGTTCTATGCTTTCCGCTCTTGTAGCTAGCAGTTAAGAAGTATGCGGCCCATTTGACGAGGAATTGGATGAACCCGATCTGGAGGAGAAATAACCAGAAAAAAAAAAAAAAAAAAACCATTCCCACTTCTGACGTAGAATTGACACTTACTTTTCCAGTGGCAGATAAATGCCTTACCACTTGGGTCCGCACAGTTTGAGGAAAGTTAGAAATTTAGTCAGTGCATTTTATTAAAACGAATGAGTTTGGTTTTTTTCTTTTTTTACCAAAATCCATAAAATGTTTTTCAATGAAAATCATTGGATTTTTCGACAACAATCAAATACGTAAGAAACTTTTGCCATATAAAAGAATCAAAAAAGCATAAACATATTTTACATTAAGCTTTTTATGTTCTAAAAATAAGTTATCAAAATTTCAAAACATTTCCAATGACTTTTGCCAGACATTCTCCGAGTTTGACAGCATTGTCATAAAGAATAAGAAGATATTTATTTAAAATTTTTTAAAAGCTTTTTGAAAAAAAAATAGAAAAGAAAATAAGAAAAAAACATTCATTTGAAGGTATTTCGTCCAAAACAAAGTAGTCGATTGATGATATATTTATCTGATAGATATAAGCAGATTGTTGTTAATATAAGAGATACTTTGACTTTCGGTAATGATTTTTTTTTTCTACTTAATAATTCGGTTACAGTTTTTTGAAGAAGAAATGGAAAATTTCCACTTACAAATAGAGAAGGAATAAGATTTTCGGTAAAAATAAATTTGCAATTGTATTTGTCGATAAAAATAAAAAAAATTATAGTTTCAAATAAAAAATGTACACTAAAATATATTTAAAAAAATCAAATAAACTTGAATTTCACGTTTACAAAAATAAATCTGATAAATAATGATTACCTAAATTATTGATTTTAGCATTGTTTCTTCCTAGTAGAATAGATTTAAGATATTTTAATATGATTCATAAGAAATTCATTTCTCTTAAGTAAAATATGAATTTGATGTATTATTTATTAATTTTTTTGTCTTAATTAAAATAACTTAAAATTAAATAAAAAAAGCAACCTTTTCATTCATACAATCTTTCTGTATTTTTTTAAAGTTTATTTTTTATTTCAAGATGCAACAATGAAAGTTCATACAAATAAGTGAATGCAATGAACTTTATGTATTGTGGGAGGCGTTCCCAATGTCACATTAGCTGCCCGATGCATTAGCTCCCAAGTGCAACAAGCTCTCAGCTCTTACAATTTTTTAAACTCCCTTTTAGTGCAAAAAAGGAGCTAAATTTTAGCATACGTCAATTCCTTAAGATCCTGAATAAATGATAAAAATTTCAAGGGATATTTCGATCTGACAAACCTAACCATTCACTTGTTAGACTGGTTTAAGGAAAGCAATGCAGGAAAGCACTACTTCGCAATGTGACATTGGAAATGCCACCAATAGCACATTAGTAAAATTAAAAAGAGCAACATCCATAGTAAATAATGTTTTTGTTAGTCTAAATTATCCAAATTATTTAAAACTAACAACAGATGCCTCTGATGAAGCAATAATGACTTAAAATTCTTTGCAAAAATAGAAATATGGTTTTTGAATTGGAATCGTACCAATTCCTTGTTTCTGTCCGGTTTACAAAACTTAAGTTAATTCATTCTTAACTGTTTTAAAACTTTCTGTCATGCCTTTCTGTCGTTAGTTTGGAATCATTACTATAAAATGAGACAACTGAAAACTTTGTATCAAATTAGAAGATTTCTTGCTAAATGTTTTCAGGAATTGAAGAAATTATAAAAAAAAAATGTACAAAAAACAAAACAAAAAACAATAGAGTTTGTTTGTTTTTTTTTCTTTTCACGCCTTGAGTTATCATCAGCAGAAACAGTTGTTTTGTCCTTGTTAGGACACATCAGCCTTCGATGATCAACGTAGAATGCGTGAAAGTCTATGGATTACGCTCCAGGTCGAGTGGAACCCCAACATTGTAGTGTAAATACTCTATCTGTTATTGCAGGAAACGCTCGTGACAAAAAACAGGGGAAACCATATAGCGCTGTGATGCCCTGAAATATTTGATATAACATACATTCATTCCTTCTCTATAGATATTATTTCCCTTAATATTTTTAAGACAACAACGAATAATCTGTTTAAAAACAATGTCAATATTGTTAATCATCATCATCTTCTTATATCATAAAATAAATGTAAAATTAAAAATAAAATTTAAAATACATTTATTATACAGGAATTTTCGAAGAGATTATTTCCTTCTTCTTCTTCTTGTCAATATTTTTCATTTATTATGAGAAATAATATGATTTTGAGAATTAAATAGGGTTTTTATAGTTTCAAAAAACTGTAAAAACTTACTTTCCCCAATTGGAAAAAAAATAATCAAGAACTTTTATTCAAGCAAATAAAAATTTTATTAACAATAATTTTTTTAATGTATTAAAGTCATCTCAGACCTGAAAAAAAGTTCATTAGTAGACGAATTATTTATCTTTTAGAAATTGCATATTTTACATTCGATCATTTTTAAGTATTCAATTTAATATGTTACTAATTTGATGTATTTTAATAAAATATTAATTAGGATATTGTTTATATGCATTTACAAAAACAGATTAATTTATTCAATCTTTAAATTTATTTATTCTTAAATTTCAGTATTTTTTTATCATCATTAGTGTAAATTTTATTAGTCCTTAATTATTATTACAATGCGTATTTTTAAATTTCTACAATTGAAAAAAATTTATGTATAATTTTTTGTCAGATTCACTATTAATGTATGTAATAAAATTAAAACTTTTAATTAATTTAGATTTCTTTGGCCTTGTAAATTTATCAGCAATATTTCTTTAACGTTATTTGAATACTATGATAAAAATTTATGAAATGAAAAAAATAAAATACAAAACTTGAAAAATAAGAGCAAATCTGATATTGTACATTTTTTGTTTACTTCGTATCTACTTTCTTAAGAAATTACTAAATAAGAATGGTAAGAAAGAAAAAATGTTAAAAATATGTTTTATTTACACAAATTTATTACATCATAATTCAAAAGACATGAGTCTTTATATTTTCTTTTTTTAATAAATTCTTCCATATTATCATTTACTCTATTCACATAATGATAACATTAAAATATTTATTTACAGATTTTCTAAACAATCTTTTTATTTCTCGTATTCTCTTTTTTTGTATAATCAGGATGATATTTTTGCATTATTCGATTTTTTAGGTTGTAAATTCCTAGTTCAGTTTTGATAATTCCTATTTCGGGGCTGTCTACCTATAGCCTATCTACCTACGAAATATCATGTAAAAAAATAAATATCATTTGTAATAAAAATAAAAAGTTTATTTTTTTTTTAACTTTTTATAAAATTTTATCGCCTTATTTGCAGAATGCTCCATGGAGGAAATAACTTCATAACAGTTTACTTACAAAGATTTACATTTGCATTGGAATTTGGCATTTTGAAACATTCCGTACAGTTAGCGCTGCAACAAATATGTAAGTCTTTTTAATCAGTAGCTGTCACGTCTTTACGTTACATTGGTGGGATCCCCAAAAATAACAACAATAGGAAAACCACTGTAAACCGTAGAGCATAAAAATCTTGGTCAGCTACTGCTAGGCTCAAAAGGCATTAAATATAACGAGAAAACACAGACAGGTATTAAATGGAAACACGTATAACGTGCATGTAATGAAACATAAAAAAGAAGAAACAAAGAGTTTTGTCCTTATATTTAATGCCTTTTATGCCTAGCAATTAGCTATGTAAGGATGCAGTCAAGATGCTGCTGCACTGCTTAGAGTGATTTTCTAATTCACGCTTATATTTGGCGGAGTCCCTCAATCCCGGGAGCAGGGAGGGGGATTCCAAAGCCTTTCGCAAGTTCTCAGTTGATCGTCAAGGGATAAATCTGGCTGATGAGTCCTAACAAGGACAAAACAGCTGTTCCAGATTCTCGTTAATGATAAATCAAGGTTTGAAACGAAAAAACTATGCATTTTCTGTATTTCCTCTTCATGTTCATTATAGGCACGTTAAACGTTTCCACTGCAGAACAAGTCTTTGCTGTTCTTGTTTAAAGGAATGAAAAAAAAAATTCAAATGCCTGAAAAGTTGTAAATATCTGTCATAAATTTTGGAATATCAACATAACTTTGTAAAAATTTCTTTTAATTTCTGTAGATTCTGGAGCTTTAACTGTTTTAACTGTGATCGTACATACGACACCAATTGTTGGATCGGCCCAATTGAACATCTGTATTGGATTGAATTGCTACTATGAGAATCGCGTTCGTTGACAGATCAACCCTTTTCTGAAATATTAGGACATGGATCTAATTTTCGTCTATTCATTATTCTATTAGAAAACGGATGTAGATTTATCAATTGAGTCATTAATTGGTATTCATTACGAGTAAATGAAAGTCACGGTGCTTCTCAATTAATGGTATCGACTAATTATCTTTACTAAATTTCACTTTGATTATTAGCTTTACGGAAGCTGCTGTTGGTATTTTTTGATGTAATTTTTGCTGATATAACTAATAAATGATAATACTTAATTTTTTTATTCAATCAATAAAGAGGAAAGATTTTCAGTTGTCGAAAGGCAAAAGATAAATTAAATTCCAAATCTTATTACAACATTTATCTTAACTAATTTAATGGTATCAAGCGTAAGAAGAAGCGGAAGCTTACGGGACCGGAGGCGTTGTGCAAAATACGAACCCTTTTTTTACTTTTTTTTATTGAAAGATAAAACATTCTGATTATTCAGCCAGACCATTAGACTACTAACACTGCTTAAACTTCGTGCAACGTTGCTAATTTTAAAATAACCCTAAAAGATACGTAAAGATTTCTTATATTAACATTCCTGATGTTTTTATTGTTATCTATATATATATAAAAGTCAAAATGTGTGCTAAAAGTCAAAATATGTTATGTATGTATGCTTATATGTTCTCTAGACAATTTTACACCGTTTGACTGATCGGAGCCAAATTTTGCATAAATACTCTCTACTACCCAGCGGAAAATATAGGCTGCCTTGGAACCCGGTTAAATAACCTATGAGGGGGTGGAAAGGGTGCTCTGAATTAGCGCCAATTATGGACCTGGTGGCGAGAATGAGAACTACACAAATATTGTTTTGGAACAATTGGCAAGGGTTTGATATGTAGGATTGTGGAGAAGGGAGAATCAGGACTCCCCGCCCCCTCATCACCCTCTCCCTACCTTCACAGGGTACTTTAAGCTAGTAATATAACAGTTAAAAAGTTATGATGTCTTAAGGTATGTTATTGCTAATGTAAATGTTTTCTTTTTAAGATAATCAGTTGAACATTCACAATAAAACAAATCCGAGGTAACAATAAGAGGCTGTTCAAGTATTACGTAAGAATTCGGGGGGGGGGGTCAAACTTTGCTTAGTTTTGCTGACGAGGGGGAAGAGGATCAAAGCAATGCTTACCTAAGACAGATAAATATTTTTTTCCCTCAGTATTTAAGTATTTTAAAGGTATTTAATATTAATGATTTGGCAAAGCTTACGTAAGCACAAAGGGAAAGGGGTTTGGCATTGCTTATTTTTTGTTTACAAGGGGGCGGGAGAGGGGGTCTAAAATGACTAAAAATGTGCTTACGTAATACTTGAACGGGCTTGAACTAACATTCAGCCAATATGTTTCCAAATATTCGTGTGAGTTTGTAATTTTGTGAATGAATGTGCATTGTTGTGGGAAGTCATTTGAAGTTATGGGCGTAGTGTTATAGACTGCAATGACTTTCAGTATTCCAAAATCTATGCATGATTTGCTGTTAATAAATATTTTGGGAAAATTACGTTTATACCACGGTTCAAAAGAATTGTCTCTAAACCAGCAGTAAGATTCCGAAAAAATTCTGTTCTGCAGAATTAATGTTAAACTTGTATAATAAGTTAATGATCATTCAAGTATCTTCAAATCTGATTGTTGATTTTAGTGATCTGCAACAATCTAATTATTTCAGTGATATTTGACGAATATTGCCAGTTAAATCTGATTTGTATTGAGGTATTTGTGAGTAGTAAAGTATTTGTGCAAATTTGAAGATGAATAATTCCTTAATAATTTATTTATGTTATTTGTGTAAATTGTAGTAGTAGCAATTGCATGCAGTTATTGTTTAAATAACCGCTGCATATAAATGAAATAATAATAATAATAATAATAATGCTGTGGTACTCAACACTACACGCACAGTTAGGAAATTTATGGACACAACCACACATCCCTAATCATTCTCGCACACGTCTTTACACTTGGCAGTATGTGCTTTGGTCCTTGACCCGCCATATTGTTTTTTGCTGGGGAAACCCAAGGTTTGAAACATACAAACATAATAATAATAATAATAGGAACTGCTGGTTGGAGATTGTTAAATGAAAAGAGCGGATTCCAGAAATCACGAACGATGAAAAGATAAAAATGTATATAAAATGGTCTGCAATTTAAAATATAAGGGGGTAACTAATAGAAGAACACTTTATTTATTGCAGCAGATATGAACTGGCGTATTAAATGCAGATCCTATCAAAGAGACATATAGAATGGATGAACCAAGTTCCGAAATACAACGTGTTCCAGATTCTCGTTGGACAGTAAAGTTGTTATCCGTGATTCCTGTTTAATTTAGTGTAATTTTCACTTAATTATGAACAGTAAAGAAACTATCTAAGCACTGATAAATGCCAGGTAATTTCAAAAATAGTTATATCTATAAAAAGAAGACGTGTTAGAAAATCAGAAGAAGATATCCAAATGGAATTAATATAAGCCAATGTAATCTTTAAGTTTTTTTTCTCAAATGAATACATTACATTCATATTTAATTAAATTAGGTTTGAGTATTTATTTATCGTGACTTTATTTAAGAGTTACTATCTTAACCACTCTGCTACTTTAGAAAGTTTATTTTGTGTCAGATACAATCGAAGACAGCGTTAAACTAATATTACACAGTATTTGATTAATTTTTTCGTGTACTAATAAGTTATAAGTCTTATAAATGTGGTGTAGATAACTAATGTTATCCTTCATTGTAGCCCTCTTGTCAAACAGAGTGTGGAAAGTAGAAAGTTAGATTTTTAGGATTTATGGAATTACAAACAAATTCCAATGAAATTTATTGTTCAAAAAAATAAAACAAAACAAAAAACAGAACTGAAACCTGAAAAATGTTTTAAATAAGTGGCCAACGATATAACATCTTTAGTAGATATCTTACTTTATAGATATGAATTCCTTATTCTGCAACCGTAATATATAACATTGTATCATTGTTACATTAGATCAGAGACCATGAAAATAAGCGCGCTCAACAAATTCTGCAGTTTTTAAAGGAATTCTTGTTTCCTGTTTAAATCACAACAAGATCATTATTTCTAATATTCATTAACTAGCACACTTAGCTTACGATTTGTAAACATTGTCCCTAGATAATATTGTCAGAAAAGCTTTATTGACGATTGGTGATCACTTTTAATACCTGATTTATCTCTATTTGGGAAGTAAATTAGTTATGTTCCATTTCGTGTTATCTATAAACATTTTAGCAAATCTATTTTAACAGAAACAAGTCAAGGAAACAATAATATAATTGAAAGCGATAATATATAACTTAGATAAATTTAATTCATCTTATATTTATCTTATGTATTTATATGAGAATATTCGAATCGTTAATTAAATCCTTAAGCAGTAAATGTACTAATTTCGCTGACATCTACGACATGAATTGCTATTTTAGACTTATTATTGAACACTTTTTTATTTTTATATTGTTGTATTTTATTGTGATGTTCTGCAAATTTCAAATATGTTACTTCTATTATGTTGCCTCATAAATATTTATTCATCAAAGCGTGAATGCATTGTCTAGACGCAATTTGTTTAAAAAGGAACAAGTTGTTTTTTTTTTCCCAGTCTATTGCTGCAAATTCTATCATTTCTGATTAAAAATCTTAACTTGTGCAGATTAGGGTAAAAAAAAAATGCTTTGCGAACTATATTCCATTGAAAAAAAAGGTTTTAATCCGTTAAGCTTTGTATAGATTATTTTTCGCTAGGATTTCTGTATTCGTTCGCTGAAGATATATTATAATATTTTTTCATGCAAATAGAGAAAATAAGTTAGGAAAATTAATTTAATAAGATTTTGAAGTATTGTATCTTTCAAAGCAAATATGCGTTATTTACTTTATTTTGCCAGTATCACATTTTTGAGCTAGTGATTTTTCTAATTGATCTCGGTAAATATTTAGACACATTAACTTTGTAATTAAAAAATTTATCAAAGGACTTCAAATTCCTTTGAATTTCTTAACTCCTTTTGTTCATTTTTTTAAAAAATTTTTTTGAGCGGTATGGAGTTATAAAGAGTTAGTAAAAAAATGATAATAAATTAAACAAAGTCATTCTTTAACTTTTTATCATAATTTCAGTAAATTAAGAAAATTAATATTTATTATTTAATTTGTAATTACGAAGATTTTTAATTTTTATTTATTTAGTTGATATAATTTAAAATCAGATAGGAAACAGTTTTAATGTTTGGAATCAGATTAATTATTTACGTTCTATAAGTGTATTATATGTTATTTATAATACTGTACAGTATAACTTCCTTATATTTATAAAATTATGAGTAATTGAAATCTATGTATTTATAAATTAGTTTGACATTTACAATCTTCAGTAATTGAAACGAGGAAGATGAATATTGTTTACGCTATCTTTTCTTCGATAATTTCAACTAATTTTCTTCATTTTCGAGAAATTTTTTTCTTCTTTAATTCCAATGAAGTTCCCTAGACTCTGCTCAGCTCTGCCAATAAGAGACGCCATCGCATCTGAAATTCATCATCGTTTTGAAAATGGAATGAGGTGGGGGAGAACTACTTCTTTCATGAATGATTAAATGAATCCCAATCCATTCGATTTTGGGAGGGAAAGGAGAAGACACCGGCAAGTTTAATTAATTTCACCGTCGGATAAGCCAACCTAGTCCCATTGCTCTGTGTAACCCTTGCCCAATTATATTTTGTCGGTCGCTTACTTCATTAACGGTACTGTGTCTAAAACAAGAAAAAAAAGATATTGAGTTTCCAATTATGCCTTTGATATGAAAACAACCGGGTTTTTTTTTTCCTTAGGACACTTGCTCTTTTGTTTTAATTGACAATAATAATAATAAGATCTGTTGTTTTGTTTTTTTCTTTTTTTCAATTTTTTCAATTGTATCTTAATGTGCAGGATTTAAAAACAAAATCAACTGATATAAATTCTTTAATATTCCGTTTTCACTCAAAAATGAAAGAAGCTGTTATTATACGTAACAACGACGATATTTGATAACAAATAGTGTTTCAAGGATAGTGTAAATAATAGTATGATATCGTGTGCTCATTTATTGTTGTGTTCTCAGAAATAGATAGAAATATTGTCTGAATCAACCGAAGGGCTGATAAATGTACGTGAAAGTCGTCACAGAAATAATTAGACGAACTGAGGATTACTAATAAAATGATGAAGACTAGATATGTATGAGAATGTCTTAACTCAGATATGTGTATGTGTAGCAAAAATTATTTGTGATTCCTAAATTTTCTGCATCAGACTTCGACTGAAAGTGGATGATGGACAAATCGAATGCATTGGTGTGTTTTCTTATGAATTAATAGAAATAATTATAAAATACTACAAGAAGCCAGTGATTGTAAATATTCTATTTGATAATTGAATTCAAATACTAGAACAATTTATTCATTTAATCCGCTTATATCTTAATTCTAAATGATGGTAAATAACTATTAAAACAGTAATAAAATCTTAGCTTCATCTTTGCCCTCTGAATTTCGTTAACTTTAAAAGATGTCAGCTATTTAACTTCAGGTATTTGTGTAACTGTATGTAAATTACTACAGAATTGTGAAATTTTATTGGAAGTGACTTTTACAAGTGGAAATAATAACTAATTAAATAACACCTTAAACTCAAAATCATAGTCGGAATCGCAGTGGTGCCTCAAAGGCATGAATAAACAATAAAAAACTCACTAATGAAATATTAGGGAGAAAATTCATGTACCAGCAGTCCGCCGGCAGCAAGTGAAACAGCTGTTCCAGGATGTCACTTGGTAAACAATATGATCTCGCCCATTGTTGTTCAAAATTATTGTATTAAGATATTCTTATGAATTCTTTAAAGCTTATTACTTTCAACCATTAATTTATTTATTAAAAATTTATTAGTAAAGATTAAGTAAGTATTAATTAAATATATTTAAGCTTAAATACGCTGATTTCTAATCATGAATGAACTTAAAATAGCTATTAAAAGAAAAGAAAAAAAACAAAGAAAAGAAAAAAGAAATTGGGAAGTGGTTGGATGTCGTCCACAGGTAAATCTGATCAAACTCATTGGAGATGATTACATTCGCAGTCCAAGAAAGCAGCAGTGGTCTGTTACTATCCATCATGTCGAGGGTCCGCCAGTTGAAGCTGTCACATCGCAGACCCTGAGATGTCAGTGCTGTGTCGATTGCTATCTGCTCTGGTCGAAGACAGACGCTCTTCGCTAATTATGGGGACTTGGCCTTTCAGCTCTCTAATTAAACAGAGGACCGATTAAGTATAATGACTAATTTCAGATGCCAATCAAATGGCAGGAAATTTTCATGACGGAACAAGATGGGTGAGGTCTCGGAAAGAGACCCTCAAGAAGTGCTCTTCGTAAGAACTATTAACATTGTTTTTCTTGTAATCAAATCAGCAAGAAGAGGTTCTATCGGAGACCCATCCGTTGCATTTCTTATCTATTAAAGTTCTTTTTGAAATTAAGCATTATTTTACTGAAAAAAAAAAGTACCCCAATAAATCTGTAATAGTCGCATTGTTCATATTAGTAATACCGTACTGGAACGAATAGTTAAAGAACTTTAAAATAAATTGCTCTTCTTTTTTTCAATTTTTAAGAAACAATAAAGATAAAAACGCACAACAATTAAAGATCCACTAAGCTATTTTTGGAATTTTCATACCGTATTTTTGGAATCACAAACAACGACTGTTTCGACCTTTCTAGGTCTCATCAGTTTGATTCGCCCAGTACTCCAGAAATGCTCTAGTGAGAGTCCAATCAGGCAGAGGGAAGTCGTGGACGTCTCCCACTTCTCCGGGTAAGTTTCACGATGTAACAATATTCCAAAGATAGCTCAGTGGATTGTTGTGCGTTTTTATCTTTATTGTTTCTTACTAACATTCTGAAGCACGTTAAATTTTGCAATTATTTTCATTTTTTTTAACTTAAAAATCTACAAGAAATTACGTAGTGCAGCAATAAATTTCAACATGTTCCAAAAGTATTCAATAACTGTAAAATTATAATTTGTGTTTTCGATGTATTAACGTTTGCAGTTGAAAAGCAGTTGGTGAAAAAGCTTTACTTACATTAAAATAATAGTGTATTAGGTCCAGAATATAATGCTTCATCAAAAAAATAATTAGAAAACATGTTATTTTATAATTTAAAACATAAATTAATTTATTTTTTAATTATTTTAATTAAAAATGCTCAAATTCAAAATTTAAAAAAGGAAATCATTTGATATTCTAAATTGATTTAAAGACACAAAACATAGGATAGTCTTTCAAAGACCTTTACTTCTTCACCACAATAATCTATATTGCTTTGTTACATTTGTTAAGTAGCCGTTTTTACTGACTTTAACAATTCGTACATGTTAAAGTAATTTACTGCTGATTTTGAACACTCTTTGAAAGTGATCTACATCGACTGACTTTCATTCAGTCATTTCATTGTTAATATTCTGTCTCTTAAAACTTGGTGTGGGACCCTGGTTGCTTATGTAAAGGCATTTGTCTATCTGCTGGGGGTTTGCGGTTCGATCCCCGAAGTTGGTATGGGTTTTTCCCTGATGAGCCTTCTCCTTCATAAGAATCGCTCAAAACTTCCTCCACTCCCAAAGGATTAAGATAAGAGAGTTCCTGACCCTCTTAACATTTATTTCGTTGTGTTACTTTGGTAAATTATTTGAAATAGACGAAATTTAGATTATAGCTTTCAGCGATTAAATAAAAATGTAAATAAAATTTTTAAAATCGAATTTGAAGGTAAATAATATTAATAATTATTTACAAAACCCCTATCTCCATTTCTATGCTGCCCGTCCTCAACTTGGCAGTGATTTTGAAGTTCAAAACTTACCAATGTTGTGAACTTTCAACTGATTTTTTAATATTGACACAAATCAGGTTTCGTAGTCGTTTTAAAAGTAATTTAAAATTAAATGTTTTATGATTGTTTGGGAAAAGAGGATTCGGCACAGAATTCAATAAGGCTATTTTTTTTTTGTGTGTTTTTTTCTTTTTTTTCTTTTCTGCTTTTATTTTCTTTTATACTAATTTATAAAAGCACAGAAAAATTAATCTTCTAAATATTTTTTTGAATCGGTAATTTTTATGTTAATCAGACAATTATTTTCTTCGTTCTTTTTTGATATATATAAACCCATGAAGAAGGCGATTGGGTGTAAAAAATCGCCGAAAATTCTTACCATATGTGAATTTGTGTGTGAGTTTTTATTTTACAATTATTGATGTCATTAAAGTTTTAATAAAACTTTATAAAATATTTGAGTCTTATGATGGAACCTTAGTTCTCAAAGTTACAGACAAAACTCTCACATTTTAAATTTAAAATCGATATTTCACTAAATATGACTTGAAATAGACCAAATTTAGACTGTAGCTTTCAGCGATTAAATATAAACATAAATAAAGTTTAAAATCAATTTTGAAGGTAAATAACAACAATAATAATTTATTAAAGCATTAACTTCGTGGAAGAACTGAAGTTTTCTTAAAATATTGTGTTTGTTTTCGAGGCTTTAAAAAAAATATAAAGAAAAAAAACTACTCTTCTCATCTAATATCTGTCCTACTTAAAGAAAGTCTTCAATTTTCCGTTTACAAGAAATAGATCCTCTAACTCTGCTTAAAGTGCTTCAATGAAATTAATGTTAATCATATAAAACATGAGTAAATGAAAAAAAATAAGTAGAGAAATTACATTGTCTGTTGTTCGTAATATGCCTGTTAAATTTCAAGAAGATCTATAACTAGTTTAAAAGTATTTAGATTTAGTGTCTCATAGTGTATTTTTGTGAATGAAGAGTATTTTTGTGAGCTCCTCTTTCGTAAAACTAAATGAACTTCACATCTGAATTTGTTCTTGTTTTGTTTTCAAGCTGAAGTTATTTAACTTATTAGAATCTCCATGGGAAAAAAACCAAAGCAGTGCAAATATAAATCTACTTCAGAAAGTCATCCATCTACTAAATAATATTATTGATATTTTCGTTTGAAACAAATACGAAGAAAAAAAGCAACGAGGAAAAAAAAAAAGAAATCCTTAAAAAAGAAATAAGACGGAAAGCTGACATTTGGTGGAGGTTGATTTTTCTCAAAGGGTGAACAAATGACGATGTCCTGACAGTTGAGAAGTATTCAGGACAGGATTACCGTGTATATATAAAGTGGCTGGTTGAGTGTGTGCCAGGAGTAAATATAAAACCCCAGAGAGAGGCAGCAAAGAAAACATCAGCTCCTTCATCGCCTTAAATTACTTGACTTCTGGTATGGGTTCGTCTTCCGGTGTAAACTTTATTAGAAGGAGACTGACGCTGCCCCATTTATCATTGACATTTCCAAACAGATAAATCCACCGCCCCTCTTTCTTGGGTGGAAAAAAATATCCTTTATTCGTAATCGATCATCTAGGCTGTGTCTAGGAAGTCTGGGAATTGCCTATTACGGAGGTACGGATCTCTTAGCAACCCATCTATTAAACGAATGCTCAAGAAACCATTAATAAAAGTCGGTTGAATTTAGAAACATTTTAGCTCAAGTACCCGGTAAATGGTACCAGAGATACGAATCAGGCTTATCAATGCACCACAGCCACAGGAACTTATTAAAAAAGTAAATAAACGGAATTCTTCCACGATAAACAGAAACTAATGATTTTTTTTTTTCAGAGTTCATTGATTGACGAAGATTCTGCTGATTTCACTTCTTTCGAAACTGTTTACAAACTAAAGCAATAACAAAAAAAAAGTTCTTGAAAGAGCTTAAAACTTACTTTCTTTAAAATGCTGTATTTTATTTTTATTTATTTACTTAAAAACACAAAAACAATACATACCTGATGTCATGCGTTTCCTTTTAAATTATAAATTAAACTGAAGTATAAGATCGGCCGAATCTCGACAATATTCTGTACATATATATATAAAAGCCAAAGTTTGCATGTTTGTATGTTTACAATTTTACGCTGTTCGACTGATTGGAACCAAATTTTGTGTAGATACTTTCTACTACCTTGCGGAAAATATAGACTTCCTTGGAACCAGGTTAACCATCCCCAAGGGGGTGAAAAGGGGTGAAATCTATGACATAGAGGCACATATGGACCTGGTGGCGACAATGGGAACTACACAATATTGTTCTGCAGCAATTGGGGAAGGTTTAATGTGTTAGGGCTATGGAGAAGAGAAGTACAGGACTCCCCACGCTCTCCCCACCCCCTCCCGGGCAATGCCGGGTACTTTAAGCTTATACAAAATAAAAAATAAATTAGCATTACTTTTCTAAATCAAATTAATTAAAAGGATTAATAAGCATTGTTGTAAGGATCAAATT
>JAFIDM010000001.1:61014207-61027670 GCA_023159025.1 Thereuonema tuberculata
TCAAATTAATTAAAAGGATTAATAAGCATTGTTGTAAGGATCAAATTGATTAAAAGGATTAATAAGCATGATGTAACTTCATCATTCTCAACGGGAACTCTTTCAATCACTGGCAAATTTCTCGATAAAAGCTCACAGGACAAAATTGAACAAATTCGCAACCAAGCTAAATCATAGACTTAAAAGAATCAATGATTTTTTATTAAATTTTTTTATCTTCTATATTGCAAACTATTTACTAGAGTCTATTCAGTACTACTGGAAGAAATAGTAGACAAAGATATACAAGAGAAGTACAAAAAAAATGTATTAAGTACTGCTTAATACAGTACTCGAGATTTCCAAGATTTTTTTTAAAAATGGCTTACAAATAAGATTATACAAAATTGATCTTAGAACTTAGAAATATGCGACAAAGACTTAATGAGTTGGATTTTATAAAGATTCAGTACTTATATTTTTAACACATTTTAAATATATTTTCTCTCCCTTCAAACAAAATCACCCTAGCGATCACGTGATCCTGTTCTCGCGTCGTAGCTTCTTATTCTTGAAAACTTTGTTTAGAATTCTCACTTGAAAATAAAACGCAGGCTGTTTTGAAAACGTTTGTGATTTTTAATTTATAAACTTATTATAAATGTGTTTGTATGATGGTCTTGATTTCTTGCTATGTGCATTTTTCGCACGTTAAACTATTTAAATTACATTTTTGAAAGTTAGCAACAAATACTTATATTCAAACGAATAAAAAAAAAATATTTTATATTCGGTAGATTTCATTTCAATAGAATAAGATTAGAAAATATATTACGTACATTAGATTAAAACAAATGCCAAAAAATTAAATGTAAATAATAAAAAAGAAAATTTTGGTGACATTATAGCACAAGAAACTGAAATATGAAAGTGTAAAGTTTACACTGTAAACTATAGAGATTCTTTAAACCTCTTCAAGTAGGACAGGGTGTTCGAATATCAACACCTAAAAATTCCTACTTAAACCTTAATTAACTGAGGTAATCTTTTTCAATGGTTACTTGGGCGAAAATTAAATGCATGAAAATTAATAAACTGCAATTCACTGCTCAGTTTAGCTGCTTATTGTAGCTGTTGTAATTATTGTAGCTTAAAAAAGAAGAGAAGAAAATGTCTCTTCGAAAATTTGCTTTGTAAATAAATGTATTTTTAATTTTACATTTATTTTGTGATATTGAGAAGATGATGATTATGATTAATAATTTTTATTACTGTTTATTTGAACGTTTTCATTGCTCACTTATCTTGAATATTAACAGTGAATTAACTATCGTGATTTTATTATTTTGAGATAATCCAATGGGAATTTTATCATTGTGTCAAGTCTACATCCAAATTGAAATTTTGTGTCTTTAACAAAATGCTTACTAATTTTAAGACTGTTGTTATTACTAATAAATTACAAAGCAATATAAAAATAGTAATGTTTTAGTTTTTACATTATAAATCAATTTTAACGTGTGTTAAAAAGTTTATCAATTGAAATTACCTTAAAAAAAAAAACACACACACACACACTCACACACACAAACAATTAATAAAACATAATGATGTGGATTCTTTCGAATCCCATGAGATTCATCTTCGGCACAATAATTCACTTGACGGTTCTACTTCAATACAGAAGTTAAAAAATAGTAACCAATAAAAATGAGACATCATTAGAAGTCAATTAGTAGTTTTTCAACCAATCCTGTCAAAGCCCTCTATCAATAAATAAAGAAACCAAAACAAATTAAAAATAAAAAAATAAAATTAAGAATATAATTTCTATTTTTTGAAAACCATAATCATGTCATTGTTAATTTTCTTTTCTTATCAATTTCATTTTTAATTCATTTTTTATGTAAGGAAGAAAATTTATCAAAATTATTATTATTTAAATAATATTGGATATTTCCATTTGGAATAAAAGAATTATATGAACCTAACATTTTAATGAATAATAATTCTATTGCTTCTCTACCTATTTTGTTCTTACTTACATCAATAACAATGTATTCTTCAAAGCCTTCAATATGCCCTTTCTTATATGTGTGTCTGGCTATAAATGAACTTTTTCTTTTATAATGAATCTTTTTTTTTAATGTAATTTTAATTGAGTTTTTACATTACTATTGAAAGTTTTTATGTGAATGATTGCATGAGTTATGCAGAGGGACTTGGTTTACTGCGGTTGTCAAGAAATTTGTGGTTGTTGTATTCAGCTATTTACACTTTTCTACGATTAATTAGAAAACGAAATAGCGAATAGAGTTTTAGAATATTCTAAGTAATTCTAATTGATAGTAAATAGATTTCACATTCTGTTGTTAATAATTAATAATAACAATTGAAATTAATTTGATTGTTTGTTCCCTAACGGTAGAAGCTAGAAGCACAAAAGTTTGCATAAATTTTCCCTCATTCGAGAAAGATTAGAGGCTTTGCACAGAATTGTTTAAAGAAATCTGGTAACATTGGTTGCTGTTATTTCGCTAAATGTTACTGATAATTTACTGTCAAAAAACCGAATTAGCAACACAGCAGCTTCAATAGATCATTGTAGTGAACTTATCAGATTAAAAGTCGAAAATACGGTTTACTGCATTTGTTATTTATAAATAAGCAATACTTTTACGTAAATGCAAAACAACACTTAGTAATTAACCTTAAACGCATATGAAAAAAAATTACAAAATTTTACGAAATTTTACAAAACATGAACAATACTTTTCTGTTCGCATTTGAATAACTCTTGCAGACAAATAAGATTGTAGAGGTACTTCAAGTTATAGTTTTATCATAACTGGTCTGACTACCGCAATGTCAAATGTTTGGATTTCTATCGCGCCAACTTAACTTGAATCTGCTTTTGTGCCACAATTAGAATCACAGTTGTCAACGATTCTGAGCATTAATTATTAGTGCTAAATTTATAAATTTGTAATGTTTATTATTTACTTTATTAAAACTTCATTTGCATTTCATTTATATAATTTTCTAATTATACTATAATTGAAGTTTAGATATCCAGCAGTGAATTCAAAGATTTTCAAGCGAGCCATCAGGAAATCATGAATTCCTCATATCTCCATCCAAGTGATTCGAGATTAGGGAGGGCCAACTTCCTATCAGTAAGTAAAAAAAAAAAAATCAGTGGAAAGTTGTTTTTCATTAAAGAAAAAAGCAAATAAAAAACCTTGCAAAAAAAGATCATGAAAAGCACTGAGCAACACCATATTGTCTGCTGATTCATCCGAAGAAGAAAATCATTGATCAGAAACACTGCTAACTTTCAGATAAAATTGAAAAAGAATTTAATTCTTTTTTAAGGAATGCTGTTTTTATACCAGCAGTATTGTTTTCTGTCACTTAAAAATTCAGCAAATAAGCTTTGTAAGCAACTATTTCGCTGAAAGCAGAACAACAATTCCTAATTTTACTTTTTCAGTTTCAATCTGTCAGTGATAGGAATTAGCGGTAACTTCAATTTAAGAGAAAGAAAATCTAGATTTTTTTTCTATGTTAACTTTTTCAAACTGCATCGAAGTTTGTAGTTGTCGAAGAAGACAAAGACTATTTAAACTTAAGCTCATACCTCTTCCTTATATCGTTTCTTCTTATCATATTATAACATCTAAAATATCTTCAACATCAAATATTTAAAAAACATATATATATATATATATATAAACGAATTTTCGGAAAGAGTTCTTCTTTCCTTGAAAGCTTCAAATAATATAAACAATTTACAGATATTAATTACCATGCCGTAAATTTATTATTTCCATATTTTATTATATAAAAGAAGTATTATTTTGATTGTTATTTTGTAATAATGTCCAGGATGTGTGACATGGCATGATAATTAACATCTGTAAATTGTTTATATTATTTGAAGCTTGACAAAGGAATGAAGAAGAATTTTCCGAAACTTTATTAATAAATATATGTGCTTTTTATATATTTGGTGTTGAAGATGTTTTGGATATTATAAAGACTATTTTAGTCGTAATAATAGAAAAAGTTAGTGATCTTACTAATAAAACTAGTTTACCGCAGTTGTTAACAATACATATATTGTATGTATTTGTGTATGTGTGCGCGTGTATTTACAGAAAGGAGATACATTTTATGTCACAATGTATTCTTCTGCGTAAGAAATTTAACGAATGTAAAATTTTCTGTGTTAGGATTGGCGGAAGTAGAGTTTAATTTCATTCTCTGATTAATTTTAATTAATTACAACATCTCTCAGCTTAATCTACTTTTTTCATCCTATGTTTCGCAGTGCTATCATTGCTTGTACAATGCTTGGATTTTCCATTGAAAATGCAAATAAATGAAAACAATATTAGAGTATGATGATTTCAAGATAAGGCAGTATTTATGTAATGATCAACTTATACATTCTGTCCTATCAATTGTAGAACGTATCTGTAACAATATCCTGGATTACAGAAATAATTAAAAACTTCCAAATAACCACCTATACAGGATATCTACAATATCAACACGACTTTATAATAAAGAAAAAGAAAAATGATCTTAAAAGAAAAATTTTAGTGAACTAACTAATAAACAGTTGAAAATATTACAGTGGCTATTGATTACTAAATACAGCGAATAAACGATAATAATAATGCCTCAAAACAATATAACAATCGACATGCTAAGTTGGCGTGATGGCATCCGGTAACTTTGAAATGGTGCTAGTGAAATTAAGCTGGATTACCGCTTTCCAGGTTAATGATGGCCAATCTGTTCAATTTAAATTTAATCGGATTCCTTTGCGTTTCCATGAGTTTTTGTTAATAATCCGCAGTTAAATAAAAATATAAGCTTAGGAAAAACAAAATGCGCGAAGAAAATTCATTTGTTAAAAGCTGGCACCTTATTTTTGCCGTATGGTTAGTGGCTTTTTCACTTCTGTTACATATTTATTTCACAATTATTCTTCAGAAATTCAAAATTAACCTATTGGTGACCACTCCTGGCTGATAATCATCAACAAACATGAAACAGCTGCTACCTAACAATTGAATTTATTTATCAATCAATTGATATCTAACAATACTGATTCATAAGGAAATTGATATTTATTTATCTTGTGTGGTTCATCTTTTGAAAAGAAATTGCTTATTTTTCCTGCAGCTTTTATTTATTCACTTATTTGTATTTTTTTAATAAAAAAATAGTAATTAGAAGCTTTAATAAGAGCGAACCGGCATGTTATATGTTGAACTTGACAGAGGATAAGTTTTGTGTTTCGCCAATGATGAAAAAGATGGCGTGTTGGTGCACGAATGTCTCAAAGATGCTATTAATATGTCGAGGTCTGCGTCTTATTTTTAAACTGGGAACAAACAGATGGAGGAGACGATATTAGAGAATTCAGAACCAACGAACAAACACAAAAAGAAACAGAAAAATAGTTCGAAAAATGACTTCAATAATTCAATTAAACTGAGAGATTGTCTCGGGGGTGGGGTTGTGCAAATACACAATTCCATTATTAGTTCGGAGGGGATGGGTGGCGGTGCTACAACTGGAACAGAGGAAAGGGTAAGGCCCCACGTTTTAATTAAAAGGATGAAGTGATTGGCATTGTGTATGTGTGGGAGGGGGTGTCTCGAAAGACAACTCCCTTCCCTGTGTGTGTGTTTTTTTTCCTTCTCATCTTCGAAAGAGCGTTGTGCTCGTTGGCGGTGTTCGCACTTTTCCTTCCACCCTCTCCCTCTTTCACTGTAGATACAAATTAAAGGTCGAATGGAATTAACAACACGCTCCGCTTCATTGCCTTCGCGGGGGTGGTAACCGAGCAAGCATTTCACTCGAATTGAAAGTTTGCCATTTAGGTCTTGGTCAGACATGCCCCGCCACGTACTTAACACGCGCAACACTGTCTCACTTTCTTCGCGGGGATCCTTTTCTATTCCAACACCCCTCTTTCGGCTCCACAGATTCGCGCTTAAAGTAATTTGGACGTTCTAATAATGCGCCCAATGTCCATTTTGCGTTGGATTGTAGTGAGTTTTTCATGTTGTTGATGGTTTGGAATCTCCTCTTCTCTCAATATACATTGATTAGGTTTTGCAGCTTTTAAAGCTTGAAGCCCAATTTGTGTAAATAAATTTGTGTAAAGTAAGGCTACAGTTTTTCCGATTGTCTTAAGTCTCGTAAATAACTTAGCCAATTTCATTTAATTGTTTGATAGATCTAACCTAAAGAAGGATCCAATAAGAATTAAAGAACTCATTGATTTCAATGAAACATTAATAAATTCAAACTCAACCATTATTTAACTTTCATGTTTTATTCAACTAAATGACCTCTTTTCTCTGGAATAATGAAATAAAACACGACACTACTTTTATAATAATTATAAATAAATGAGTTATTGATAATAAAAATGAATTTTGGGCGCCATTTTATAAGATGACTACCGCCACAATTCTTATATATCTAAATGCTTATAGTTAAAACTGTATCAATACTAGATTTTTAAATTTATGTCAAAGTCATTTTATAATTAGGCTTCTAAATGGATCAATAGAAAACTAATTTAAATATCAATAATGTGATAAAGAAAAGCTTCCAATTCTTTGTTATTTTGTGGATGATTAAATTTTATTTGTCTCCCCTTTAATTTATAAATTTTAATTATTAAATTTTAAGTTCATAACTTCTTTTCTTAAACAAGAATTGCTTCATTACTTGAATTTTCTTTCCAGTAAGTTCTTATTATTTGTGAGAAACGCCATATTATTATTATTTTTTTTAGACCAAACTCAGTGATTTATAATTGATTTATAATTTACAATTACAATTGACCAATCACAAAAGAGAATAAATTCTTAATTTCAATTAAGTTTATATTATTATCCTTGCCTCCTCCTCTTGAGATTTTGATTGCTTAATTTTATATTTTTACTACCGGTATATAAAATTATAACGGTATCTTTGTATTAATCCTTTTAATATGATTTAGCCACAGCTAAGTTGAGCATGATTTCTAAGATAAGCCTACGACATATAAAATTATTATTGATGTATGATGTTTGTCTTTGCAAAAAACACAATATACTAGAGTATCCTCTACAGAACCACAGAAAGTCCCACCGCTACCCCCAGATGTGGGAATTGAAATTATCCTAGCTAATCTTAACTTATAATATATCTGAAGACAAGCTTAGCTCCCAGAGGATGTAAGTTTGGTCTGACTCAGTTACTCGCAAACTTTTCGACCTTGCGCTGCCTTTTGATACAGTATCACCCTTCCTGATCTTTTTAAAGATAAATGACCATAAATGAAAATTGCGTGCCACATGTATTTTTTTGATGCTTTCTAATTTTTGATTTCAAAATTTGTAATATAATTGGAAGCCATTTATTATTTATTTATTTATTTATTTATTTATTAATTTATTTATTTATTTATTTACTTCATGAGTCATTTTTTTTTTACCCAAGCTGAAAAAAAAAAATCTTAAAATGCAGTTTAAAGTGGTGTAATATTTGTAACACTATAGAATAAGCAATGAATAACAAAAAGCATTTAGGAAAAAAAAAAACAAAAAAAAAAACAAACAAAGCAAAACTATTATGATTTAATTTCAAGGTCAAGTTGATATCGTGTCTTCATTTTTGTCGTAATAATTGAAAACTCTTTTTCTGAATTTAAGTATCCTATGATTTTCCTATAATAAAAACAGAACTCAATTAAAAATGAATTGATCTTTTCTATATTAATAATGGAAGACGTACGGAATACATTTTTTTGATTAATTAATTTTTTCCACGGCTTTCCGGCTATTGATAATAACTCTACCACAAAATCGATATTAGGGAATGATCGCTCTATTGCGCTGGATGAGAGAATTGTAGATAAGTAAATACACAATACATTAGCCCCTGAGGGTGTCAGCCCCGCTACTGATGAATAAAATCCTACAAGAGAAAAGGAATTTTTATTACAAAAGAAATATCAATGTCAGTTGTTTATTAAATAAGTAAGTATAGTATTCTACTATACGTAGAATAATAACTTCTCAAAGTTGTATAATTTAATAAAAAGAATTGAAATTAACAGATTAAAAAAAAGACATATTACAATTGTCACTGAAATTTCTGAGTTGGATGTAGTTGGATGTCCCAACTTTCTAAGTTGATAAAAAAATAATAGTTGAACAAAAGTATGTGTAACAAAAAGCAAAAAATTGTAAAATTACAAACAGAAAGTAAGTAGTTCTTTGGAGCTACCGAAAGAAAGCGTAAGTAAATAGTTCAGCTCACAAGAAGAGAAGAATATATTATCTGGAAGTCACTTCTATAAAACTGAAATTAAATTACTCTTTGGACTGTAACTTCTTTCCTATATGCCAAAATATATACAGGATGGCGCACGTAAAAACGGCCCCAAAATAATAATACGTTACAAAAAGAAATGTCTGGTTTTACGTGCGCCACACTGTTTATATAAATTTATATATAAACACAGCTACCCTGCAAATATTAAAATAAGAATATTTGTTTTTCATCTGATAACAGAAATAATGGGAATAAATAATTTTCATAATTTGCAAAAAACGTTACCTTCAGTTACTGGGGAAAAATAAAGATGAAATAAAAATGCCACCCACCTACACATAAAGAAAAAAAAATTGATGATGGGGCGGAAATGAGGCTGAACGGTTCTTCCGCAGAACCGCAGACAGAAACCCGTCAAGAGAATTTCCTCTTTGCGAAGACTTTGAGCAGCGTAGGCGACCTAATGTGTAAATCGCACTCTGGCAGATGCTTAAGACTTAAGTGCTAGAATTGAGGAAGAGGTGATGCTGCTTAAGAGGATTGGTCAATTCATTAGAGAATTGTGCAAAGAGAAAGGAACACATGGAAAGAAAATGACATCTGGCGTTTGAATGATCTATTCATTTCATCCATCCAACACATTTATTAAGCTTCTCTTTTGAGAGAGAGTCATTTTAAACTCTGTCATTAAATAATCATACTAAAACTATTAATAGCTTTTGTATAAAACTTTGTTTTACGCCAAGGCTGTAAAATGTAGGATCTGCGTGAATTTCTGATAATATCTTTCGAGTCTCACGAGCAGAGACGGTGTGAAGATAGGAGGATGGAGAAAGTGAGGAAGAAACAGAACAATATCACATTCAAGGAATTGTAGACAATCGTATGACCATGTTGTTTGTCAGCATACTCTAAGTCGCTAAATCAAGTGGGTAAATCTGCCTGAAAGATCCTAACATGAATGATAGTTCAAAGTTGTAAAAAAAAAATGCTTCCCCCACCTATCCTAATGTTATTGAAGTGATGCACGTTCAAAATAGAAAAGCAGATAAGTCACTCATCATGTATAATTAAAATTACACTACACAATTACTGGCACTAACTAATTTCATAAGATTATTTTCTTTTTTTTTTTTAATGTAGAACATAACTTTTAAAATAAAACAAAGATAAGTTTTTTTTAAGTTTTTTTTTTTCCCAGTATTATATATAAATTTGATTCTTATACTTATTTAAGGAGACTTCAGTAAAATAATACAAAATATTTGACTTAAGTTAAAACTCTCTGAATGAGATTAATCTATAAGCAATTTATTATCACTTTTTCAGAAAACTAATAACACTTAGTAGTTATTATAAAAACATAAACGAACTTTTAAAACGAAAAGTATATATGAACTTACAAATTATATATACCTATAAAAATATTCTACGAATATAATCCTGCGTTGTTCGTGTGAAAAATAAGCTGATCAAAAAAATCGTTTTATGAGGTCTCATAACTACTTAGTTTTTGACTTGATTTAATTTTATTAGTATCTGTATTGTAATTGTAAATTCTTTTTTTGTGGATGAGGAAAAAAGGAGACAAATATTCCAACTAAAAAAAAGAAAAGTCATCGTCAAAATTTCATAATGAAGCGAGAACAAGGTCTTATCACAACGTTAAAAGTGATCTCAGCTGTTTATTGCAGGACGCTACATAGATTGAACTTGATAAAATATTGTAATTTATCATTACAATATATCTGAATTTATATCATTTTTATATTTTTTAATTTCAAATGTTTATATTTTAAAATTAATTGTTTAATTTAAAGTTAGCTAAAAAATAAATTACAGTTTTTTTAATTTTATTTCCAGTAGGCCTAATTATACACTTAATATTTTGCTCTCAAGTTGAATCTTTTTGCTAATCAACTTAATACAAAGATTATTATTAATATGGAAAAAGTGAAGATTACATTTTTTTAAAATCACATTTCTATGATTAAGTCATAATTATATTGGGAATTTGCATAAAATAATTCAACATATAACTATTTCTGATATTATTACAATTGTTTATTTTTACGATGGTTCGTTAAATAAAAATAAAATAAATTTCTCAATTTTGTTCAGTAAATTAGTTTTTGCCCGTTTTGGATTTTTTTTTTAAATATTGTATTTGATTTTGAGTTAATTCATTACGATTTCAATAAGTGAGATTTATAATATAATATGTTAATATGTATTACATGGATTTATTTACATGATAAACATTTTTTCTATGAACAATTTATAAATCAGAAAAGTATATTTTAATTGATTTTCCGCGTTTTTGAACAAATAAACGCGGTTGTTTGAACATTCCTTATAAAATTGTTATGTATAATTAATCGTAAGTATAGCACGTGTAAATTATTTCCAAACGTTCACAATCACAACTTTCATCTTTAAATCACTATTCATATAGAATACATGAAATTTTTATTCCAGGAATATAAGATGGTTTTTTTTTTTTCTTTTACATTATGTGAAGTATTATTGACAGTCATTTTCTTCATGAGATCCATTTATAAATTGATTAAAATCATTCTGAATATTATTTTATCTTTTGAATGTTTTCATGAACGTTAACAATGATGTTGTTATCAGCGAAACCTTTGAAGTATTTGGTGACACACAGAAGTACTATATAAAGTAAATAATAATGATCCCAGATTTGATCCTTTGATATTGATCAGAGATAGTTCTAGTCATCCTCCAATTTGTTTCCAAATAGTTTCTAAGTAATTTAATTGTTTTGATTTTATTTTGAAGTTTATTAAATATTTACAAATTTTAAATGCTGTATGCTTTTTAGTAGATCAAGGAATACTGTTTTACTTCCTTTGTTCCAAGTAATAAATTACCTTGTATCTTGTAGAAATTTATGTTTAATTTATAAAAAGTCATATTAGAATTCTAATCAGCGAATGTGTTTTTCCTTTTTCTTTTTTTATCTAAAGTTTTCTTGAAACCTGTGTTCTTTTCTTCAGCTTATTATTTGTTGTTGTTATTAATCTTGGTGTAAGTGTTTATAAGTCTATAGTGTAAGTGTATCCAGGATTTTCGAATTGGAGGGATAGTGATGGTTGAAATCGTTCAAACTAAAATAAATAAATAAATTAAATTAAAAATAAAAATAAATAAATTGTAAACATTTATTAATTATAAATAAATAAAGAAAAACAAAACAAAACAAAACAAAAAAAAAACACCTTCTGTATTTTCCAAGATAGAGGATTTCAAGCAAAGCAATGAGCTTTTCAATAAAAAATCAGATCCAGAATCCTACATTTTTTTCTATTTTCGGTTTTTACAACCCTTACCAACAGCTAACCCCTTGATAATATTAATAAGAATTTCTCTTAATTTAAAAATTAAATTTTCATTTTTTTTTTTCATTTTGGAATGCAGGAATATATTCTGTAGTTCGTTTTGTCTAGTCCAGGGGTCTCCAAACTACGGCCCGCGGGCCGGATGCGGCCCGTGAGGCCCTCTCATCCGGTCCTTGGAGACTTTTTTGTCTACGGAAAAAATTACGGAAATATACGTGTATCCTGCATATCCTAGTGATTCCCACTAATACAGGTGTTCATGTGTAGTGTATCAATGTGTTATTAAATAATAACTGAATAAAATAATATTAAATAGATATTTAAAAACAACATCCATGTTTTCATTCTTTTATTATTTTTGGACCTCGAGTGTGTAGTCGGCCCCTGAACTGCTGCTTGATAGTTAATGCGGCCCTTGGGCTCAAAGGTTTGGAGACCCCTGGTCTAGTCAAAGCATTGGCATTATGTCATATATTTTTTTCTTTCATTATCCAATATAAAACTCTCTGTTTACTGTCCACATCAATATCGCTACTTATAGTTCAAACAATTAAGCGGTATGCTCCGCGCTTTGCGAATAAAAACTTGAATGTATACAATTACAGCTATATATTTATTCAAACTTGTTATATAACAAACACAAAATCATTTTATAAATCTTAGCACAAAACTTCTTCTACTAATGTTGATAACATATTTAATATACTACATTTCGGCTGTAAGATTCTCTAGCCTTCTTCACGTATGATTTAGTCCTCGTCCGTTGAGAGCAGTAAACAACATAGCAAAGTAAAGAACAAACAAAGTAAAGCTAAATTTATCGTTTAAAAAAAACGATAAAACAAAATAATGGCCGAGTGCACCAAACTTCATTAACTTTGATGGCTGCATTGTGGACGTAGCTAAAATTAGTGGGGGGTGCTGCTCCAGAAAAATTTTAGCCTTTGTTTTGAAATTGTGTGAAAGGAAACAAACATGTATAAAAAGAAAATTTATTCAGAAACTTGATAAGTTTCTTTTTATACATGTTTGTTTCCTTTCACACAATTTTAAAACAAAGGCTAAAATTTTTCTGGAGCAGCACCCCCCACTAATTTTAGCTACGTCCACAATGCAGCCATTAAAGTTAATTGAAGTTTAGTGCACTCGGCCATAAGAATCATAATATATAACCAAAGTATTATTAAATATGTTATAAGCATTAGTAGAAGAAGTTTGGTGTTAAGTTTTATATAACGTATGTATTACTTGTGTGATGTATTATAATATCAGTCATTTTATAATATTTCAACTTTTCTGCTTGAATAATGAATCTTTGCTTAAAGTCCTGATGCGTTGTTATATTTTTGAACAAACTTAACAAAACTGAACTAATTTAATGTGTTTCAGTTGGAACAGAGAAAGTATTTGTGCATTCAACTTGTAACTGTTTGTGGATCGAAATGGAGTTATATTAAGAAATATTTAGAGGTTTGTTCGAAGACCTATTTCGAGCGACAAGCTGTCTTCGGAGTTCTAATTTCACATTAACGATTTAATAAAATATCCTTCTTGATATTGTAACAAGAACAGAGATAAAAAAGAAATCTTTTAGTAGTGTCGATGTCTCACATGGATATTTGAGCAAGGAAATCTAATTGGAAAAATAAAAAAAAATAAAACGAAAAAGAACAGGAAGTGAAGAAGAAAAAATTAATTAAAGAAGCAGGAGAGATGAACGAAAACAGCTACTGAATGTAATGTAATCTTTGAAAACACTCAATGCAGATG
>JAFIDM010000001.1:61042670-61089378 GCA_023159025.1 Thereuonema tuberculata
ATATATGCATTGAATTACATCAAACTACATTTCACATTTGTATTAATGTACTAGTTAAAAACAAAAATTACTAAATTTTGGTGCACCCACGCTTACTTAAGAAACTTAATTAATGACATAACAGTCGTATTTTTCTTATTCTTTTTCATTAATATGTAATTTAAAGATTTTAATTAAATTTCGTATTTAAGAGTGTAGTAAAACTGCGGGATAAGACATTTGTTCGGTTATTTCAAGAGTTACTTTGTTTATGGCCAAGTTTTCAGAAGTTAAATAGTAAAACAATTTTTAATAAAATATTGCCACCAATATAGCACACATTTATTAAAATATTATTTACATTTAAAACCTGGACGTACGCATTCGATCCCCCGCCTTTATTTGGGGACCTTTTTCAAGTCACTGGATAAAAAAGAGAAAAAAAAAAAAAGTTTACCTCCTGCAGGAGTCGTCAAAAAAATGATTCCCTTGGTGATATGGGTAATGTTGTTTGAGTCTCCCTCTGGTGTTGGGTGTTAGAGTCTTTAATCCGTCGTCTGCTAATTATGAAATAAAGGCGCTATGACTTTAGTTTTTTGGAATTTAACTTAAATGCCATATTCAAGCACATTGCTAGTGGATAAGTCCTTGTTATAACTTTTGCCTGTTTTTATCATTATGGATTCATAGAACTTTCTTAGATATTCATTTTCGTACTGTCCCAGGATGATTGGATTTTCGGTGTCAAGTGTATGTGAAAATTTATTACAATGAACAGCCGTATGATACATTTTGTTTTTCTTTACTACAGTTTCATGTTCTTTGAGACGTTTTTTTAATGGTCTTTTTGTTTGACCAATGTACAGACATTCTGTATTGTCCTGATTGGATTTGCATTTAATGCCATATATAGTGTTTAATTTAGTTTTTTTATTATTATCCTTTTTGCTGACTACTTTCTTTTTATTAAGAAAACTTGCTATCGTGTTGTTAGGTTTACATGCAACTCCTATTCCCGCATTAAAAAGTATAGGTTTTACTTTATTATATATTACCTCATCGTAGACCATGGAAACATATCGATTGACATTTTTCTTCTTAGTTTTGTTTTTGCCTTTGCTTCTTTCGATCATTTGATATTTATTTTTATTGAGGGTTTTTCTAATGCAACCATTAATTACTGATTCAGGAAAGCTATTACCAACAAAAATTTGCTTTATTTTTAATAATTCTTCCTTTAGTAGCATTGGACTAGAGCATATTTTGATTGCTCTATCAATTGCCATTTGACATGCATTAATCTTATAACATTTAGGAACAGAGCTACGGTAATTGATAGTTATCATAGCATCTGTTTCTTTTCTATAGACTGTGGAGTTATATGCTAATGGTTGTTTCTGAATTAGTATATCCAAAAATGGGATCATATTGTCCTTTTCTTCTTCCGTGGTAAATTGAATGTCAGGTTCTATACTATTGAAATCATCCAAAATGGAGTTGACGTAATCGTTATTAACGATGAGAAAAGAGTCATCAACGTACCTGTTTATATAGTGTACGTTATGTATAACTCTATCTAAAGCAAAGGCTCTATATTCAAGGAAATTCATAACGCATTCTGCTAAGTATGCGGAAGACGGTAGGCCCATAAAAACTCCCTTTGTTTGCGTGTATACTTTACCATTAAATGAAAACATTTGGAGTTGGAAAATGAGAACTATATGAAATGTTAATATTTCGAGGGTCTCAAGCCAAAATGTTCTATGTGCGTTTTGCTTAATTTTTGCACATACAACTTTCCGACACAGAGAAAGTTGAAAGAAGTAAAGAAGTGAAAATAGAACCTTTTGGAACAATCAGCTGACAGGCTAGAACTAGTTTTTCAAACAGAACCTTCTGGCACATGACAGAAGTCACCAAAATAAACCGTTTAGTACATGAAATTAGAATTTAGCAAAAGTGCACATAGAACCTTTTGGCTTGGGACCCTCGATTTGTTGTCCAGTTGTGATTTTTTCTCTCACACTTGTTTTTTGTTATTTTTTTCCCTCAAAGATTAAATAATTTTGTTCAGACTTAAGTTTTTATTTGAATAACAATAGAGTAAGGATTATTGATTATTTTCTTCTGAACTTAAAGTAGAATTACTTAACTGTGAAAGAGAAAAGTGTTGTAAACGGATAGTAAAAGCAAATGTAATTCGTAATACTTACAGGAGTCTGATTAAATTCTATGGACTTAGATTCTTGCTACATGAATTAAAATGGGAAGTTTTTTTTATAAAGTTTTAATTTATACAGAAATAAAAATATCCCTAAAAAAGAAGTTACCGAAGTATTTGAAGTCGATTTGACTTAACATGTTATACAGTAAAACCCCGTTATTATGCTCGTCAAGGGACCGTGACCTACAAGCGTAATAAGCGGGATAGCGCTATAAACGGGGAATGATTTATATGATGGGGAAACATTTAGACACCATTTTACAGGAAAGATACTTGATTCTGAAATAGATATAGTGCAAATGTGAGCTTATTTCCTATTAAAAAAATCTTTGATTGTGGTTTGCCGTGTGTGTATGCTACTGTTATAAATTACGACATTTTCAATGCGGTTCAAGAAACTATTAACATCAATTGATACTCCACTAGGAGCAATACAAATATATTTTCGGAGCAGTTTTAGTGCACTGCCCGCTATTTCACGCGCCTTTTCTTGAATGATTGGGTCATTTAATGGCACTGATGCATCACGGGACTGATGAATCCATTCAATTAGAATTTCCTCGGCATCTTCACATTTTCTACACTACTTTTTTACGTTTGCAACCATCCTTCGCTGAATTGATAATTCCATTCTTATTTTTTAATATTGTTCTCAGACTGGATCAGGGAATTCTTAGATTCTGCGAAAACCTTCTGATTTAGTGTAGAATTCTCGTCGTACTTACGAAGAATTTGCAATTTTTCACTTATAGAAAGGGATTTCCGCTTCAAAGAGTTCGAAGATTCCCTCCTAGCAGGGAAAGAAAAGAATCGTTACAGTGTTACATTTCTTTTCGATACAAAATTTCCGATATAAAAAAGCGCTACAAGCGGGATTTGAAGCGTTATAAGAGGGTAAAAGTATAGAGAGTTATATAGAAAATTCCAGGGACCGTACAAAAGGAGCGTTAAGAACGGGATAGTGCTATAAGCGGGAGCGTAATAACGGGGTTTTACTGTATTTATATTGTTTTTCTTTATTTCTTAAAGTACAATATAGCAATACGATATAAAAAACAGTATTAGCAATACTAGGATAGAAATTACAAAAACTGCCAACTCTAAATAGTATCTTTACATTTTCCATTTTCTGAAAGTTAATGAAATCCAAAAATATTTAATTTGTGTAAACCCAACTTAATTTCAATATCAAAGCACGCGCAAACGACAGTAGATAAACGGTTTAATATGTATTAAATCCGTTTAATTAGATCTCGGTCGAAATTCTTTGTTTGCTTCTGGTGGTTTTCAATGAAAATATTTATAGTTTCCAGTGCAAATCTCCAAATTCACTGAAAATTTCAAGTTCAAAAGTTAAGACTCAAAAGTTAGGCTCATGTCCATAAATTACAATACTATCAATGAAGAAGATTCATTTACCAGTTCAGATGTTATTAGGGAAACGAACATACACACACTCTTACCTTTGATTTTTAGAACATTTAAAAAAAAGGAGATAAAAATCATTAAGGAACATTATTAATGATAAAAAGTAAATAAATAAAGATGCTCGAATAGATCAAAACGTCACCAAGGAAGGAGGTAAAGCTATTTCAGTTACACAGAGAGATAGTTAGAGCTAGGAAGTCAGTGCGAAGTCGTCCCCTTGAAACGTCTGAAAAAAACCTTTCTGTTTCTATTTGGTATAGCGTTGGGTGAACCCTAGAACTTGTTTGGATGAGAAATAGCAATATCAGAATCTTTTACCTTCGCCGGTGATCGCTAGTTGCCGTCTTACCACTTGAGCTGCAGGCTCTCATTATTAAAATATAATTAATAATAGTCATTAATAATTAATCATTAATTAATTAATCGTTAGTTTAATTTTGTTATCATATTGTGTTAACTTGATTATAGGCTTGATCGTAAATTATTCGTTGTTTTTTTTTTTACATTTTGACAAACATAACTTTTTTTTTTTCACAATGCATTTAAAGTTATTCAAAAAGCTGTCTGAGAATTAAAAGTAAATTAATAAAAAGATTAAAAGATTTTTCTTAATTTGTATTAGAAAATAAAGAAAAATATTCAAAAGTAGTGCATTTTCTTTAAATTGAAAGTTTTAATATGTTCATTTCTATTAATATCTCATTCAAAAATATACATTAATTCTTTCCGTATAAGTAGATCATTTCAATAAAATATTGGAGGTCACTTTCCGGTAATAGGATTAGAATCTAAAGCTCAGATTTTCTTGAACATTTCCTATAAATTTTTTAGATTTCGATCTTTCAAAGGACGATCCTATTCCCTTATCTTTACTTCACAACAGATCCGTTGAAATATTTAAAAGTAAATTATAGATGCACTTGAGATCCGTTTTAGTCAAATTCACTCTTTCTCAGTAGGAAAAATATTTATCAGTTTCATTTCTATTAAAATTACATCTTGAAAATGTCGTAATCGGGGGAAAGTCAGGCTCATCAAATAAGTCAAGTCTGAAGGTGGAGGTGTTTTCTCTAGAATAAAAGTTGAACAACTGAATTCTTCTGAAGCATTTTTGAAGACAAAAGACTATCTTAACTTTTATGGTTGAAATGTATTCTGGTCACAAACGTTTCCATAGAAAAACATTAGAAATAAAACAAAGCTATTTAACAGAGGACTTTAAAACCTTAAGTAATCCATTAATTTGAGCCCTCTTGATTTGATTGAAAATAATCGGATTTAGCCAAAAAAAATATATATATATATATATATTTTATTATTTATCTTTGAGCAGATTTTGTAATTAATTGGAAACTCTTCGTTTCTGTCGTTTTCACGATATATTAAAAAAACAAAACAAACAAACAATAAAAATAAATTTTGAAGGAAGTTTTTTTAAGTTTTTTCAGGAACATAAATATGCAAAAAGGAGTAAAAATACTAAAAGTAGTAAAAATACCCATTAAATACATACATCGCATAAATAATAGACTTGAAATATTAAGGATATGTGATATACTGTGTGTAGAAAAATAAATTAATTTAAAATAATTAAAAATTTAATAAATTTGTGTGCATTAAAGAAACAGCATTTCAGTACTTAAAGAGTACACAACAATTAAAGTATATAACTAATCGAACACTTTAGAGGAATACCAACAATTATTGTTTTCACTGATGAAGGCATATTAATTCTGAATGTAATCTTTTAGATTTATCTTCTATCTTAAGTTTTTCTTTTACCTGCCTGATAATAGCTAAAAGGTACTGTATGTTTCATCTAAAATTTGTCCAGTTTCTTAAAATGCATCTTCGACAAAAGACAATCAATGCTAAGTAGAAGTACCCTTGTTTGTTTTATGGGCAAGCTATATAGCCGATACTTCTATACTACAGTCAATGTTAACTGATGAAGATAGCATTGAAACTGTTAGAAACTGTATTCTTGCGCCAACGAGTGATTTACTATCACCATTATTCGGATGAAATACATTATGTTGAGCGAGATATTTATAAACATTTTTAATTTTTTTATTGCTTAAAATGCTGTATCACAACACAAAATATACAGAGTTCATTATAATTTGATTGATATGTATCGTATATAAGAACGAATTGATTTCTAACGAATTATTTGTTAGCCCGAAAAGGACTTTTTTTATTACTAAATAAATTTTTACTATTTCTAATTTACCCAACGCCGTGCCATCGGTGGGCGTCAATGGGGCAAAGTCAGTTGTCCCAGCATTCGGGACGGATACCCCCGACCGTCGCCAGAACTGGGTAACCATGGGAATTATGATGTACATCGGCAATATTTATTACCTGAAAGGCTTTAGAAACATTGAAGATTTCATTTTTGGAATAAAGTCATGTAACTTCTGTCTAATGCAAGATAGATCAAAACTATCATATTTCTGAAGCCTTGACCGTTGTTGACTGGCATCAGATCCAAGAATGCTGCTTGTTATTTTTCGTTTCTTTCCGCAGATTGAAAACTACTGTTGAGCTAACTCCAACAAATCACTTGTCAGTTCGACAATGGCACAGACTGACTGAGAAGGATTATCTCTGCGAAGTTTTCAATTTAAATTCATTACATTTTGTGTCGATCGGCTATGTAAAGCAAACCCTTTTCCAAAGACAGCGAAACAATCGAGGAGGGAAGAACGCAGTCCCATTGAATCACTGGACGAATTAATTCCCTGCATAGTCTAAACTAAACTAATATTTTATTGATAATAAGTGATAATAAGTGTAGCCTACGATGATGTTGTAAATGTCATTTTTTTGTATCCGATGAAGGATACTTGATTGACAAGTTTCCATTAAAGACGACAGATTACAGAAGAGGACAAAATAATGAATGATTATATTAGAATAGGGAAAAGAACGGAGGAATAATTTAGAACGATGGGATAAACCTTGTAAAAGCTAATTTCTAATGTGGTAAGAACATCACAACGCATACTTGAATATCTAAAAGATTGAGGATCTTGTTTTATAGCATCATGTAATTAGATGTCGAATTAATTTCGAAAATCGAGCTAAATTAAATAGTTATACATAAAGTATGACAACAATGACTGTAAGTAGATGATATTTCATATTATCTTTCAGAATTAACTTGGAACTCTACTAACTCCACTATTAACTTGGAACTGAATATTTTTTAGTATCTGTAACTTTAAGATTTGTAGAAATGTAAGCTATTCTTTCCCATTCTTAGAAGTTAAAGAAAATATATTTTAATTCATTTTTTTTGGCATTCAAGAACAGTTTAAGTAATGTAATATATAAAAATTAAAATTTAGTAATTATTTTTATGTATATCTAATTACCGAACGAAATTTTAAAATGTAGTAATGTAGAAAAAGAACAGATTAAATTCGAGTCCATTACAGAATTCTTTGGACCTTTGCTTAATGGAGTTTTCTTACTATTCGTTAACTACATCTTTACAAATCATTATCACGATTACTTATTAGATAAAAACATGAGCCAATGATAGCACCTACAAAGCTATATAGAAATCTGTGAAGACTTTAGATATTTCACTCAATTCTCTATTAAATTATTGTTAGAAGAATGTGGCTTTCTTTTCTCATCTGAAGTACTTGTTCATTTCAGACATTAAAATAATTCTAATGGTTAATTAGCCGAGTTTCATCCGCTTTCCCCGGATTCTAAGCATTTCAAATGTTATTGTTAATGATTGAGTTAATGACTAATCGGAGTGCTTCTGACAAGGTTTTAGTTGGTAAATGGTGTTCGTTAGTTAGGCTGCTATTAATATTGAACGGTATGGTGTTAATTTTAAATAAGTTAAGAGATAATCCCGTGTCAAAATGAATGAATTAAAGTGAAGGGATTAGTGAAAACCCGACTAGGTTAGAAAATAATGATGAGTCACTGAATCTTAAAAGAGACATAATTTCAAAAACGAGGAAAAGTAACAAGATATAGTTGTCATGCCAACTTTCAAATACCCGCATGGTATAGTCGCAGAAAAAAGTTGATAAAAAAATATTCATTAAGTAAAAAGAATTGACGAATTATGAAAATAGAAGCAATTGGAAGGCTATGAATTGAAGTGAAAGAAAAAAATAATTATTTCAGAGATCAAATGAAGGAAAGGAGAGAATGAATTAAAGAGAAATGGACTATGTGTTCTGTTTGTTTTTTTTTGTTTTTTTTCAGATATGGTGGTATCTGAAATGAACGTGTTTCGGGATTTTTTTTTTTTTGACAGTGGCTTCTTACCGCAGGCCCGACATGAACGAAAATCAATAGGGTTCTTCCTTTCTAGAACCTTTAAAGTGTAGCTTTATAGAAGAAACATTTTTGGTTGTCTTGCTCATAGACGACGGGCGGACATTTTTCATAATGTTTTAGAAAATAATTACTAAAACATTAGACCAAAGTGAATTTTTGTGATGAAAGATCTTACGATGTTGTAGCTGCCCAGCAAGCGAGTATTAAAATGAAAAGCATTCAGATAAAAACGAGCAAAACCTTTCATTATGTTACCAGTCTTCCAAATGCTAATTTGACATATTAATAAGACTAAGGGCGGTGTGCACCAAGCTTTCGTTAACTTTGATGGTTTTCAAATCTACCAGTCATCAATTGATGAGCCGTTAATCAGTCTTCAAATAAAACTTGGTGTGCACCAAACACATTTTGACAAAACTTCACCGATGAGTCCTTGATAGCGCGATACGTCTTTCTAAAAGTGACTGTAATTGGTTAATAATATTTAACGTCATTTTCGAATGTCTGTTGGTAGGCGCATTTTTTTTTCAAGATGGTAGTCTCAATCTAGAAAAAAAACAAAACAAAAAACAAATGGGGCAGACTTTTTATCTTAAAGACACGAAATGTCCAGATAAGAACCTTCACAGGAATTAATCGTATTCAACATTATTTTCGGAACATTTAATAAGAAAAAATATATCTAATTCATCGTCAAAATCACAGGAGTCGGTTTCAATCGGAGCCGACGCCAGCCATCTTGAACAGTTGAACAGCGCGGGGGCCGATGGGATTTGACGACTCATCAGCGAGTTTAACGACTGTTAAAACCCTAACGAAAGCTTGGTGCACATAGCCCTTAGAAAACTTTTATTTAATGATGATTTAACTGATTTGAAGAGGAAAGTTGAGGAGAGGAAGGATGAAACAAAGTTTTTTGCTTCCGTCAGTTGAAAATTCTGAAATTCTGAAAATTCTGATTTCCTTAGAATTTTAATGAAGATTTATAAAAAGACTTAGTTGAAATGAAAATATTTCACAAGAATAAACTGTTTAGATTTTTAGTTTTGTTTTCATTGAAAAACTCGTTAAGAATTGAGTAAATATATGATTAAAATATTTGCTCAAATTTCTCAGAAACTTAATATACAAAGGACAGTTAAAAATACTTTTGAAAACGCTTCGTTTAATTTTGAATAAATTTACTTAACCTTTGTCAGACCATCAATGTTGAAAGTAAAGTAAATTTAAACAGATCTGTTTATTATTTTTATATAGTTTAATTCCACGTATAAATACTTTTTAAAAGTCCTGTGTGGATTGATTCAAATTAAAGGTGATCATTGAGTAACAATACAAAGAACAGAGAAAGATTTCAGCATTGTAACATTAAAGCAGGATTGAATTGTGAAGTTACGAAATGATTTCTTGCTGTTTGATCAAAGATTTCAGGAATTCTGACTGAGAATTGCAATAGAAATACTTGTAAGTTGTCTATAAGTTATATTAGTAGCTTTTTTTTGCTCAATATCCATCGCAAATTAACTGCGCAACATGCCCTCATTTACGTTAGAGTTTGAAAAGTAACTGATTTATTATTTACTTTTTTAATCTTTTTTTATTTATTTATTAATTTGTATTCAGCGCGGGGAAAAAAGACCAAGGAATCGTAATTACATCTTAAGTTCGTGTATGATCTAAGAATCGTTTATCAAATTCTCGCCGTCTTCACTCGCTTCGCTCCAGAAGCCTTGCATATGTAACGTAAAAAAAAAAACCGTTTTATTTATCTAGCAAATTAATATCGAGATCGGGAATATACGACTTCCCAGCACTATATTGCTTTCTCCACACCCCTATCACTTGAAACCTTCCCCAGTTGGTAAAACATCACGTGATCATTACCAATTAATATTATATTCTAAATGATAGTTACAAATTAATGTTAAATTCGTATAAACTAGTGAAACTTCGAGAACGCAATGCCCCTTAACGTCTTCTGCCACGCAGGGGAAAGCACCGCAGACCGCTTAACTCAGGTGTATTGCGGGTTTGCCGACACTCGTTTCCAGGGGCCGCCACACACTTCATGGTCATTTAACCCCCCCAAATACACACTTTTATTTCTATACTTTTTACATTGTGTATACTATGGAACCTATCCACACGCCAAATTTCAAGTTTGTAGCATGTTGGGAAGTATGCTGAACATGTTGGGAAGTATGCTGAAAAAGACATATCCAACAATTGTTTCCCTTTTATTTATCAAATATGAAGCAAATGGTTTAATTGCTTTCAGCTTTATTTTTATAAATCATTAGTTTTTTTTTGAGGGATGGGGTTTATTTAAGGTAAAATAATCAAAATTAAATTTCAATGTATATTTTAATTTTAGTAAATAAGAAATGCCCAGTATTAAGAAAATCTATCCAATGGTTTTAGCGTGGTGAACAGATAACAGACAAGGAAACTGAAAGTTGAATATTAAGGCTTTAGTATGCATGTTTAGCTAAAACCAAACCAACTATCTCAAATGAAGTTTTTCATTCTCCCATTAAGAATTTACTTATAAAAATATATTGCATTTAATGTAAATGTTTATAAATTAAAAATCTTTTAAATCTACTCTTAAACATTTCATTATTTTGCATTGCTACCATTAGTGGTTTTCTTGTAAAGCAAATGTAAACTTGTTAAGTTGTCGAATTTTTTCCAATCATTTCAGAGCGTTCTGACTTTTTTTAAATATGACCTTTATTACAGAAATTATGGATGAAAACATACGTTGATTACATTTAACTGTACCGAATAGTTAGTTAAGGGATTTATTAGCTAAACTATCCTTCAGGGAAGGATGGAATTTCGTTCCTGAAGTCCCCTCACATTATTTTATAAGATAGGATGCCAAATTTATTAGTTCTGGTATCAACGTAAGGAACTGACTTTCCAGACATAGACAAAAAGAGTAACATAACAATATGAAAACAGGTAATATAATTCATTTGAACATTATAAAATCATTAAATTCGAATTTTCAAACTTTTTAAAACTTTCACATAGAATAGTGACTCCTTCAAAGAAAACGAACAAGAATCAAATTTGAAATGTTTATAAAATAAACAAAGAAAAAAGCTACTTTCATATTGTACTAGCGACCATTGCGACCCCCTAAATGTTTCATTTTTAGGACAATTCCTTTGCCGCAGGTCGAAGCTAGAATTTTTGCCCTATCTCTATAAGCCATAAGAGTTCCAATAACGTATCACTTGTTTGGCTTGTAGAGATCGTGACATGTTTCATTTAACGCCACTTCCTGTGAGATAAGAAGTGACTGCAGACCGGAAAGAAAACATTTCTTTTCCTTCTTTATTAGTGATGCCTTCTGTACGACTTATTGTTTAGGCTCTGAAGGTGGGTGATGGACAAACAGAAGCTATTTAAAAGCTCCCCCTCCTTCTTAACTTTCTGTACGCGATCGCTAAAAAGAAAAACAATTGATACTTAATATGAACAGTAATCGTAATACTTCTTTTCTTCAATATATTTTCAGAGGAAGTAGAAATGAAGTTTTTCATAAAAAAAAAAATAGCCCATGCTACATAACTATAAAAATCTCTCTGAAAAATCTGCCGTTTTAAAACTTGTTAAACTACATTGTTAATATGCTAAAGTATTTCTGAATTAATTATTGATGCTATCGGATTAATGGTTCATCAATTTAGCGTATAATATTTAAATGATGTCAAATAAACAATATCCCGCAGCCTTTATATCATCGATATGCACATTGAATTAACTATTTAAGATGATGAACAATCAAACCTTTTTTTTAAGATTAAACATTATGAATTCGTTATTAAAAAGTTTAATTTAATTCAACCTTAGATAGTGAATTTGACTGCACAAGGACTGATTCGGATTGTAAAAGGGTTTTTTGGAAAGTCAGAAAGGGGTAAATTTCAAGTGGAATTTCAGAAGAATCTGTCAAGTTGATTTCCAGATTTGGTACCAATAAACTTGACTGAAAGTTATGACAATTCTACGTCAACGCTTATGTAATCATGACCAAAAATTTGACTTTGTAGTAATTTTTATATTTTAATGAAAAACAACTTGATTACTAACATTAGACCTCTAAAATGCAACAACAAATGATCAGTAATAATTAAAGAATTTAGAATTAATCTTATTTAGAGATACTTTGCAATATATATATATATATATATATTTGTTTTCTGTTCTTGAATGCCATCAGAGATTAAGAAAATGCGATATTGAAGTAAAATCTAGATCAAGTAAATCAATGTATTAAAATCACTTCACAGTATTCATACTTTTATTTCTGTGGATTATCTGCCTCAGCGCAGTCAACTTTAATGAATAATTTTTCGAAGAAAAGTAATTGGAAAAAGAAAAGAAATTTAACTAAATATTCATTGTTTATTTCTGAATCATGAAATGTTTTTTTGTAAATATTATTCAGTGTAAATAAAAAATTTTTAAGTGTGCATTGAAAATTTGCAAAGTAGACACCGACACACAAAATTACGAAGCTAAAAAGTTTTAACCTCGTAATTTTGTATGTCGGTGTCTACTTTGCAAATTATTCAGTGTTGTTTCCGATTAATATGATACTGTCTAGTATCATATAAGAGAAAAATAGATGATATACCTCCCACCACACCTTAAAAATGGGGCCTGCATTTCTTAGCAAAATTGATAGAAACGAGTAAATCTACAGTATATATTCTTTGATTTGAGTTGCATTGACTTATTGATGGAAAATGTGTTAAGTATTAAGATGTAAATTCAAGCTCAAAATTTTGTTTTGGCGGTATCTTCTACTAATATACGTTATTTAACTAGTGGGAATTGGAGGTATGGCTTATGAAAAATGAGGTTTTCATTTACCAAAATAAGATACAAAGAACTTAAATTATATTTTTATAAGTCATTATCCTGTGATTAAAGGAGTAAATAATATACTGCAAGCATATCACATTTTTATGTTTACCACTGCCGCATTTGTCTAATAAAATGTGCCATTATTGAAAACTTAACCTAATTCTAACTCAGTCTAATTAGTTAATTAGTTATCTTAGTTCGGAACACTTATTCATTTTCATCACCCAGAAATTTTTTCATCAATAATATCTCAGAAAACAAGAAGACCAACGTCTTATTTTTTTTCATTGTGACTTTGTATTCTCTGAGATTTTCAATTCATCTTGGTCCTAAGTTGGTGTTAGTGATATTTAATTTACTTTTTCTTACTTTTTTAGTCTATAGGCAATTTTAAGTTGAGTGAAATCACTCTTAATGAGTTTAAGTTTTATAAACAAAGTCATGACCCTTCGATTAAGATGGATCGAAACTACCACAAACTATGGGAGACATGATGGAGTCTTTGTTCATGAATAGGAATGCCTACTTTTGAACAGCTTTGTGATAAATACTAGTTTTTGTAATCGCTTTGATCTGCTAAAACGAATAAATAGTCTTCTTACATTTAAATAAGTTTTAACATGCAAAACGTATAAATATAAGTTACCAAAGAAATTAAAATAAAAACAAAGATTACACAAAGGAATGCTTCCGCAACGTGATGTTGTTTATTGCATTTATTATTGTTTGCTTTGTGAGATCCTACTTCCGGAAGCGGGAGTGGAATCTTTAACCTTCCGCGCTTTCTGAGTCTATCATCGAGGGTAAATCTGAAGGCCGTCCCAGATTCCCATCGATGATTGCTTAGGGGTGGAAGCATTCCTGCATGTAGTATTTGTTTTTATTTTAGTAGTCATACATCTTTATCGTAGTATAGCATCATTAAATCATCCAGATTTCCCTTTATGAAATTGTATGTTGGATTCAAGAATTCAGTTTTTTTTCCCTCCTTGTTGTTTCACTATAATATACATCATTTCATAGTCATAAATACATTATTGATACTGTGTGATAGCATTCCAATAATCCAATATTTTATGTAAAGAATAATTATGGCCATGAAGTATATTGATTTATATACAGAACATCTGACCTGTAAAACCTCTGAATATTCGGATACAATTGATTGTGTTTTTTTTCAAATTTCCTTTAAATCTGATCATTTCTTTTTTAAAGTTCATCCTCCACCCCAATAAAAGAAAAAGGTTCTCAATGAGGTCCCATGTTTCATAGTCCTTTCTTTTTTTTTCATATGGCTTTTTTTTAATAAATTAGGTTCTACTTTGTCTATGATTACACAGTATCGCGTAAATTGTATATGTTTAATAAATTCTTTTCAATAAATTTAAGTAATTGCGAAAATAAATAATAAATGTATATACAGGTGGCCGGGAAGTTCCCGTACCTCCTATTATGTAATTATTATATTAAGGGATGCAGGATCTTCCCAGCCACCCTGCTATTACAAATACTATCAGTAAGTAATTGTTGATAGTGAATCTCTTAAAACACGAACGACATTTAGATTGAACCTAAAACAGTATCCAGATGTAAACACATGAATTCTTGTTGAGTCCAGATGCACTTTCTGAAGATGATAGCCTATGTTACAAATCCTTTAAGAATGCGAAGATGATAATTTGTTTTCTGCTAGCTTTTGATGTTTAAAGACAAATCTAAGAAATTAAAAACTTCTAAGATTTGAAGTAAAGAAACTACGGGAAGCAATTTCTTGGAAAAAAACATGATTCGTATATGTATTAGATATACTCGAAAGGGTCAAACTTCCCCATATATATATTAAAGTGATATACAGGTAATTTATTATATAGAGAAGCATCATAATCTAAATATGTAAGGTGAACGGGAAGTTCCCGTACCTCTTAATATAATAATAACATAATAGGGGGTACAGGAACTTCCCGGTCACCCTGTATAGTTTTTTTTTTAAATAATAAATAATAATAATATTTTAATTTTTTCCATTAAATCTTTATAAAATTACAGTAACAAAACAAAGCTATTTGAAAAGTGAAAATTCCAGTAAAACGTAAATCATACTACTCATACTATCACTGTTGAAGTAGTTTGGGATTGATATTGGTTTGGACATTTCCACGGCTTACTGAGTACTATTGAGTTTCAATTTGAAAGCTTATTGACATAAATTACATTCTATTTATAAAATAAAATAACTGTATTACAGAACGTATAAATTGAGCATAACTTGCCAATACAATTTCAAAATTTTTATAAATATTTTTTTTTATCAAAATGAAAACGAGATTTCACAACAATGTTCTAGAGTTATGCTTTTTGTGTCTAGTGTTATTTTTTTTTTTTGCTCCTAAAGTCCTCATTTACAGCTCAATTTCTATCAGATCAACAGAAATATGCATTAAAGTAACATCCATTAGCATTAAAATTTCAGCCTCCTGAATTACATAGTTATTAAGTTATTGTCAACACTGTGTTTAAGGGCAATGTATTTTGACTGCTTTAGTCCTACTTCTTACCTACGGATCTGTTTTGAAGTAAAGGAATCTTTTAAGAAGAAGCCTATCAATAACATTTCAATTTCTTATAAGCAGTTACAAGTTAATTTTGATAAATCATTTTTTGAATTATCTTGATCATGGATAGTTAAAGGACAAAAGCATTCGTATTTTCACTTCAAGTCGTTTTCTACAAAGTTTTGGTTCAAACTTTTTTTGTCTTTCTGTCCGATGCCAATTGAAGGGTGTAAGACCAAACATATGACAGCTTAATAAGTTTAGTCTAAAATATGATTGTGATAAAATTGTTCAATTGGACTATTTAATGTAATACTTCCATCCACTGATTTTAACTGATTGTAGACGAGATGAAAAAAAAAAAAAGCAAACAACAAATAAAATAGCTGAGCATGAACTTTGAAAGTGACATTTCCATGCAACGTGGTTTAAAGTTTATTATATTCATAATAAATTATACACTTCTCAGTGGTTTTTAACAAACTTTCTGTATAAGAAACCTTAAAAAAAAATCTTCCATTTTGAAATAAAAGTTTTGATTACATTTCTGAGTGATATCTTTATACCCATAGAAAGAATTTTGTAGATACGATGACTCAAACAATGATTCTCTAAGGTTCATGAAAATTCTGTTTTAATAAAAGACTTAAGGGTAGTTTTCGACGCGGTCTATTTTATCTAAGACCCATTTCACGATAATTCAAGCGTCAAATTGAGTGAAATTTCCTGTCATAAATTCAAATGTATCTTCTAAGATTTATTAGATTTAGTTTTTGCAGAGTAACTTCACAATTGATAATATTTCAGTAAACATTTAAACAATGATTTCAGTAAACATTACTATAATAATTAAAATATTTAAAATATCTAAATTTTTACAAAACGTTTACTTTTAATCATAAATTTAAATTATTAAATTTGATCGACTTATAAATAGTTTTTAGGTGCCAAATAACATTTTAATACTGCAAACATACTGAGAAAAAAATATCTTTAAAATCAGTAGAAATTCAATTAATAATTTTTATATCAGAAATATAGAAAACCTGTTACAGTTAGTTTATTGTGGACGAAATTTTTATGAATGCGAATATTAACAGTTTGTTCCGGAGTCCTTCAAAAGTACATAAAGAGTAAGTTTTGTAAAGGTTACAGGTCAGTGGTGTATTTTATGGGAAGGGGAGAACAGAAAACTTACTTTTTTCTCAAATTCAAATTCAATAGTAATATGAAAAGTACTGTTAGGAAAAAATTAACAAAGCACTTTTCCCAATAGGCAGTGTATCTTGTATCAGGTGCATTATTTTAAAAAGCATTTCTTGAGAAGATTAGGGAAAAGAATATTCTGGAATGAATTACGAAGTAGTTTGAAAAATAATTATTTAATGGATGAATATAAAAATCTCTTAAAAATCAATGATGTTATTTCAGAAAAGTGTAAGTTTCGTGGCTGATCTGTTACTGTACATAGTCTACTTAGAGGGGTTTTCAAAAGCCACCCCCTCCCTAGTGTCAAACACGTGATGGATGGCGTTTGCATCCGCAGTGGGAATAAGGGTTCGTGCGCGATCGAAACTCCGCGGTCAGCCGAAAAGGGGTGGGGGTTGGTGGGGGTGCAGCTTAAACGGCATCTGGTGTTATTCGGGCATTGAACATTTCCCTACTGTGTAGGAGGCATGACGATCAACACAGCAGATCAATTATGATTCCGCCATCGGTTTTCGGAGGCCGTATACATGTACGCATACGCGTGGGTGATCACAGATCCGATCGATATCCAGATCGATACACAATCAATGTTATCCGCGAAATCACGATGGATGGTTTGCACATGTACCATCCGATTAGCTGACTAATTTTTGATTATATACTTGGAAGAGAACCCTTTTAACTAGTTCCATTCTGAACAATATTGACAAATGAAGCTACAACTGTGTGCTTAATACCGTAAATAGCTTTTGATAATAAAATTAAAACTTCCCCATTAATTTTTTTTTTAATATACCGTTAGATTTTAATCTTTCACCGTAATCAAAGTCTGATAACAATTTATTAGTTGTAATTGTGATCCGACTTTGATTCTATTAACAAAATGGAAGAATTTAGATTAGATTGATCTGGGATTTAGGGTTATTTTGACATTTTAATTTAATTTCATTGTTAACAACCACTAAATTTAGAGATTCTGCGAAGTAATTCGACATTCAAAAGAAAGCAAGTCGAAAATGTAAATTTAAAATGTAATAGAAACATATTCAGAAACTAGGAAAAAACTGTTTCTTTCATATTAATCAGTTTTAAATTTTGTCATTTCTACGATGGAATTCAAATACAAAACGAAATAGAAAGAAAAATATCTCCACAAAACATTATATCCTTATATGGTACCTTTATATATATACATGGTGGCGGTGGCATATAGTCTGGACATATTAGCAAAGGCAAAGGAAGCACATATTTTATAATAAATATTTATTATTGATAATGACAATAATAAGTTATAATAGTATTGAGCAATGTAAAAGATCAATTCTAAGATTCGACTAAAATTGTGTTTGGTTCTGTAGTTGTTCTTTGAGGCATATTAAAGATGGGATAGCTAATAGTCAGAATTCTTGATCATTTTGTCTTGGACTATGCATTATCAATTAGGAACAACACATTTAATATGTCATGCAATGTCATTTACTGTTCTTATTTGTTTTTTCTGTGTTAAAAAAACTTAGAAGCAGGTCTATTTGCTTATATTTGTGTATTTGCCTATGTGCCTACATCCCATCCAGAATTTACGGTTACCCTGTTTTAATTATACTTGTATATATAATTTGCTGTACATCCATTTAATTAGGGAGTGTATATGTTTCATTCAAAGAAGTTTACCGTTTAAAAACTCATTTCAGCCAAATTCTTATACTATACAGAAATTTACTTATTAGTATCAATCATTTTCAGTTCACAGCAGTATAAAGACAGTTCTAGTTTTCCGAGTTCTTACAATCAACAGCTGTCCTTTTCCAGTCGACTTCAACGTAAATTTCAATTTCATCTAATCTTTTAAAATATGGCCACATAAATACGTATGTTAAACAAATTTATATCACACCTTACAAAAGTATAACTATAAGTATTTATTAGTAGTTATTATTATTGTTATGTTTGCATGTTTCAAACCTTGGTTTTCCCCAGCAAAAACAATATTGACGGGTCAAGGACCAAAGCACATATTGCCAAGTGTTAAAGACGTGTGCAAGAATGATTAGGGATGTGTGGTTGTATCCATAAATTTGCTAGCTATGCGTGTTGTGTTGAGTACCACAGCCTTCTGCAGCTGTGCATAAATGTTTTGTGAAGTCCTAGTGTGCTGAGACTGTGGTGCAATATGTGAGGCACCAGACCAGTGGCAGACAGGACGATGGGTACAACAATTACTCGGTCCTGCCTCCACTGCTTCTGGAGCTCGTGTGCTAGATCGGTGTGTTTATTGATCTTGTCTGTGTGAGTTTTCTGCATGTTCTTGCTGATAGGTACTGCAATATAAATGAGATAGGTCTGTTTGTTGGCCTTATCAACAAGTGTGATGTCAGGTCTGTTGGGATGTATGGTTTTGTCTGTGTGAATGGGGTGATCCCAGTACAGCTTATGTGAGGATGAGACTAATACGCTTTGTGGAATATACTTGTAGTACGGGACCGTGTTCTTAATAAGTGAGTGTTTATGTGCTAGTTGTTGATGAACAAGCGACGCTACTTGATTGTGTCGGTGGAGGTAATCTGTTGGGAGAGAAGGGGACAGCCTGATATTATGTAGTCGATCGTCTCATGCGTTGTGTGGCATTTCCTGCATCTGTCGTCATGCGTGTTTGCGTCGTGTAGAATGTGTTTCTTATAGTTGCGTGTGAGGATGATTTGGTCTTGTATCGCGATCATGAACACTTCAGTCTCCCCAAACTGGGAACGTCTGCAGTTGAAACATCGATGTCTTCCCAAAATACAGTCTCCAGCATTTCGAAATCTGACAAATCGTCGCTTTCTGGGGAGTGCAAAACAACCTCAAGAGCGATGTCCAGCACATAGTCGCATGAGGCCCCGCTGCAATGTTTAATTCTTTTACAGGTGCAGAAATGACTGGGAGCCAAACTGCACCCTCGCGACTTCGGGTGGATATCCACCTTACAGGTCTCAGCCTCAAACTGATGACCAGAGACGCAGCTCCACAACACCTCTTGCGGATGATTTCGTGCTGTACGAGGGATTGTGGGAAGGCAGGGCTGAAGTGTTCTTTCGTCTTCAGCCACTGCAGCGGGGCCTAATGCGACTATGTGCCAGACATCGCACTAAAGGTTGTTTTGCCCTCCCCAAAAAGCGACGATTTTGTCAGATTTCGAAATGCTTAAGACTGTATTTTGGGAAGACATAGATGTTTCAATGCAGACGTTCCCAGTGGAGAAAACGCCGATGCGCAACCGGGCCCTTCCAACAGAGCAAAATGTTCTTACTTGTTTTCTGTTTTTTATTATTATCACTGTCAATTGCAAACATTAGGTTTTAAGCATCATTATTTCATTTATCACATATTTGATTGCTTTTCTGAGGAACATCAGCCTGCAAGGTCGAAATTCCCATAGAATATCACATTACTGCTAACATTTGCCAAGTTCGCAAAACTCCCTAAATTTTGAAACGTTGTATTTCGGAAATTATGAGGTTCATACACATGGTTCTGGTCTCAAACTGTAGGAAATTTCGTCTCCTTTAAAAACGTACTAAGTCATTACTATCACAACAATAGTTCTTCAGGGTTAAAATCGCCAAATCCTGAAGAAGGGTCGAAAATTTCGCGGTTTTTTTTGGATTTTTGCCAAGGTTGCGTTCGGCGATCGAGGTCGAAAACTTGGATCTTACATTGGGATAACATCATAAACAACTCAGCAAAATTTCAGAACTACCCGATCTGACGCACGGTACCCCCCCCCCCTTTCAGGCGACAAGGTTACGGGACTAATAGGAATTTATCTTTAAAGTTCCTGTTCTTTATAATAAGTATTGAATACTAATACCTGATTTTTCGAAGAATCATCAAAGGTGAAGTAGGAACAGCCTGGGAATCACAACATTTTTCACTTACGATTTGCAGACCTACTTAAGCTGTAATCTTAATCAATCCCCGTGGACAAATGCAGTGTTAGCCTCATTCCAAATTTCTCCAAAAAACAAACTTAATTATGGAAGACTTTTTTTTTGTCTCCTTTCAAATTTTTGAATTATTTTTTGATTATATAACCCCAATAGCGCTATTACTTTAATATTAATACGAGTACCTTATCTGCAATTGATATTTTTTTCAATTTTTTTTGGATAATAAATTGTCTAGAATTTAATATATATATATATATATATATATATATATTAAATATCTATATATTATTTTTTCATTTTATTTTGTGAAAAATATAAAGCGTTAAAATATTGTTTGAACCATGGAACAAGTAACTAAATTTGTAAATCAGATATAAATACACGATTTCATTCTTATTGTTTGAATCTCGATAGATTCCTAAACAAACTCATACAAACAAATACGGTAGGTTCTATTTTACAATATAATATATAGGCTACCCCTGTTAACATCCTACAGTAAATGGTAAGGGCAGCAAGCCTTTTTTATTGACCTTATATGGTATATAATGCAATGTGATTTCAGTGTAATGCCTTCGATTCTTAGTAGAGTTGATTTTCTATCTCTTCTAAAGGTCTTAAGATTCAAAAACTTCAAAATCTTAAAAAAACTTACTTGTTAGTAAAATAGACTCATTATTTAAGAGCAAGAATTCTTTTAGGACTTAGTTGAAATTACTGAGGGGAAACAACCTAATGTCTGGTAAACTTGTTTGAAATCTTAAATTCATCCTCGATTATCCTTTTTGATAATTTTGTTGCTTTATCTTTTCTGGCCATAGCAGGAGTGCTTTTCCATTATAAAACTCAACCATCCGAGCAGTTAGCTATTCTTCTTTTGGTAAGTTATGAATATGCAAAATCATGTTAAAGTTGCTCTGTTTATATTTATCTAATAAAAATATTGAAAAAGAATCTTAGAAAATATCTATACAAATTGATTCAATGATTTGTATTGTTTGTTACATTACTTTATTTTTTTGAACTGTCATAATTGAACATTTTCTGCTTGTTTCATTGAGCTCTTGGCCCATACGAAAAAAAAATTCCATTTAATTTCTTTTTTTATTTGTTGTTTTTTAACTTAATTCAGTAGCGGCATATTATTTCAAAAACATGAAAATTTAGTAAATTGCTTTATAAAAATTTCATTTCTGATAGTCAACGTTTTTTATGTTTAATATTGAATTTCAGTTTCTAGCCATTAATAATAATATTTGTTGGTTCAAGAGAATTACTAATGCAAGAGAATATAAATGCGCTGCGATTAAATAATAAATAGTAAATATTGACGTCAAATATCGCATTATACAGTGTAGTTATGAAGCTAACATTTGGAATCGATTTGTTCAGGTATCAAATGCTGTTTTGAAAAATAAAATCTTTGGATTCTGATATTAACTAACTTAAATAAAATTTTGTGTAAATGGATCCTACCGTTTTATGATCTATGCTTAAGAAAAGAGATAATTTATTAAAAAAAAAAAACATTTGTTCTATTTCTACTTTTTTAATTTATATTTGGATTGATGTCTTAGTAAGATATTTTTCGAAGTTTTGATAGATCTTAATAAATCTAAATCTGTTGATAGTCCAAACAACGTGGTAAGATAAACGCCCTGAAACGTTCAGTTTTTTCCAAAGTTTCCCAGAGGAAAATGGAAGGTTCTCTCTACTCACGTTTGTTCATTTATTGTTTTGTGTTGAAAACAATAGGCTACATTCTTAATATAAATATTCTTAATGGACATTGATAACATCTGAATATCCATTTTAGTTTTTCCATATTGTACGTTATTGTATATTTACCAAAGGAAAAATACACCATTGCTTCTCCCGTACATAAATAGATGATCCCGGGACCTTGTAATAAACGCCAATCAGGGATCGTAGATCACGAATTTATATGCCATTCAATTTCTTCTTCCCGTGTTATATTATTTCCACTTTTTGACGATTTTTTTCTATTTTCAAAACTTTTAGTCCCGTTGTTTGTAGAGTTTTTGCACAAACTTTTCAGAGCTTTTAGGGCAACGGTTGAAATGGTTTAATGGTTCAGAGCTTTTAGGGCATAAAAAAATTTGAAATCTGTTCACGGGTTTTTATGAGGCGGACCTTAGAAGTGGGACATGACCTCAAAGTTATGGCGTGGATAACTGCGGTAAATTTTGAGCTTTTGAGCTAAAACTTGTATGGGTGTTAGATATCCTTAAGACCTGGGCTGGTATTGTATTTCAGTCAAATCGGATCAACCTGTCCAAAATTGCGGCCGATAGACATTTCAACTTTTTAACGTTTTTCCTATCTTCAAAACCTTATCAGATTTATCAGTTTTTTTTTTTTGCAGCTTTTGTCACTAAGTTTGTTCAGCTTTTAGCGCATTGTTGTAACTACAAATAGTAACAACAAAGTCGATATCTGTTCAGGGGTTCTTAGTGGGCGGAACTTAGAAGTAGGACGTAACCTCAAAGTTGTTTCCTGGATAAACTTCCATAAATTTTGTGCTTTTCAGCTAAAACTAAGCTTGACTTCGGATGACTGAATATCAAACTTTATTATTAAATATTATTAACAAATATTATTCACAAATCTTTAACAAATATTATTCACAAATCTCAAGGTGGTTCGCCTTTTGGAAATACACTTAAAAGTGATAAATGCACGACAAGGATATTTTCATGTTTTTGTGTATTTTTCATTGTTAAATTAAATTTTAACCTAGTTCGTCCAAGCTTTGTCTAATTTTTTTATTTCTTTATGAATTATTTTTCAATATTTATAATGTTATTTTTTTCTTTTAAATGTTATTTATTACATCTAGTTTTTACATTTTGAATATAATGGGAGGAATAAGGAATATGAAGCCATTATTTCTACAGTATGTCAGTATATTCGTACCAGTGTTTAAGCAGTGTAAAAACAACAGTTATAGTGGAGTGGGAGAGCCAAAAAAAACTTCAAATCTGGCAACCAATGCGCCCCTTTGGATTCAGATAGTACATGGGTAGACGAGTCTAAAAAGCCCGGGACACAAATTTTCCTGACCCTCTAGCGGATTTGGCAGCTCATTAACCGGAAGTAAAGTGTTTAGCACTAATTCGGAAAGTGTATACACGATTCTGATTAAACTAAGCCTCCTAGAACAAAATATACATAAGTATGACCCCCCAAATGTGACTTCAACTGGTAAAGTTATAAGTGACCCACCTTTGCCAGCTGTCAATCCACGGTACACGAACCGTTATCCTGCCTTCGCCCCTAGGAAAGTTTACATCCTTGGCTAAACTCTGTCCTGGAGAGATTGCATATTCAAGACATACAAAGAATAGAGGAAGTACCTAGAGTATCGTTTGCTGCTTTTCATGCAAAAAATGAACCTGGTGTAAATAAATTAGGTATAAAGCGTCATTGCTTCCACTTCAAAGTGACGACATTGCGACATCAGCAATGGTACGTCATATGATGGATATCGTAGTAATGGCAACAGCAAAATTAAATGGAAATCAAACACCCGTGATTACATGTGACCAACCTGTGTATGCTACTGGGAAGCAAGTATAATGGAAATTTCCTGACAAGGATGGCGAGGATCGCATCATATTCATGATAGGTGGTCTTTATATGGAAATGATGGTCATTAACTTACTTGGCAAATGGTTAACTTGCAGTGGATGGACTGAATTAAAGAACAGGCGGTATTGAAAGTTCCGGTGTTGCAGAATCCTGTCTCACATCGTCGCATGTAAAAAGGTCTCGCTATGCACATGAAATTACTTTAACTGCCTTGCATTATCTATAGGTACAAGCATTCAACAAAGCATGTGAAACAGAATCCAGTATCAGTGACCAAGGCATTGAACTGTGGATTTTGCGGAAAACATCTGAATGTCCTCAGTTCCAAAACTGGAATACAGTCATCGAACTTGAGTCCCTTCTAGTACAACTTGTATTGAGTATTCTTACATCTAACTTTACAATGTTCGTGGATACTTTGACTCAGTAACGTCCGTGGACATTTGCGTTGGACGCTGTCCACTATTCTCGTTGATTGCCAGTATTGGTACGCACTCTACAGGACCTGCCAGAAAAACATCCAGATATACATGCTGAATTTCTTCGTTTACGAGCACCAAAACTGCTACACCATTTTCTGAAATATCTGACGATCAGCTTCATGAACACATTAACAAAGTGACAAAGGATGAAGGTGGAGCTATTGGAATCCTTGATAGTGAAAATGCTCTGCTCAAGTGGATGGTAGCAGGTCCTAGGATCAGTTATTTAATTGAGGAATTTGAAGAGAAATCAAATTTAAAAGATGACAACATCGTGGGCGCAAAGCATCATGAGGATACCGATGCATTTCAGAAAAGGTTCTTGGCCCATGCCAAAGAAATGATTAATATCTTAACTGAACAAGGAAATACGTTCCAAGAAACTGATTTGGTGTCAATAGGGAGCTCCAAAATAATTCCAAGTGTCGAAGCTGCCAGGTGTGTTACGGAAGCATTTCCTGTAGGACTTAAACAGTATGATGAATATGTCATGTCTCGTCTCGATAAAGTTCGAAATTCAATTCATGAAATTATTCCTCGGCGCAATATTCACATCTTCAAGACTATAACAAGAAAAACCGATAAGGCAAAGTCAAGATTACTAACTTGCGTAAGCACTCCAACTTGTTCTGCAGAATGTTTGTCGCATCTGAAGCACAGATGGGAGGCACGTGATGGGAACATTGATGATTTCTTTTTCCATGAAAACGTACCCACCATCTATTTCAGATGATGGAAAACAACAAGTCGGATATTATAGACTGCATTCAAAAAAAATATGACATTAGCTTTAATCACAGCCAACCAAATGTAACAGCTAAAATATTTGATGGAGCAGCCGTAATCCATATGCTGAATCCTGGTATTGCCAAAACATTTTCAGGATACTATGAAAATGTTTTCAAACCATACTTCAATATTCAACTGAAGAACACTTCACGACTAGATATTGTATTCGACAGATATACTAGTAACAGTTTGAAGGCAGATACCCGAGAATCAAGAGGAAGTGGCATAACTATTAAAGTCGCAGACTCTACTGCAATTCCAAAGCAATTTAAGCAATTCCTGAGTTTTAACGGAAACAAGACACAATTGTTCCACTTGCTAGCTAAGAAAATGGTGGGAAATGAGTATCCAGGAAAACAGGTTGTCTGTACTTATGATGACTGCGTCATCACGTCAACAACTATGATGTAGCTAGCATTTCTCCCTCCTCACACGAAGAAGCTGAAGGCCGCCTACTTCTCCATATTAAGCATGCAGTAGAAAGTGGACATACTCACATCTTAATACGAACTGTGGACTCGAATGTAGTGGTTATTTCAATATCAGTATTCTCACAAATACAAGATATTGCAGAACTATGGATTAAGGATGGTTGTGGGAAATACAGGAAATTCATTCCAATTCACGAGATTTGTGCAAAACTCTTACGGGGAATTTGCAAAAATTTGTTGGCTTTTGATGCTGTAAGTGGTTGCGATACAGTTTCGATATTTTGTGGCATTGGCAAGAAGACAACTAGGAAGGTCTGGATGTCATTTCGTGAAATTGACTGTGTGTGGCATCAGCTCTGTACAGACACCTCTGATATTGATGATGAATGTCATGATCTGTTGCAGCGATTTGTTATTCTACTTCATGATCAAGCATCAGATCTTCAGAGCATCAATGACTGCAGACGAGTGTTATTTACAAGAAAGAATCGAGCAATCGAAAATATACCTCCTACAGCAGATGCTTTAATACAACACATCAAACGAGCTACTCTCCAAGCAAGAATTTCGAACAGCCTCGATGCAAAATTTACAATATCTTCGCCAAGCAACTGGGGATGGTTAGAAACTTCGGAAGGATCATACCGACCTGTGTGGACAACAATTCCAGAAGTTTCAAAAACACTGTGAGGAAATAATCTCTTGTATATGCCGAAAGCGATGCACATCTTGTAAATGTGTAAAATTGGGAGTACGATGTACGAAACTTTATGTATGTGAAGGACAGTGCTCCGACAGTGATTGGTAATCAAAACTGAATTTCAATCATTACTGATTTCTAACACTGATTTTTAACACGGAAATGAAGGTTTTTTAGCCACATTTGGGGGGGGGTCATACTTATTTTGCTCTAGGAGGCTTAGTTTAATTAGCATCGTGTATACACTTTCTGAGTTAGTGCTAAACACTTTACTTCCGGTTAATGAGCTGCCAAATCCGCTAGAAGGCCAGGAAAATTTGTGTCCCTGGCTTTTTCCACTCGTCTACCCATGCACTATCTGAATCCAAAGGGGCACATTGGTTGCCAGATTTGAAATATGTAGGCATAATTTTCAACTCTCCCACCCCACTATTAGGAAAGTTTTAAAATACAAACATTAGAGCATTTTACAATCCATTAGTTAGTCTACTATCTGTATGCTGTCGGCAATTGATGAAATGTCATTAATTCAGAATGAAGTTTGTTGTTATCGAAAATGATAGACTATCCTGTTATTTAATGTAATATTGATGAAATGCAATTGCTGTTTAATGTCAATTTAAGATGAAAATTATAAAGTGTAATTAAGATTTTATGTTTTACTTTCTTTTTTCTTTTTGTATATATACTTCTTTAAGAACCACAATAAAATTTCAAGTCTCAATATGTCTAAATACGGCTGATATAAATAAAAAATACAGTTTTTACCTGACCAATGATAATGATGAACGCGGAAGAAACGAGCAACATCTGTTATAGACTGTCCTGCTCAAATGCGTTCGACAGCCCGCTAGCGCTCAGAATCTTTCATTCGTCTTCTGGAAGCCATAGAAACACGTCTAGCTTGAAAACAAATCGTACGAACGTTCTAAACACCTTTCATCAGCACTTACACGCAACTCCTGTAACCCTTTACAATGCCGACTTCTTATACGACTGCCTGTTTTGCATATTTCTCGACGCGAAACCGTGATTGGCTGTTAACTACATAATTTGCATACTTTGCATACTTCCTTCTATCATTGCAGCAAATTTCAGCTTCTTTAATTCAGATCTGTTACGGAAAATAACATTTTTCCTCTCCGTGCTTAACTTTTGGAAGTGAGTGTATGAAAATGAGAGATCAATTTTACTTAAATATAGTCAATCTCGGCTATAACACGGTTGTTTATATCGCTAATTCGAATATAACGCTATTTGGTCTTGGACCCTTCTACACTCATTATCAAAAAAACGACGATTTAGAAGGAGTTGTCCGATTGTAATGAAATTTCGTATGCAAAGACATTGGGATCGCCCATGCAAATGATTAAACTTTGGTGAATAGCGATAGCTACAGCGCATCGGAACTGCGCACTCAGCAGGTGTATATAAGAAGCGATTCTCAATCTGATGGTCAAAATTTCTGTTGCATTGCGAGTTAGGATACCTTTCAACGATTGAAAAAATGCCTCGCCGCAGGATTCGAGCTCATTACGTGCAACTGTTAGAGTTTGAAAGGGATCGTATCATTGGATTGAAAGAGGCAGGTTGGGCAAATCGGAGAATCGCTCGTCATATAGGTCGAAGTGATGCGGCAATTAGAAGATGCTGGCAGGAATGGGTGGACAATGGCAGATTTCAGCGTCATGAAGGTAGCGGTCGCCCTAGGGCCACAGCAGAGCGATAGGATAGAGTGATTGTCAGATCAGCTGTAACAGCGCCTGAATAGTCGTTATCAACCATTAGACGTGCGACCCGCACACGAGTGTCCACCATGACCATTCACAGACGGCTGAGAGAGCGACATATGCGCTCGTACCGACCGCTACGCCACCTGCCACTCACCTCTGCACACCGTCGGGCCAGATTACAGTGGTGCTTGGCTCGATCCGGTTGGAATGATGCTGACTGGGGACGTATAGGGCGTAGCGACGAATCCCGCTTCCATCCTGACGATCGTCGCAGACGTGTCTGGAGACGCCCAGGGCAGCGTGCCGATCCTGCTTTCACTATTGCACGCCACACAGGCCCTCAACCAGGAGTTATGGTCTGGGGTGCCATTTCCCTTGATAGCCGGACCCGTTTGGTCGTCATTAGCGGCACACTTACAGTACAGCGGTACGTCGACGACATTCTGAGACCTGTTTTGCTACGTTTCCTTTTGCAGTACCCTGGCCTTATTTTTCAGCAAGATAATGCCAGACCACGGAACGTGTTGCTATGACCTGTCTTGCAGCTTGTGAAACACTTCCTTGGTCAGCCAGATCCCCAGATCTCTCTCCAATCGAGCATGTCTGGGATATGCTGGGAAGGCGACTGCATCCACCAGGGAATGTGGATGACCTAGCCCGACAATGGAGCAAATTTGGCAAGAAATATCGCAGGAGACCATCAGGGAGCTTTAGCACTTTGTAACTCTGTAACTCTGAAATAAATCATTCAATTTGTCTGAAATTTTAATCATTTTCTATTCTGTACATAATCTTCCTCTCCACCAATTTTTGTCTCCATCGGACAACACCTTCTAGGTTCGTCGTTTTTTTTATTAATGGGTGTATTTTAGAAAACATAAGAATGCCTTTTTGAGTTGAGCTGATACTCTGGGACGGCCGTTTCGACCTTATTAGGCTCTCCTCAGCCTCACAGTCTCCATCATGTATTATTTTAGAAAAGGTGTATAATTGTAAAATTGCAAAATTTACCAAAATTTCGCCCAAAAAATACGAAAATCGATTGATTTTAGAGAATTGCTCGCGATTTGCTACTACAATTAAAACTTAGACTACTGGGTAATAACGTGATTCGTCGTTTATATAAGATGCCAAGATGGCGGCGCCAAACCGTAAGAAAACAGAAATATGAAGATTTTGATTAAAATAACCCATCAAAGTGTTGAAAAGGTATGATTTATAAATATTTATAAATATAAATTCTCTCACATCTCTCTGAATGATATAGGTAATCGCAAAATTACCATTTTAAATCGAATTTGGAATCCTGTGGGCGATAATAGGGTTCGAATATACGACATTTGACATCGCGAAGTAAAAAAAACCTCGAGCAGATCGCGATCCAAACGATCGCGATATAGCCAAGTTTGACTGCATAACCCTATTTACAGACGAGCAGGTGATTATATGTTAGTAAAGACAGACTTCAAAGAACTGTCTATAAGCCGAATTCAGTTCCACGTGTAACTTTAAAATATCGATCAAAAAACCAAAAGAATTCTTGGAAGTTAACCAATAAGAACATAAAATCATTTTCAATTTGTCATTGAAAATCACAAAACAGGTTTCACATTTCCAATACAACATTACTCCAAAAAAGATACAGAGAGTGAACAAAATCAACAACATCCAAAGAATGTGGCACAATTTCTTAGAAAGGAAAAAAACAAACAAACAAACTAAAGATATAGTAATGAAAGTTTTATGAGGTAATGGCAGTATCACCGTTGACCATAATGCTGGGCATAAGGGAAAAACAATTAACCAAATAAAAGCTTCAGAAATGAAATTTCTAAGACACGTGAAAGGATGCATAAGAACAGGTTGAATTAGAAATGATTACTTAAGAAAGGGGGGGGGGGGCAAAGGCTAATTAGGATTTCCCGGTCTCTGATCGAGTCAAAAACTCTGATGGAACTGATATTTAACTCTTGCGGTGAATTTCGGTGAAGTCCGGAGGGCCTAATTGGTCAAATCCACTTTCCTCACCTCCACGCGGGGCCCCCTGGGATCTTTTAAGATGCGAAAGAGAGAGTGGTGTGCGGAAAGCAACGGGAAGCTACCGCATTTACTTTTCCCAAGAAAAACTGCAAACATGGCATGATGAATCTTTCCTCGGCAAAAAATTCCGGACGTAAACTATCCCCCCATTCGGATGTCCGGGAGGGGGATACTGAGGAAGGTTACATTATGAAGCAAATAAACCAACAGAAGAAAAGAAGATTGAGGATTGGATCATGGAATGTGAGAACTCTTCTTCAAGCGGGGAAGTTGGAAAACTTGAAGGAAGAAATGAGAAGAAACAGAGTGGATGTGATGGGAGTATCAGAAGTGAGGTGGAGAAATAGTGGTGAGTTGGTGAGTGATGAATTTAGAATGTTTTATTCAAATGGTGAATGTAAAGGAAGTCATGGTGTTGGTGTACTACTGGGACCATGTGTGAAAGATAAAGTGATATCAGTGCGTTATGTAGATGACCGGATGATAATGGTGAGACTACAAGGGAAAAAATTGGACTTAGTGCTGGTGCAAATTTACATGCCACATAGTGGATTAGAAGACGAGAAAGTGGAAGAATACTACGAGAAGATAGAAGAAATAGTTGAGAAAGAGAAGAAGGGTGCATGTGTAATCCTAATGGGCGACTGCAACGCAGTAGTAGGAGAAGGACAAGATGGAAAAACGGTTGGAAAATATGGACTGCGAAAAAGAAATGACAAAGGAGAATCTTTGGTAAATTTCTGTAAACGGAATGAAATGATTGTTGGAAATACGTTATTCCAACAGCATAAAAGAAGACGATACACGTGGACATGCCCAATGGATGACAGTAGATATCAGATAGACTATATACTCGTACAGGAAAGATACCGAAATTGCTTAAAAAATGCAAAGACTCTACCAGGAGCGGATATTAATTTAGATCACGTCCTACTGATAGGCGAAGTAGATATTCGTCTGAAAAAGATAAGAGGAAGGCAAGTGACGAAGAAGTTTGATATAGAAAAACTTATGAACGAAGAGGAAAAAAGAAAATTTGAAGAACATTTTCAAAAGAAAGCCTCTAATTTAGAATCCACACCTGAAAATAGTAATGAATACTGGACTCATCTAAAAAGCTGTATACAGTAAACAGCAGAAGAAACAATAGGATACAGAGAAGGTAAGAGTAATAAGAAACCTTGGGTCACAGGGAAAATGTTGGAGAAGATGGAGGAAAGGAGAAAATGGAAAAATATCAACACAGAAGAAGGTAAAAGAAATTACAAGAAACTAAACAACGAACTAAGAAGAGTAACTGATAAGGCGAAGGAAGACTGGATGAAACAGAAATGTGAAGAAGTAGAGGATCTAGAGAGAAAAGGAAGATATGATTTAATGTACCGCGAAGTAAAATGTTTGGATTTCACAAATAAGAATAAGAAGTCCATGTGGTTGATAGAAGACGAAATCGGCAATGAAATAACCGACAAACAAGGAATTTTGAACAGATGTAGAAGAATTATATGAGACAGGGAATCGTCCAGATTACTTAGCTATAGAAGATGAAACAGCTGTATCAGAAGACGAAAAAGGATGTTGTATTCTAAGGGAAGAAGTTGAGCTAGCGATTAGGGAAATGAAGAATGGGAAAGCAACAGGAGTTTGATGGAATACACATTGAGTTAGTTAAATGCTTGGGTGAAGAAAAGAAGCAAATACTATCATTATGCAATGAAATATATGAGAAAGGTGAATGGCCTGATGATTTCATGGAAACAGTATTGCTACCAATACCGAAGAAAAATAATGCAAAGAAGTGCAGTGAGTTCAGGACTATCAGCCTTATATCGCACTCAGTGAAGATTCTTCTGCGAATACTGAACAGACGTTTATATTCTAAGGTGGAAGGAGAGTTGGAAGAAGAGCAGTTTGGTTTTAGGAAAGGAAAAGGTACGAGAGATGCAATTGGACTGCTGCGAACAATCGGCGAAAGATATCTAGAAAAAAATAAACACGTAAATGCAGTATTTGTGGACCTGGAAAAGGCTTTTGACAGAGTGGATTGGAATAAACTTATGGAAATCTTGAAGAAAATTGGTGTGGATTGGAAAGAGAGAAGGCTAATAACTAATCTTTATATGAAACAACGAGTCAAAGTCAGGATAGGAGAAAAATTGTCAGAGGGAAGTGGAATAGGGAAGGGGTGCGACAATGATGCCCTCTATCACCTACGCTGTTCAACATCTACTTAGAGGAGTTAGTGAAGAATTGTTTTCAGAACATGGGAAGGGTGATAGTAGGAGGAAGAAGAATAAAGTGCATAAGATTTGCTGATGATATGGCATTGTTAGCAGAAGAGGAGATGATACTAAGGGATATGCTACTGCAGCTGAATGACAGCTGTGAACAATATGGAATGAAGATAAATGTAAACAAGACAAAGACTAAGGTTATCGGAAGAAAGACAAAGAAGATAAACATAAGTATTCGGAATGAGACATTGGAACAAGTGAACAACTTTAAATACTTAGGGCGTACTATAAGTGATGATATGAACTGCTGCCAAGAAGTCAAGAGGAGGATAGCAATAGCAAAGGAGGCTTTTAATAGGAAAAGGAGCATCTTCTGCGGACTTCTGGAAAAAGAACTAAGGAAGAGACTAGTGAAGTGCTTTGACGTGGAGTGTGGCATTGTATGGGGCAGAAACATGGACATTACGACGCAGTGAAGAGAAACGACTAGAAGCATTTGAAATGTGGATATGGAGAAGAATGGAGCATGTGAAATGGACAGACAAAATAAAAATGAAGCTGTGCTAGAAAGAGTGGGTGAAGAAAGAATAATGCTAAAACTGATCAGGAAGAGAAAAAGAAACTGGTTGGGTCACTGGCTGAGAAGAAACTCCGATGAAGGATGCACTGGAAGGAATGGTGAACGGTAAAAAAGTTCGAGGCAGAAGAAGATTTAAGATGATCGACAACATTATGGTAAATGGATCTTATGTGGAGACGAAGAGGAAGGCAGAAAATAGGAAAGATTGGAGAATGCTGGGTTTGCAGTGAAGGACCTGCCCTTGGCAGAGAACTATGTATGTACTTAAGAAAGGAACTAGATGTCCAGGCAAATACAGAGAAAATAATACAATACAAAATGAAATGGAAAGAATAAGGTTCTCAAATAGAATTCCTGAAAAGGCATTACAGTATAGAAAATTTTACAATGTTTAAAGTTTGTCAGTTTCTTTCTAAACATATATATTCGTTTCGTTTTCCGTTTTTTGCCTCTTTTTGTGTTACCTTTTAGTTCGATTAATAGCGTGCTAAAGCATCTTGAAGAACCTGTATGCTAACATCTCTTGAAAAAAAATTCCAGTTTCCGATGAAAATGACATCTTAGAACAAAACCATAAAACAAATAAATACCTATAGACCACGTAAACGTTTTATTGAGTTTAAAAGTTAATAACATTTGCTACAAGTTTTAATAACGAATTTTAAAATTTTAAACAGGTCATTCTGATTGTGAAATGTCAACTTAAAGGCTATGGAGAGAGACGCTTAATCGCTATCGTTTTAATTCCTGCAAAAATAATTTTTTAATTATTTAAGTCTCTCCGACAAATATGTCAGAGACTTATTTATATCTGATACATACGTAAACTTGTAATAAATGATGCTGTGTTTCAGATTTTCAGTGATCTCAACTTTCATAAAAGTGTTAAAGCAGTCAATGGAGTAATAGAGTGTTTCTAACAGTGATTTGATCAAGATATTGCCCTGCAATAAAAAGTAATTAATTGTAATTAAAAAATGAAATAAAATGTTTATATTTAAATAATGTATTTGTCAGCATTAAATTAATTATATTTTTTTACAGAATAAAATATATCGTAAAGAATCATTCAAAAATGTTTTTATTGGCTTTACATTGTGATTTCGTTCTAACCATAAAAGCACTATGGGCGTATCATCAACAATAAATATTGATTTTTTAGTGTTTTTGTTTTACCAATTTACAATGAGTTCTCCAAAATAATAATAGTAATATTTTATATCTAAAAATGATAACAGTAATAATAATAATATTGAATAATGATAGATATATTTTTTTTTCTAAATACAAAATATTATCAAATATAAATAAGATTCGAAAACTCATTTATTAAATTATCTCAAAAAAATAACATACAAAATTGAATATTTATAAATGATTCTTGTAACATATTACTGCTAAATTCAGTAATTACTTTGAAAATATCAGTAACCTTTTATTTATTTATTACAGGAAATTTATATATCGATAATTTATGTATCGATTTATCCCCAGCTTTCTCCAATCTGATTTTTTCTTTTACCAAGTTCGTCTGTAGTTCAGGCAATCTGTGACTTAACATGGGCAAAATTGCGACAGAAGCTTTTTAAATTGATTTTGAATCAGTAATCATTGCTGAACAACATATCCAAAATTAGACAAAATCCAACCATTGGATCACCCCGAAAAACGTATTTAAAAATGGCGGAGTAGCTTTTCTCAAATTAAGGCAAAGGCAATGTAATGCACGTTTTTGTGTGGAAATATAGTTTTATTTTCATAATATTTTAAACATATTTAAACAATACACATCTCAAACAGCACATTTTAAAGAGTGCACATTGTATACAGGACGTTATCTTAAACAGTATATATATTTTAAACAATATACATATCCTTAAAAGTTCGTTTAATTTCAGAAATACTTTAGAAAAAAAACTTAAATTAATCGTTTTCATCACTTTCATCAGATTCATCTTAGCTGCTGTTGTTTTCACATCCATTCATTTGGCACTTTCCACAAGCTGTTGAACAGGGCAGGCCATTACGTTTGCATCCGCATCGTAATGTAGCGCAGTTTTTGTGCAGGAACATCGTATCATATTGAGTAAATAATCTAGAGCTGTTGATAAGTCACAGAGTGTTGGGTAGTGCGAGTTATTTTTTAGATACCAATCCCATTCTTCTGGCTTGATTCTTTCTTTAGTATCTTTCCAGATATTAATTTGTAAGTATGTTCGGTAGCTACGATATTTTGTTGAAGAATCTATCGGATGCAGACGTTCCAGTGTAACAAATGATTTTGCTGTAGTTATCTTCACAACTAAAATTTGATGGCACAGTTTGCCTGTGCATTCCAGTGACCGGCAGTCGTACAAAAGAAGCATTGCTTTTCTACCAGCGACAGTGATATCTGAATGTCGGCATGAATCAGAACAAAATATTTTTGCAACAGAGCGACGCTCTGTCTCCTTCATCAGTTTGACAAATGCTTAGGATTTCCCAATTGAAAAAATTCTGGATGTGGTAAAGCATGCATAAACATAATCAAGTTGCAGCTTTCACGACCTAATAGAAATTGCATGTTGAGGATATCATACACTGGATTTGGAGTTGATCCACGTCTTACGTCACTACGATAATACAGCTTGAACCCATTATCCTCCGCGTAGTAAAGGAGCAGAATCAGCAGATCGGTGTCTTCACCTATCATAGTGGTATGAACACGTTTTGAAGATGAGACTGCGGCATGAACAATGTCCACGTCAGCATCCCCGTCTGCGTTATGAACAGTACATCCTTGTTTCTTCAGCAAGTCATCAATGAGGGCAATTATGGCTTATTTGTTCTTTCCATTGGCTAGGAAGTGTTCCTTTTTGCCGACAAACTTCATGCATAGGCTAAAATTTACATCTCTACTGGTCTTTGTGTATCGTCGTCTGTGAGCCGCATCCTTGATTGTAGGGGACCCAATATAGCCATCAAAAAGAACGATAGCTTTTTCATATTTTTAAGGGTAAAATCAACGTACGACATCGCAATGTTTTCGTATGTGTCATTGTTGCACCATGAAATTCGATGTAAGAGAGATCTTCCATCCAAAATGTACCTTTCCGTACTTTCCACGTTGTGGGATTTTAGATTATTAATATGTTTGGTGTATTTGACTATTGCTTCTGCTAACTGCGATTTGTCTGCTTTCCTCATCTGGCTTTTTGATTCAAATAATGCTGCAGGGTATGCACAAAGTTCATAATGCATGATATCAACAAGATTCATATCAGCACAAGGGGCAACTTTTCGTATCATTCTTTGGAAAAGTAGTGATGGATCCACTTGTATATCTAAATCATCTTTATTACAAACAGCGCCAGCAGATCCTATAGTTTTAACTTTATCCGACCTTTTCGCAGAATACCTAAATACATCCTTCCCTATCGTTGCTGAGATGATGTTCGTACTAAATAAGTGCAACTCGTCAACAGTAACTTCCTCTTCAGCTGTTACGCCTGTAACAATATTACGTAGAGTACAGTCAGAATTAAACGGGGATACGGATTCTAGTATATTGGCCACCTTTTGTATGTCATTGCTGTCCCTCTTTTGTCTGTTGTCTCTCATTTCTTTGTGTTGTTCACTGGTTCGCATAAAAACTCCAGCATACTCCTGCATAGCTAAGTTGTAAATTGAAGAAACGGGCATAGAAAACAGCCAGGCAACCCTCTGATTTTCGGTAAATCTACTTCCTTTCGTTTGTCCTCCTCTGCTTTTCAGGGAACGTCTAAGCACTTGTTCTATTACAAGATCTGATCCAAGTCCACCCCAAAATTTGTCACTTCTTCTTATCACAAATTTACCTTCCACAAACATTTTATGCATCTTGGCATTTTCAGATGGCAGTTGAAACATTTTCTGCAGATATAGATAGAGTGACTTGAGATAATTTACATGTCCCGCAGCTGCTGTTATGGGGAGAATCTCAAGCATAGCATGTAAATGTAATTCCCAAGAGCCTATCCTGTCAGCTGTTATCAAGATTCGTACAACACTGATCATTCGCTGGTATTCCAACCTGAGTTTACTTGTTCTCGAAGAAGATTGCAAGGGATTCTTCTTTGTCTCCAAAGCAATCTCAATTTGAGACAAAGCTTCACATTGTTCTACGTCTGTCATTTGTTTTTGACCGGTCGGAATATCGTGGAACAGATCACAAGCTTCCTTAATGAGGCCATGAAGAGATCCATGTTCTTCATGTGGAAAAACTTATGATCGCAGCAGTATACTAAGCGCTGCATCTACAATCATGTGTCCTCGTATCGCCGTGTAAACATGTGTAACACAGCATTTGATCCATAGATTTCTTGAAGTACTTCAAATAATCCGGAGCCATTCATGAAAGTTCCAATTGCGCCTAAAACATTCATGAGGGTATGAAATGTACCCAGCATTAAAATAATGTCTTGAAGGTCTCTTTGTGTGTTAATGATTTGAGAAGCTTTCCAAAACAAAGGCTAATCAACAGTAGCAACACATGAGACATTTTGATCGTGTGCTACTTTGTTTAGATATGTTAGTGTCTACAAAATGCAAGTCTATGTCACCGGCTGCATATCAATAATAGGAAGAAATGAGATAGAAGATTCCCCTGGATGTGAATCAACTGATTTGGAATAAATCACTTGCTTAGCTCCTGACCAATTTGGACCCGGTCTTTCCGATGTTGAGATCTGCCATAAAAGACTAGCTTTTTTAGCGGGGCATTCGATAGTATCATTGGAAGTTTGTAAAATGAGATGTCCTTCAGCATGTTTTTCGCATGTTTGTACTGCACAATGTTAACTTTGGCCAGCTTCTTAATATCAATGTCATCAACATTATGCCTATTGACAGTAGGATCAATTTTATTTTTTGGAGTTACTGCAGCAATCATCCCTATACCATGAAAGGAGTTCTTCCCGAACAGAGTACAGATATTGTGATCGACATTATCTGCTGCCAGAAGCAATGTGGTGTTTTTAGCAACATTCAAAAAAGCGCAGTCGCCTGATACTGCAGCATTTCTTTCAAATCTTGTTACTTCTGAGTAGGATGAACAAAACCCAAGATTGTAAAGATTGTCAATAAGATATCTTGATCGGAAGTTGTGATGAAGTTGAATGGATAGACCAATTTGTAGTGGACATAATTATTCTCTAGATCGAATAGCTTGCATAACGGTTTGTCCAACAGCACCGATTTTCACGGACGTATCCTTTCCGACAAATAATTGTGATAATAGCAACTTCAAGCTACTAGGAATGTAATGTAAAGCACTCTCCTCTGTCAGCATTAGGTGATGGATATTCATCAACCGTACTTGCTTTGATGGATTTGACATCATTTCTTATTATTCTTGCAGCAACTTCTATTAACTGAATTTTCTGCAGCTCAATATCGCAATACTTTGAAGAATTTCATTTGCTGTCTCACGCCGAGTTACTGTATTTGACTTTCCTTTTTCATTCGATATTATAATACAGGTATTTTCCCCTTAGTATTCTAAAAGTTTTCTCTTCATGTGCCTACGTTCATACGCACTGTTCTGACTTCCTTCGAGATATTCGTCCATTTTAGAAATGAGGTCTCCAACAATCATTTGTTCCTCATCGTTATCGTCAAGGTATTCGCAGGTACGAAGAAATGCTAGGTATTGCTCTTCATTCATTGGTCGTCCTTTTTCTGAAAATTTGTTGGCAGAGCAATATTCGCGTGGAATATTTCTCCCAGTACGAAAATTTAAACTACGTAATTGATGATAAACAGTCTGCAGCAATTAGATCACCTGTGTAATATGCCAACCGTCCTTTTACTTTAAATGACCATTCATCGCAGCGGCGCTCACAACATTGCTTTATAGCACACGTGGGCAAATGCGGCTCCGAGAGCCGCATGCGGCTCTTCGTTGGGTTAAGTGCGGCTCCCAATATCTCTTGATAAAAATATAGGTATTTTCTTTTCCCATTTTATATATCTCATAAAAGAGTTACAAATGAATGAAGATACACACGAAATGCCCAATCGCTTTGGTGTGTTGTGAGATGGCTTTCAACCTACAATGTTTTGAGCAGTTTTGTGGAACTCTTAAATCCTATCATAGCATTTACAAAAGAAAAAGGAAAAACATTTCCTGAACTAGAAAACAAAACGTGGCTTAATGTTCCTCACAGATATGTTGGAAAATTTGCAAAAACGAAATTTGTCATTACAAGGAACAGATAAAAATATCATAGAATTGTCACAAACTATATTTAGTTTTGAAGCAAAACTGCAGCTTTTTGTTCATGACATTAAATCATTTTCTGCTTGTGAAAGAAAATAGGATTAATATTAAAGAAGAAAAGTTGGAAGAATATAAACAAAAATTAAAGGAATTACAAATATACTTCAAACATAGGTTTGAATTTTATTTTAAAAGTTTGAAACCTACATTTGCATATTTTGTAAACCCATTTATTTTTGATATTTTTGAAAATGGCTTTCCATTGTCTGAATTATTAATACTTGCTGAAAGAGGAGCTGCGGAATTAGAGTCATTAGAATTGAAAGAAGATCAGGCATTGCTAATGCAGCACAAGTCAAATACCATAATTGAATTTTGGAAACTTGTACTAGAATTCAAATATCCTAATTTAAAGAAAGCTGCTTTCCGATTAATTTCCATTTTCGGTATAACATTCGGTATAGTTGTGAATGTTATACTCCTCTATGAACTTTGTAAAATCAAAATAGCGTTCACAGCTAACAAACGAGCATTTGACAGATTTGCTGAACGGCTGAAACAAATTTTACACCAAATTTTAGAGATTTAGCTAAAAATGATAAATAAACTTTTTATTATATTTTATTTTTATTAAATAAATTTTGAACTAATTATTTTGTGTTTTCTTTCTTCTATTTTCTTATACATGTATTTTTATACTTTGTATAGCGATTAAGATTTGTATAGAAATGTTATTAAATTTGAATTTGTATATTTAATACTATGGAACGTGACTATGGTGTGGCTCTTTACATATATGAAAATCCAGAATATGGCTCTCGTTGACCTCATGTATGCCCATGCCTGCTTTATAGTTTCAGCACACTTTGTTGTTCTTACTTTCACGTGTTCTGATTTAGGTTTATATTTGGAAGAAAAGTCAACAAATTTCTCACAAAACAAACAGTGAATAGCACTGGAAACTTGACTCAACTAAGCGTGCACTTTTCTTTGATATTTCTTTACAGCTTGCCTTCCGTTTTACAATGTTAATGGTTTTTTTTTTATCAGTAAATGATTTTCGATACGAAGTATGCAACAGTTATTCCAGCAGTTGCAACTACATCACTTTTACGGCTCCGGCTGGCTTCATATTATATTATGCGCACCTTTTTGCGAAATTTTAATTACGTTTTGTCCATTGTCTATTTGTTGTTTACAAATCACACAAAATTCAGTAGTCTCCATTTTCATACAGGAAATTCAATCTGAAACAAACAAAATCTTAAATCTTATAACGCTATAACTACATAAAAACAGAAAAAATCACAGCATAATAACAATAACAACCTAATATGACACATCACTCAATCCGCCATTTTTTAATCCGTTTTTCGGGGTGTTCCCATGGTTGGATTTTGTCTGATTTTGGATATATTGTTCAGTAATGACAACTGATTCAAAATCAATTCAAAAAGCTTCTGTTGCAATTTTGCCCATGTTCACGGTATATCTCAGTTTCCAATTGTTTGTGATAGGTTCGTATGAACACCAAATTTAAAATGTGGTTCCTGTTGTTAGTACTTAAATACTGTACTTAATAACACTGTGTAAGAAAATTTGAAACAAGATAGATTATCATTCATCTTGTTTAACGTGCAGCAGATATATAAATGTTAAGATGACCAGAATACACACAGTTTTTGTAAAAAATAACACAAAAAGTTTATTTAAAATAATACACAGTTTATTTACTTTGTTATTTTTTTTTACAAAAACTGTGCATATTCACAGTTCGAAAGAACTAAGTTACTTTGTATCTTAACCTAAGCAACTACTCACTCCTATTAATTTCTTTTTATTTTATTCTATATTCCCATAACTTCACCATCCTGCAGTTCTGCAATTACGCCAATCCTATGCTATGTAGTCGATTTTGAATTATATAAAGAAACCCGTATATAACAAGAATATAAACATGGTAATAGCATTCTGATTGATAATTTGGGTTCCATTCAAAAGCCATAGATATTTTGGAAAATAAACTGGACTCATCTGTATCTTAGGAAAATTACGTTAAATTTACTTATAATTTCTGTCTCAAGTGTCGAAAAATAACAATTATTTTATTGTATTATTAACATCTCTTTAACTTGTTTGTTATCTCAAATTTGAATATTTCTTTTTGTTTCTGCATGACTGTTTTTTTAAAAGCCAGTGTAACTATAAAATTTATAGCGGAACTTTGATTTATTACTAACCCTAATTCGGTATCAAATCTCGCTTTATATTAAGATTGGAAACTCATCAAATCAAAAGCGCAAATGTAATCAGTAATTCCAATAGCAAATGCATTGATAGATGACTTTATATTTGTTTCCCCTTCGTCAGTTGTGCGCAGAGCAAATACACACGTATAATACATGATGAATTAACTTACGTTTTAATTATAGTTGAGATAAATTAGTAGACCATTGTAATTAGTTGAATGGAAAATCCGATCGGCCTGAACCAGATAGAGATCTAATCGCTGAATAGTACTGACCCTTTTCAATTGAAGTAGTGCTTCCAATGATCATTTCTAATTCTCTTTACTTTACAGGAATCAAATGCAAAGAGATAATCATTTTTTTTTTGTATTTTACAGATTAATAAATTTGTAGCAAAAAATAAATAGAATCTTCAAAACTATTAATTGTAATTTTTTTTGCAACTCTTAATGAAATGTTTACTATTTCAACTTTTCATTACAATTAATGTTAACTATAGCCTAATGAAAATCACGAACAGGTGTAATTAAAACCCCCGAATAAAAAGCCTTTGTAAAATTTAATCCAGAACACTGATGTACCTTAATTAGAGAGAACATAGTCAATTTTATACAATGCTAATTAGACTAGAAGTTCTATCATTCGAAGAAACCTCCTTTAATATGTCTATATTTCATCTTTTTTTTTGCAAAAGATTTCTTCAGGACAATGATAGAAGATTATGGGTGTATGTATTTTTATAAAAAAGAAGATATTTTAATGATAGACTAGAAGTTTATCAAAAGTTAGAAATATATCACAACATTCCTTACTAAAATATAAACATATGTTAGTCATATGTCGGATACTTCAAGGCAAAGAGTACGTAAAAATCCATTAATAGTGTGGATTTTTAATAAACAAAGACAGCTAGAAGGCACATACCATTTCAATTAATTCGACTTCATTCCTGTAGTGTCATTACTGTACTCATGCTCTGATTTAAAAGTATATCTTTTTTTTTTACTTTTTTTTCTAGACTAGAAGTGGTTCTGTCAATTGGTAGATTAGTGATCTTAATTTTGTGTTGAATTGTAATACAGCCGGACCTCTATTTAACGAAGTCGCTAAATCCCGAAAAAAAGTTCATTATATGGAAAATTCGTTAAATAGAGATTCACCTTAAAATTACTTTAAACTAAATAAAACAGATTTAGAATACATAAACAAAAAATATTATTAAAAAAAGGAATAATTTTAATGACAAAGCATACATTACCACATGAGTACATGAATTTTACTAATAAAGTCTGTTAATTTTGTCTAAATGAATTTTATTTTTTTGAAAAAGTGTTTTCGCTCCTAGTATGTTTCGCATCTTTGCAATGCACCAAAAACTTTTCACATGTATTTTCTTCAAATTGTAATCCGCGTCGGATTGTTTCAAATGATTTTAGCATTTCATCATACCAAGGCTTTTTGATTTCTGCATCATGATCATTTCCATTTTGATCATCTTCATCTTCATGTCCAAAATATCCGATTCAGTTAGTGTTTCCGAGGTCTCAACTTCAAAATGAAGTGAAAGATAATCATCAATCAGCACATCATCGTTAATTTCTTCTTTTTCCCGCAGTTGTATCCACATTTCTTTCATTTTCTCTAAGGGAATATTAATAATAAAAACATTTCAAGGAGAAAAAAAAATAGATACCACGAAAAAGTTCATTAAATAGAAAATGCACTTCGCTATTAGCAGGTTATCTTACGAAGAAATTATCAAAATGTTCTTGGTTCGAAAGAAAAGTTCGCAAAATAGAGAAATTCGCAAAATAGAGGTTCGTTAAATAGAGGTCCGACTGTAATACTACGCTGATTTCTCCAGATTTTCCCAGACAGTTGGAAATGCGGACACATTTTGTGGAAGTTCTAAATTCGGATGGGTATGAAAGAAATAGTCAAAATATTTTTCGTGTGATTAAACATTGCTTCTGGCAGTCGACAAGTCATTTGATCATCTCTGGATTGAATACAGATTTACACAGAAGAATAAATACAGATCAAGTAAGTAATCATAGGAAGGTTAATCATATATCTAAATAGAATTTAGAATAAAATCAATCAGAAATTGAGTTAAAATGAAAGTGGAGCACTTTTGTCCTACACAGTTCTTGAAATACTGATAGAATTAGTCTGTGAATAATAATAGGATTTGTGGGATCTCTTAGCTAGTAATGTTAGTCTCATTTATAAACTATTATCAAAGCGATAGAAACTTGATAAAAGTTAATAAATGCAACAAAAAAAAATCTTGCTATTATATTATTAATGTTAAAGATCAAAACGAAAGAGAAATTTTAAGAATAATTTTATATAAAAAAAAAATCGGTAAAAATAAAGAGTTATTTATTTTAGTAAATAAGGCAAGTTTCTCAAGTTGATTTCTTTAATTCTCTGTTACAGTTCCTATCATATTTCAGTGAAAGTTTATTGGCTTTTGTTTACAAGTTATAAACATATTACTAGAGATGCAAACAGAAAATGGGCCGAGAGTATTACTTTTATAGTTTAAATGTTTTTCCTTTTTTTGGCGAAATTTGAACTACACGATAATTGGTTTAGTTTTGATTGTAAATTACATTGGCTCCATTACAGAAGAAACACATTGCTCCTCTAATTAAGGTAAAGTTGGGAGAGATGACACATGGGGAGAGATGCACATGTAATGTAACTTCAAGAAGGATTTGCAGTAGACTGCAGCGCATCACCTGACCAAAACCCGAGGCCAGTTTGAGCTTTAGTGTGTATAGAGTGTTTGTGCTGAATTGATATATGAGATTTTATTGAGTTTTTCTTCCAATGATGTAGCCAGGTTTGCGCTCGAATTTTCGTTGATTTTGCGAATTTGTTTAGTTAACAGCCCTTTTTTAAGGCATCTTTCGCTATAATTCACTGTGTAAACATGTAAATAGAGTAAGCAAGGTTATTTCATGTCATCTCTCCCCTTTTTTATTCTTTTTCTTTTATTTTTGTCTTTCTTTTATTTTATATTCATCACAATACAATTACAATTTGCATAATTTAAAAAAAATAATTACCACTAAGTTTCATATAGACTTAAAAAAATAAAACCTAAAGTATTTTGCAAATCTGATAACTGTAAGTGGTTTATTTTGGAAGTTAGAAGGAAATGGGGAGGAGACCTTGGAGATATTGCCATATATTGGATTTATTTATAAAGGAATTATGTTTAAAGGAGTTATGTTTCTGTTAATATTTATTAAACAGCTTTTATTTGTATTAGTTTTTTAATATTGTTTCTTTTTGAGTAAAATATATATATATATATATATATATATATATATATATATATATTGAATAATAGCCGGTTTAGTAATATAAATTAATTTTATTCTTATATTCTTTACATTCTGAATTCTCTAAATTGCAAATGATTGATTGAACTCTTTGCATTGCTAAACTCGAATTGATTTCATTTGAGTTTAGCCATCAGATATATTGAATAATAATGTCTTGATCAGCAGGGAATTTTATTTTTTATTAAACAGTTTTTTCCAAAAAGTTTCAAAAATATCATTATTCAACTTAATTTTAGTGTTTCATTTCATAAGTTTTTATAAAAATAAAGTAGCAGCTTGATTTACACAAGTCTCTTATTCATATTCCATGTGACTATCTATCCCCTACTACCCATGTGATCTCTCCCATAGGTATGGGAGAGATGACTCAATGTCAAATTTTTTTTTAAATTCTAAAAATAAGAAACAGCATTGAAAACATAAAAAAAATAACCTAAATATGAAATCAAAGGATAAATCAACAGTTTAAAGCTTTTAAACATTTAAAAAATCAGGTTTTTAATATTTTACATGTAAAATTAATTGTGTATCATCTCTCCCAACTTTACCTTATGTTTTTTATCATGGCGAAAGTTCTTTCTATCAACTTAAATAGGCTTCGCTGCAATATTTTATTATATGGTCACTTTCTAAGGAACTCTACGGAATAATGAAATGTAAAGGTTATTTACCGTTATATCATACAAGTAAAATTGCTGAAATCTTAATTATCTAAACAAAAGCCTTTTCATATTTTCACTTTGAAAGAAAGGCAAATAAAAAAATTTAAGAGAATGGAAGAGGTCCAATTAGGCTACTTCTCTTGTTAGTTAATTTTGACTCTGTTTGATTAATGTCAAATAAACTGAAAAGTATTAAGTGAGGTTTGTTTGATTTACTTGATCTGAGATTTTGCTTGAACATGCTATGAATTTACCAACTCTAAAATATTTGAACTCAATTAGTGTTTCCACTTTATTCCAAATATTACCAAATTCTCAGCAGCTTCTTGACCACACATCACTCTTACTTTGTAGATTTTCGTTAAAATGATTCTGACAACAGTGCAGTTTTTCTCATTTAAAAAGGTGTATTTTTCTTTCATCTGTTCCATGTGGATTAATTTGCAGATGGATCCTTCAGTCATTTGAGAAATCTTCCGTTAATGAGGAAACAAGAAACTGGAATTAATCAAATGTTCATTCTCTGGAAAGTTCTTCTAAGATGGAAACCTTTCTAATCAAAATGATTTGAGTGTCAGTAAAGGAATATTATTATTACTCCTTTTAGACATTATATTTTGTACTGATTTTAGGAAATTACAGTCAAACACTTTAAAGTTACTGGAAACACAAGCAGTACCTGAAAGAAGTTAATATCTAGTTTCTTTAAAATACTGAATTTTATTATTCTTATCATTATTATTATCTTTGATTAATAAGAATCTGAATTTTTATTTTTAAATTTTACTGTTTTTCAACCATAATAGTACATATTTGCTATTTTCTAAAAAATAATTAATTAAAAATACAGAATCTATATTGGCACTAACCCTAAAACATCTAAGACTTTAAAAGACCACGACGTTTCAGAGCTTCGTATATCAAGCTCCCTTCTCAAGTGGAAATGAATCATCTTTGATTAAAACCTTTCCTTATCTGAGAATGTTAAACAGATAGAAATGGCCATTCCCATATTTAACAAAAACACCTCCTGGTTACAGATGCTTTAAACACGCACAGGAAGTGGTCGTCTGCGAAGGTTTC
>JAFIDM010000001.1:61097605-61138291 GCA_023159025.1 Thereuonema tuberculata
CCCCCCCCCCCCTCTGTTCGAGATATTGGGCATTGTTTTCATTAGATTTCCGGCATTTAAGCTAGAAATGCAACCATCTCATTTCAGTTATCAGCTATAGCTTGAGGCTTAAGGTCTCGGGCTCATATACTGAAAGTTGTCGGTTCGAATTCATATATTTATTTAATTTTTTTTCTTTTAATCTTTTTTTCTCAATGTCCGAGTGTTTTCTTCTTATTTACAAAACATTTTTTTAATATTTTTCCTAACTTTTTTTTATATTTTTTCCTTACGTTAATATACTTCCTTTTTTTTATTGTTATTTTTACGTTTTTCTTATTATTATTTTTCCTTTTTTTTTGTATTATTATTATGAGTAGCCCTTAAATTTTTGCTTTAGTACAAAATTACATTCACTTGTTTAATATCGTTCTCCTCATTTTCCGCTTTTAAACTGAATAAAAATACCAAAGTGAGTGACGAATAATCGAGTCAACTGATGAAAGTTAACTTAGATTAATCTGAAGAGAATTTTAAAAAAAAAATAACATTTTCTAGTAATAATCAACTAAAACCAGTCCAAAATTGAATAACTTAGGATTAGTGATTTAATAATTCTTTATTTATTCTTTCTTTCAACTTCAAACAACTTTATTTTATTAATTGATGCTATTTAATATTTGTGTGGAATTTCATTAATTAAACACATACAACAGATACAAGTCCATTTAAAAATTTCATTTCAACATTCCAGTCAATACATGGACGTTTCAAATTCTACCCAGAATTCCATTTTACAAAAAGGCTTTAACATCTTTCATAAACAGGATCTTAGAGTTTATTATCAACAAAATTTAATTTTAAAATTCTTTTCCTGACGTTATTTGCCTTAATAATTGCTGTATTAATTAATATTCTTTATAGTAGAAAACTTGTCAATATAAGTGTTGATATTAATTTCTCGAAACAATTTTATAATTACTCTTTACAATTTTAAAAACTATAATTTCACAAAATAAAAACTAATTTTCCAATGTTTAATAATAAACAAACAAGACGGATCAAACTTATTTATCAAACGGATTGACTACTCTATTTTGGAAATGGATTTCGCCTTATTCTGATATGCGCAGAAGTGTCGAGGGGGTCTCGTATCTGTGATCGGACAGTACACTATTACCTTTTCTCCCAGAGATCTTAAATATGAAGTAGTCAATTCTTATGTCATCAAAGATGTAGCCTAGGCGCTTTTATATAATTTGGTTTAAATTAGGAATTGAAGGAAATAGCTTTCTAACATCATTGGTATTTCTGTTCATCTAATTAATTAGCAAAATAGATCTTTAGTATAGAATTTAATATAGAGAACTTCCGAAATTTCACGAATCTAGAAATTGCGGATTTTTGAATAACAAAATTCCTCTAATAGGAAAAGATCCAAAAGTGTTTATTCTCTTTATAACTAATTCCTAAATTCAGTCAGTCTTTGAAAAAGATCAAGGAAAATATTGGGTTTTCTACAAAAGTTAACAAAAAGTTTATTAAAAAAAAAATCAGTTACTTCAACTTATTTATTCTGTTCGCTTGTTCTGTTTATGTTAATTCTTTAAATAAAATCTTAAAAGTTATAAATTTCCCTTTAAAATATTAAGGTATTTGGTCAAATGATGCATTATTCTGTTAGATTGTTCTACTGTAATGCTATTTCAGACAAATTATTACTGCAAACATAAATTTAACATTTTCTTAATGAAGTATCTTTTTAAAAATCATCATTTAAATTGTTGATTTTTTTTAGGTTTTTATAAATCTTTGATAATTTTGTAAATTTTTAATTTATTACAATTGTCTTTGTAAAGTAGAAAAGGAAATGACCAGGCTTAAGTTTGTATTTTCTTCTATTTTAACTTATCAATAATGCATGTTAAATCCTTTCATAAGTTTTTCCGATGGGCCACAAGCGGCGAATGTGCGGAATAAAGGAAAGAAAAATATCATAAGGAAACGGTGCAGAAGAGACAAAGCAAATTAAGTAAATGTTTGTAAAAAAATACTATTGTTTTATTATTTGTAAGAAAATCATCGTTCGTAAAGTCAATTTATTGACTAGGTAGTCTATTCTTAAAGTTAAAGTATCCCACTATAGGCCTTTGCAGGCCGTTGTGGTCGCGGGATGTAAGGCTCCCGGCGCTTCATGACCAACGCGACTATGTTGAGATCGGGTGGTCAGCCCGACGCCCGCCCGCCTTTAACTCCCGGGAAAGAAACCCGGTACCCATTCTACAGAGAGCTGGGTAGGTCTAGGACCCGTTTGGAGAATGGAGCATGGAAGAATCCTCCACCTCCAACCCGCAGCCAAGCGCCCTTATCCACTCGGCTACCAAGCCTTGATAATCTATTGTGTATTTCCGAAATAGCATCTCGCCAAGAGATAATTGTGTCTTGTATAGAATTAGAGCAGAATAAATTTTTTAAAAAAATGCTATTTTTCAAAGTAAAACAATGGTGTAGTTTATCTTTCAAAATCAGCTTGTGAAAGATGAGTGCTTCATATTTGGAGAAAAGATACTTTAAATATAACTTAATCTATTTGAAAGTTGAAGGTTACTAGATTTACATTAAGGTTACATAATTAAATAAACTCATTGTTGCAGGGGCGTATTTCCAGGTGTGTAGGGGGAGGGCAAGTTAGGAAACTGACCACTAAAAAAAAAAAAAGTGATTTTAAAAAATTTGGGGCCAAAATCCCTCAATTTGCTACCGAACCAAAACAACTAAAATACAAAAACGAAAGAAAATAGGACTGATCTACATATTTCGAGATTTAGGAGTCCAGGACCCTCTCGCCACCTCCTCTCCTAAATACGCCCACGCAACTTTGCCAAAAATTGTATAATTCCATCAATTGAAAGAGATGATTATGTGGAGCCAAATCCGTTCCCTCCATAAAATTTAATTAGCGGAATTAAATAATATCTGCATATTTTTAAATTTATTTATTTATTTCACGAACTAAAATTTTTTTCCAGTTTTATTTTGCGATTTTTACTGTATTTCCGTTAGAAACTAGTTATGGTAAAATAAAAATGACGACTAAAAACTCATTGTATTCATTTTATCGTAAGTTAAACACGTAAATAGTGATTACAATTGGGTCTGGTCTTCACGGCAATAAAGCTATCTCTTCATTCGGAAGTCCAAAACTGTTTGTATAGAAAATGCCATAATAATAGATTTACTTATAATAAGTATAATAATATATTCATGAATCGCGTCTGTTTCAATAAAAGCGAACCATTAACTCATTGGAACGGAGTAAATTTCTCTGTGGTTCACTTGCAAATTTATATTTGATGACAATTTAATCTTGCTTATTTATCCTTTTTTTGAAAAAAATTCTTTTGTAAATGGGTTCAAACGTTGCATTGATTTGAGGGGGTGTATTGATCCGTTTAAAATGTTGGCATTCGACGTGCTGAATCAATAGCACTCTATAGTGTGATGGATCAATTGATAATTTGAATAATTGATCGCCTATGGCTATTTGGCGTTGTGTGATTCGAAATTCATGGAATTTACACCTGCATATATTAATGGCAACTGGTTATCACATTCGATCATGCTTGAATTTAGATAATTTTAAATATTTATCTAAAACGATAAATAAAACTTAATAAAAGTGGATATAGTTTACATTAAAGGTTTTGAAGTGAAGTTATAACTCAAAAGCCTAACTAGATAATAAATTGGAAATTGAATTTATTTCTGAACGATTAGCGGAATGGAATTAAATACCTTCAAGAAAAAAAAATAGTCACCACTATATATTTAGAGATTTCGGAGAAGGAGTGAAGGCAGGTTTCCCCATACGTACACATGTTTTTTAGTCATATTAACTAACTTTTCTGTAAACTTCTTTTTTTTTTTTGTAAACTCTTTCAGTTAAAATGAATTAGAAGAAATTATCTTGTGTTATTGTTACTGTAAGTAAGACGTGATATAAAAATGTCATATTTTTCAAACATCAACAAAAAAAAAAAGACATTATTTTTTCTTAGATGAAACATCAAAATGACGTCTGATGCAACCACTTAAGAAAAGAAAATGAATAAGTATGATCTTATTTAAAAATAATCAAAATATATTTCTTCAAATTCCATCAATTTCAAATTCCTACAACGATATTTCGCAGAAGCTATCGTTCTGCTTTATCAAGTTTCGCAATTTAAAAAAAAAAAAAAACAAACTGTATTTTCTATACAAGCTGTATTTAGAGCTTGCTTTTTTTTTCTTTTCTTTTGACAGTGATTAAAATAGCTTAATCAGATAAATTTTTGAATTTTTTTCTTTATAATAACTCAAATTGGCTGGACAAACAAAAGAAATCGCTAAATTAACATAATTTGTAGAATAATTACCTTCATATTTTAATATAACATTTATTTTAAATTTTTAGTTTGTATAAACTGATTATTATAGTAAAAAACAAAAGCGGAAATCAAAAAGATCTGTGAATTTTATTTTTAATTTATAATATTCACAACGAAATGAAAACTTTATAATAATTTGAAACAATTTAAAATTCTAAAGTTTTTTCCTTAACAAATTTTGATTAAAAAAAAAAGTCTTCAAAAAATTAGGACTTTTTTTATATATATTTTTTTTTTTTTTTTTTTACTTTTTCATATTTAGAATTATAATTTGTTTTGTTTAAGATTTGAAATGAATTAAATGCAAACTATCTTCAGTCATTTACTTTAAACTATCTCACCTTTTTTATTCATTATATGCTATATTTCATCCAGAGAATGAAAAAAGAAGCCTGAGGAAGTCCAGAAATGTAGCATACAGTAAATAAAAACGATGAAAAAGAATTAAATGCAAATTCGAAAATAAGATCTTTTCAAAAGGTTTTTTAACAAAAAAAAAATAATAAATAAATAAAATAAAATAAATGGTGTAGTGAGATCTTAAAATATATTTCATTTTTCACTATAACACTTTTTATATAAAAGAACATTTTTTTTTTTTTTTTTGCGTATTAAAGTTTTTCAGAATTAGTTCCATTATCATTTGGCAGCGATTTTTTTGGAAAACACAGTCTTAGCTTTTTATAAACAGTTACAAAGGCTAGAAATAATTTAAGAGATAATTCCAGATGATTTCAGTTTGTTCTTATGACTTGGACAGGAACAGAAGTGCATTAAATTCTGTCCCGAGTTCGATTTTAAACCTGTATCTGTCTGCTGTGCTCTATTTCTGTTGTCTAATACATAATTAAAGGTAAATAAATATCAAGTGACTAAAATCCTCTTCGACTACTAACTCATAACTAAAATATTGGATTATATTTATTAATATTGTATTCCAAAGTGAATAAAAATCAGCCAAACTGAATTTTATTAAAAAAAAATATTTGAATAAAAATATATAGTACTAAAATAATTTCATACTGTAATAGTGATATAATTGAAGAAAATCCATCTACGAATTTCTTTCACTCTCAAAATGCTTTAACCATTTAAAGTCAATATTTAAATAAACAATATAAACAACATTTAAATTCATAGATAAAAGTTTTCATTTTAAATTATAACTACGAAATTTTTCAGAGATTTAATGGGATTCGTAAGTATTATTATAAAATTTTAATGTATTTTGTGGCTTTAATTAGCGAAAAAGAAGTGAATATGGTATTGTATTACTGGTCAGTGATTTGGGACCGAGACAAGTAGAATTGTAGTCAATATTGAAATCCCAAATCGTAAAATAATTGTAAGAGCTGCGAGTCATTTGTATAACGATCTACTGATGAGTTTTCGACGATTCCACGACAGCTTTGGCGCCGGATATTGACTATCACACTGGCTCTGATTATCACAATTGATTCGCTTTCATTGCTTAATATCAGATAATGGATACGTTTTTCAACGCAGCGTAATAGCAACGGAACCGTATTTAAGCTAAGCCTGAGGTTAATGCGTAGCAGATGAGGGTGGTGTAATGACTGTTTGATTTATTGGCGCCGCAGCCAGTCACCGATTGATTTCCACCAATACACGCGAACACTGCATTTACTCCCCGTAGACAGGTGGGAGTTTTCAAATAACACCAACCAAATAGCAGCTCGTTTTTTACTCACTCTAAATGGATTTGAAACGTTGTCCGAAAGGAAACGAAAGGGAGTGGGGTAGGAGGAGGAGAAAAAAAAATCGAACAAAAATATGTCCGGGACAAAGAACTAGTCTCTGAATAGTTCTAATGTGAAACTTTCTAAATGCTGGCTATAATATATGTAGATACAAACATTAACAACTGCATTAATCCTGCTTTACTCCCACGCGTTATTGACAGATATATTGATCTGTGTAAATTAATACTATGACTATAGCTATTCTATACACTCCCTTTTCAGAGATTTTAATGGTGAATGCAATTTGTTGAATAAATTGAGTGTTTATAATAGAAAATGCTTTTAGGCTATAATGGAAGGGATAAGTTTTCAATGAACCTTAATATATTTGAAAACACTTTTTTTAGACTTCATTTTTATAAAAAAGAAAAAACAAAAAAAAACCAAGCAAACAAAAGCACTCTGTCCTATTTAAAAATCCCCTTTCTTTCCTTAATTATACAAAAGTTATCTAATAGGGTTAAACAGAGAAATGCTGTGCATTTCAAATTATTTGTAAGTTAAGGCAATATTTAAAAAAATAAAAAAAAAAATAACTTCGCTGATTTTAAGTTTGATGAGTTTGGTTAGTAATTATCAAACTTTTCTCGTTACACCACTGATATAACTGTGAGAGAATGTTATCAGAGGATAACTTTATTAAGAAATAAGTCCATGGACAAATAATTAACTCACTACAAAAAGCAGAGTTCCATAACTTTTAATTAAAATAAAAATTGCTTGGAAAAAATTGCTTGGAAAAATGCCAGGTACAACAGTTACACTGGAATATTAGATTGACACTTAACAATATTCTTAAAATTTCATCTCATCAGGACAGTTGTCGAGTGACAAGATTTCAGAAGAACGGATTAAATACTTATTTCAACTTAAAACTACTGTTAGAATTCATTTAATGATTAAGGTATGGTTTCGAAAAATTCTACATTAAAAATAAAATATTAGATAGAATTAGATACAGTATTGTACAAATTGGAATTTTGACACTTAAAAAAAGTTTCTTTTTCTTTTTTTTAATTTTTTTTTTTGTTTTTAAAAAAAAAAAAAAAAAAAAAAAAAACTTGTCTAAAAGTTATCCAGAAATGTCAGATTATCTTCAACATCAAGCTTATTTCAGAAATTAGTGGCTACTTTTCGTTTAAGTTGCTACTTAAATATTCAAAAAATATCATAATCACAAAAATACGAATTAAAAACAAAAAATTCTTATTATCAACACGCTGAAAGATGAAACTCCCAGAATGCAAAGCAGATTATAGATTGTCCTTTCCTGGCCCTTCGCTAACCTTGAAATAGAAGAGCGACCTCTTCTATTTCAATGTTAGGGAAGGGTCAGGAAAGGACAATCTATAATCTGCTTTGCATTCTGGGAGTTTCATCTTTCAGCATGTTGATAATAAATGATTAAAAAAGTTTAAAAAAATGAATCTGTGGAATTGCATTATATTTTGAGATGTATTTTCTCAGAATATTTTGCTTCTAATACGCGATGAGGGAAAACTCCAACACAGCGTATTTTTTTAGAAAAATTCCTAGGCAGATGCTACTCTGTTTCTCTTTGTAAAGTGAAGTCATCGGGAATAAAACAACTTAAATTCGAGATTTTACGAAACGCTTGTTCTAATTTTGCCATGAAAACTAGTTCATTTTTCCTAGTTAATTAACATCGTAAAACTATTAAAACTGAAATAAGTTATTTTTTTATACTTGATTAACTTTCTAACCTAATAAGTCTGAAATGCCAAAACTGAAACTGAGACGACTAAAAGATTTTACTTTTCATTTCTAAAATAAAAACGAAATATAGAAAAAAAGAAAGAAAGAAAGAAAAAAAAACACCATAAATCTCTGAGGCTTTCTTGAGGAATCCTAAAGATAGTAAATCATACTTTTTTTTAGTCTTTGCCAGTGAAGGGAATCTATGGCTAATTTATATCCGTTGAACGAAACAAGATGTCTTCAGTTCTTAAGTCAAAGTTTTCTTTCATTTTCGATTTGGTTTAAAGTTGTTCCAAGTTTCACCATTTGTTTATTCCAAGGAACATCAATTTCCGACAAGAGCCAAGTGAATTAGGAAGCTGAGAAAATAAAAATAACAAGATTCATCTCCTAACACGATGTAAGTGGCTCTTACTAGTGAAAGGTGTCGAGGAGTTTTTCTGAAAAAATAAAAAATAGAAAAAAAGATTTATGTTTGAAGTCAAAAGATAGAAGTTCTCTCTCAATCGAGTTAACATCGTTAAGTTTGAAGCTTAACTTAAAATAATAAAGTGAAAACTGAAAAATATCTTAAAATCTCAAACAACTAGATGTAGTTGGCGTGCCAACTTTCGAATACCTATATTTTGAGATCGAAACATATTTGTATTAAATTCTCATCATAATGCCGTTTTCGTGTAATGGTAATTTTCAGTCTCTATGGTTGAGTCTCAGTTTCTTTCAAACTCGACAATGAAATCAGTTTGATAATATTTCAGATAAATTTCAGCTTTCTCAGATAAGTAATTTTTGTGTTATGATAATTACCGCGCTGTAGTGGCAAAGCACTTTGCCAGTTTACTTTTTTTGTCGCTAGCTCATTACCTTGGGTCCAATTTATACTGAAAAGTCAGTAGGAATCTTTCTTGTAACAATCGAAAATTTCAGATTGTTAATACTACCTTTAAAATTTTAGTTTATAAGTGAAATAAGTATTTGAGTCATTTTACTCCTAGACTGATTGACAGCGATGGCGATGCGAATTTCAATTATTTTGATTTTGATTTTATTCTTTCTTGTCGCTGCATTTAAAATATCAGAGAAAATCTAAATAGTCCTTGATAGATAGCGGACATCAAAATATTATATCCCATACCCATATGATTTGAATAAATAATCCAGCTGTTTGTAAGTTATGATGGGACCAAACACCCATATGCATACAAAAGTAGTGGTGATATTTATGAATATGCAAATAAGTATTTTAATAATGTTATTATCAGTGTTTATGTAAAAAGAAGGATTTTTCTTTTATCGCATTTAAGCCAACAATTAATGTGATTAAGAACAGCCGTGCGACATGGCACATGTGATAAGATCAAGAGACATCGAAGATGTGTATTGTTGCAATGGATTGATGATTTTTGTGCAGTAGTTAACAAGATTACAGCATCGATTTAGCATCGTGTTGTGTTTTAGGAATAAGTAGATTTCATCAAGTGAAATTTTCCCTATGATTATTTTTGTGATCAAGGAAATTAAGTGATACAGCAAAAGAAACATTCTTCCAAGTGAAGAATGAAAGGTACCCAATAGTAGTTCCTTTTGTTGTGATCATGTGTATATTTCGACCATGCTTAGAGAATTTGGTGTCAAACAATCGAATCCCGAGTATTGTTAAAGACGGATTTGAATCCTGTATCCAAGGTGGACAAAGAATAAGATATATACTTACACATTACCTGCAGTAATTCTATGCGTCGAACATGGATAAGTTTTTGTACAAAGAAGATAGACTTAAACGCTTCCTAAAGAACTCTCATAATTATATGAACTGAATAGTAATGAGAAGGAAGTAATAAGATTGAATAGCTTTGAAGAATGTATATATAATATATATTTATTCGAGCCAAGGATTTAAATGTTGTAAATATTGGAAGTCTTAGAATATATATCATTAGTCTTAAATGTTAGCTGTCTTGGTGTTATTTTTATCGATAGCCCTAGTTCCTTTGGCTTGAAAAGTGTGGCTGATACAATTTAATTCCAGTTTGTTAAATCAAATCTATTTAACTTACTATTGAATCAATAGAATCTCTTGTTTCCAGTGAAAATAGGTAAATTGATTGTTTTATTTGGTTATGTGATTCGTTGTCTTATAAATAGATATCTTCGGTTTCTTGAATTTAATTTACTATAATTGCTTAATCTTGAGTAAGAATGTTCATTGATGAACCAGACTTTTACTCCCCTCTTATTTTAAACTTGTGAGGTGCCTTAATACCATCCCCTTAGTAATTAAAAAAAGACAATCACTTGGAGGTTAGTTTCAAATGATATTCTTATTCTTAACAACTTTTTTACTTTGTCTTAGCATGAGATTTTCCAAGCCTGAAGTGGTGATTCTAGAATTGGAGTTGAATTAGATCCTTCAATCCTTTTATAACGATCCAAAAGGCAAACTTCCGATTAACTTTGATCTTTATCTATTTACTTGTATAGGCTCTGATTCACTGATATATTGGTTATTCCTTCTAATCCCAGTTGAAATTATAAACAGAAATAGAAAGGGGATATCAAAGACAGTTTCACGAAGAAATATTAGCAAGCATTTCTGTAAAAAAAAATCTATGTGACATTAATACAGATATTATATTAACATTTCTAAAAGCTTCTTACATCTTGAAAAGTAATTTATCAACTTATAGTTAAAAATATAAATGATTGTTGTTACTAAATTAGTCGAGTTGTATCGCCTTTATTTCAAGTTATTTTAATGTTAGCTTGTATATTTCTAGTCCTTCGTAAAATATTTTATGAGACACTTTCATTTTCGAGTAAATTGGTAAATCTATCTTTCTAGAAGGCTGTTACAGATTTGAAATTTCTCATTTCTAAAAACAATAACAATTTTATAATCGTATTGTTAAGAATACGAATTTAATTTTATAAAATCAAGCTATAAGCAAATTTGTAATCTCTATAGAGATAACCTGTGGTTGTGTAAGAGATCAAAGACTGATATTTTTCCAAGTGATCTTTGAAACAAACAATATAATTCATCATTTGAAGTTTTCATTTTTTTTTAAAAAATTTTACTTTTTTACTGTTTTCTTATGAATTTAGGATTCTTTTCACTTCAAGTTCATTTGACGTGAACTATTTGCGCAAACTTCAATTTTTCTTTTAAATGGAAAGGGAAATGACACATCACTTTTGCTTTATATCTTGTATGATTTGCATTACTACCTATAAAGGTAACGTAAGTGAAAGCAAAACATAAATGTAACATAATGGACCTTGCTATATTGCTTCAATTATTTACTGAATTAGAATTTTGAAATTTTAAAAATTGTTCAGTGTTTTAGAGAATTTTTGTTAGCACTAAACTTTTATGAAAATAGTAGTACACATTTTGACTTTAAATAACCAAATAGCAATCAGAAATAAAACCCATCAATAGATTGAGTCTGTAGCATACCTAGCTAAATTTATAAATAATGTATATTATAAATTTACAAATAGTTTCGAACTTCCTTCTGAATTTATTTATCAAAACGAAAGTTAAAAACTTTTATATTAATGATAACATTCGGAAGGCATGTGAAATTATAAATTTTTTTTTAACTTTTTCAATGTATTTAATTTCGAATCTTATGTGTGTCTTAAATCTGTATCTATATTTTTACAATTCATTCTGATAACATCAAGTGTTTGCTTTATTTCTTTAAATATATTTTATGATAATTATATTATATATTCGTGGATAATTTTCATCTGATTTCGTTTTACGTTTTTTTTTTTAAAAAAAAACAACTTTTATCACAGTAAGTAAGTTATCATTTTAGAACCGAAAAAATCCCAAGAACAGTAAAACACATACGAAATAAGTTTTAACTTCATTTTTTCTATTTTTCTTTAGTCTTTCTTTGTTTCACTTCCTTTGTTTCCTCAAGTTTCTGTTCTGATTCTTTTCATCTGTTTTTCTTCTTACCTTTTCTTTTTGCGGAACATCTGAAATTCTCGCAAATTAACGCCGATTTTTCTTTCCAAATTCAACTTCTTTTCACCAAAGAAAAACAGATTCCAGAATCATAATCAAATGAAGATACAAATAAACAAATTCCTGAAAGGTAAAGTTGAAAATATTAAGGTAAAAATAAACAAATTCCTGAAGGAGATAAGCGAAATAAGCGAAAGTGTGGAGCAAGGAGAGGAGAGAGAAGGAAGTAGAAAAAAAGGGTTTTAAGTTGGTGAGGCTGCTCTTTAGCGGGAGAAGGAATGGTTTTAGCCGAGGAGTAGAAAGAAAAGTGAATCGTTCACAGATTAAAATTCCTCTCTCGGCTTTGCCTCGCCAGCCGCTGGAGATTTTGCGTGTAATTAAGCCATTAAAAAGCTCCTGGGCAGAACGCTTGCTGAAACAGCACCCGGCACCATAACACAGGCGCGGGGGTGCGTGCAGGCGTGCGTTAACGAAACTAAGAACACGCGCCTCCAGAGAGAGGGAGAGTTTCATCTATATACATACCAGAACGACCTCCATCAAATTCGCCTCCCCCACAAACTGGCCAGGCAATTATAGCTGGGGGAGGATTGGACGCTTCCTTTCTACAATCATATTACTGTTTTCGTGCCGAGGCAATTCTGACCACCAGCATACCTTCCCCTCCTTCCTCCTCCTACGCCAAGTATTGGATTTGTCATCACTTTTCGCCCGTTTCCTCTTGGCTCTCTCTTTTTTTTTCTGGCGGTGCTTTTAATGGAGTGGGTGCTTTCTCGTTTGGAGGCCACGCAGAAATTGTGCAAAGGATCTCGCACGGAATAAGAAACTAAATGACCACAAACCATCGCACCAGCGCTGACTCCCTGTTTATATTCAGAACGATGGAGGATGTCGTATTAAGAGGATCCTCACCAAAGAACAACAGAAAAAAAGTACTAACAGCAGGAGCATTCTAAATTAAGCGTGTTCTACACGAATTTACCACTAATTCAAAAATCAATAATATATATATGTTTACTAGAATGGAACGTAAAAATAAAGGATACAAAATGGCTGCCAAAATAATAGCCTATATCTTCGAAAGATGGGATAATCCCAGATTTACTGCTTTTTCTTTCACTGAATTATTAGGATATTTTAAAATTTAAATCGATATAGCCTTTTAAAAAAATATTTTAGTTGAAGTAAATAAATCTTTATATTCAAACGTCAAATTCTTCATAAACACAAACACCAAGCCGTAATATCACCGATATTTCGTTCCTTTTATCAAGAAACTTTTACATTAAAAAAAAAAGAAACCATCTTTCTTTTCTAATCTATCAACAATAAACTAAATACTAACAAATCATCCACGATCTAAACGTGAAGATCAAAATAACAACGTAATAACAATAAATAAGCAACTTAATAATAATAAATAAGTATACATGATTTAAACGTGAAAACAATCAATAAAATAAACAGACAATTTAAATAATTCAAGTAACAAAAATAATCCAGAAAACAAATGACTTACAACTTATTTATTTTGAAGTTTCATTTGATTGAAGTTTTAGAAATCTTTATATTTAATAATCACCGATAAACACAATTAATCTAATCATTTTGCTTACATTAACATTGCTGGCTAAATAATTTAGCATTATTTGATTCGTTCCCGAGTTACTCGGCATCAGACTGAGATGTATTTCAAGTACTGGATACTTAAAAGACTTTATTTAAGCTTTACTTCGTAGATTCCTTTGGTAGTGTTAGTCGTAGGTGCTCCCAGATATTCGAAATGGTATTGTTATACTGGTCTGGACAATCAAAACAAAAGAAATTGCGACCAAACAAAAGGCCAAAATGCTCCACCCCTGCTTTTTTCGGATGCAAGGGAGGCTTTACAAACTTCATCAAATTTCTCCATTCTACCCATTCGCTACTTCAGCGTTCGGGATTGTAGTACAATTATAGTACTAATAAAATTTTAAATACAATTTAGCTAAAATTGTAAAGTAGTTTAAAGTAACAGCACTTCAAAAATTGAATATATAAACATATTATTGAATTATTTACGTAGTTCAAATGCAAGAAGTAAATACCAGCAATTGAAAATTTCTAAATAATCGCATCCTTTTTATTAATATTATTAGTCGTTAAAAGTTCTTTAAAATTATAAGTAAATATAAATAAGGAATTTTACAAAAATCATCTTTAGTTGATGTTTGGTGAAACATCTAAAGATGGCTACCGGAAACAAGTGTCCTGTTGAGCAATGGTGGGAAAACAAGTTAATTCGTGATTACTAATTTTTAAGATTCAAATTTTCATATCGAATCCAATGATCTGCAATAAATAGCTCTTCCTTAATTGTCTTCTATTAAGAGAAAGTTCCACAAAAAATTAATTCGCACCTGTTGTCTAATTCCAAAGAGAAAGCCTGCTTGCTGACCTATCTTTCAAATTATTACAAATGTAAATTTAATTTAATTTGTGTGAACAAATATTTCAACATTTTTATTATAAAAACATTCAGTTTAATTTGACGGAATAAAATATATTTAGTGATTCAATTAACTTATCGAAATAGATCTATCCTAGGATGCTTTAATAAAGATTTAAAACTCATGAGGATTCCTAAATTTTGAAGCGTGATAATAAATTCTCAGAAGAATCTAAGATAATTACAAAGAAAGAGAAAAGAGAAAATAGATGAAGAATAATGATATAAAATGAAATTGTTCCTGTATTTACCCATTGTTAAAAATCTCGAAATTGTAATTAGTGTTAAGATTCTTTAAACAAAATAAGTGATCATAGACACCATGTAAGAAGATTAAAGTTCCTTAAGATTATCATCAAATAAATAAGATGTTAGCAGGGTACATTGATTGCCATACATTTTGGAATATTCCAGGAATTTCGCGAAAAGGTGCAGCGGCGACAGCGATTCTTGCGACAAGATCTTCATGTGGGTCAATGGGAAACACTTACACGAGATTCTTCATGTGTCCCAGAGGAAGAATCGATACATGTTAAATCGGGTGATCTTGATGGTCAGGCAGTAGCACCAAAGGACATACATATGTTCATATACGAAAAAAAGTTTGTATTGATGCTCGCTATCTCCCATTAACATCCTGTACATCAGAATGTAAAAGATTTTTGATACACCCTGTATGTAAATAAATAAATAAATAAATAAATAAATAAATAAATAAATAAAATGGGATAGTATTGAATAATCCTTCTGGTAAAAATCCCAATAAAAATTTAAAAAAGTCTAAAATTACCAAAGGTAATTGTCGTCATTTAAAAACATATGTGCAAAACACCCTGTAATTTAGTAATTATTTGGTATTTTTTTTTAATTTTAGATAGTTTAATTATAATTTTTTTAAAGGTAATTTTTTTTTTTTTAATTTTAGATAGTTATAATTTTTTTAAATTAAAAAAAGAGCAAAGTCTTAATATATTGCGTTTTTGCTAAATTGTTTCTCAATTTTGCCGCTGATGACGTGGTTGGTAAATTTATTTTATCACCTTAGAAACAGTGATCTGAACTTTGTATTGGCATTTTCAGGCAGTGATTTGTTCTTTGTATTGGCGTTTTCAAATTTCAAATTTCATATGACTGTCCGGCTATATATACATAAAATAAAACTACTACTTTTGATTGTGAAAAGCAGTAATTTTTTGATGCTACTTTATTTTTAAAATAGTAATTTAAATTACGGAGCAAATATCACTGCGCTACATTCCGGTGTGCGAAATGTCCTCATTTTCTTTGGAGATTGTTTTAGTCTTAATTTCACATTCCTTGGGTATGTTCCTGTCGTCGCATTCCATTCTTCATCATATACTGAGATGTGGCCCCTAAGATAATTTAGCCTCTTGACGAATTGTAATTTCTCTCCTCCTCCTGATGAATGAGTGCTCTGATTTCTGCTTGACGGTTGATAGATGTGCGTGGGAGACGAAGGAAGTTGCCTCTGGCATCAGACGAACATTTGTAATTAAGGAAAAATGACCTATTAACATGACATCCTATGAACAAGACAGAATTTCTTTGTTTTTACTGAAACGATATTTTTCTTAGATGACACGGCGACCCTAAAGGAGTTTCTTCATCCCTTAATAGAGTTTTTATTCGCCAAAAAAAAGGAAGGAACATCTAACGAACTGATTTAGAATGAGATCATATTGTAAATAATTATCTCCTCTATTTAATGAATAAAACAAAGTCAATAATATTAATTATTGAAAACGAAAGAACAGTACATGTATGTATTAAATATATTTTCTTTAAATAAGTATCTTTATTTGAAAAATAAAAAAAAATGTTTATTGTTTTTAAATGTGAAAATATCCAAAAATTCATAATTCTGATATGTTTTATGAAAATAAGCAATGATGATTATTTTGTTTTTCTGAGTAATTTCTTGTGAATGTGTAAACTTCAGTTAATAAACCTCCAAATAACTGGGTAAAAAGTTCTTAAAAAAAAATCACAGAAAAAAAAAAACAAAAAAATAATTAGAAAGCCTTTAGATTTTTTTTTAGTACGTCAACAAGATACAAGATACAAGATACGGTTGCTACCCTTCGTCAGTTCTTGCAGTTCGAAGGCAAGAACTGACGAAGGGTAGCAACCGTAACGGTGTTCACTTGTATTTTGTTGACATACTAAAAAATCCAAAAGGTTTTTTTTTAATTTATGTTTTGTTTTTCTGTGATTTTATTAATCTTAAAATCCAATTAATGAAATATAATAATTTAATAATAATAATTTTTAGTTATTACTTATTTTAAGTAATTATTCTAAAGGCAGTTAATTTTTTTGGCCTCTACATCGTACGGTAAAGAAATACGATGAGAAAAACGAAATACATGAAATCTTTGACGTTCAAAATTAACCAATAAAATAATTGAAGCAATTAATTATATTTTGGAGATGCGCTCCTAAATTTTTATACGTTAACAATTCATTAGATAAAAGCCTACCTGCATTTGTTTTTATATCATATCGATTTCACTGATTTGATTTAGAAGGAATACAGACCTAATCAAAGAACTGAAATAAAAATATTAGCAATTAGATAAGAAATATTTAGTACTTTTTTTTATTTCTTAATGAAAGTTATTTAGCACTTTTTTTCCTGAGTTTCATTAAATTTCACAAATCTCAAGATTTTATATTCAAAATAATAGGAAACCAAATACTTAATTAAAATAGGGATATGTATAGGTTTTTATTTCTGGAGGGCCAAGTTTTGAACCAATCTCGAATAACCAAAATAAAGAAAAAAGTCTTCTTAAAAATTTCGGTGAAGTTGGATACCAAGGTTCCTTTAATCAGCTGCCCTACCAAAACAAAAGAACGAGAGGAAATAGTGTCTATTCTGGCCATTTCGAGATTTCGGGGGAGAGGCCAGAGCCTTCCTTCCCCTTATACGTATGGTTCCAAGGCATCAGCAAGGTAATTTTAGGAATAGGTGGCTTATGTTTTCCCTTTGGGAGACGAAAAAAAAATTATAACTTTTCATTTTTGTGTTCTTGGTGTTGAGATCGAAATTCAATTAATTACATAAATGGGTCCCCCGTTTCTGCTTATGGGACTTAACTTTTTATACTTTTAAATGGGCTTTAAATAAATTTGATTAAAAGAAAATCGCACTCCCTTTAAAAGCATCTCTGACAACAATAGAATTTGCATTGCTAAAATGCATTAAAATAATTTAAATTATGCAATTTCATTTTGACTACAAAATTTTCTTGCTTGTAATAGTTTCAGAATTATTCTCTTTTTCTGTTCGGAGGACACCTGAAGATAAACGCCAGTGTCTACTCGGAGGCTTCGTCTATAAATATCCGAAGAGCGTAATTGAAATTTAGGGCATTTAAATAATTATTAAGGGTATTATATCTTGTAATTTCAGGTTGCTGCTGTTCAGAAAGGGATTGCTTTTGTTAAAACTTTTATTCCCCGAAGGATAGATTTAGACATTGCAAAAAAATACTGTGCAGGGTTTTTCACAATACTTACCTTACTTTAATACTTAACTCACAAAACTTAAATTTTAACGTGGGCCCGGTAGCCAAGTCGGTCAGGGCGTTTGGTTGCGGGTCGGCGGAAGGCGGCTTTTTCCACGCTCCATTCTCCTCCAAATGGGTGCTAGGATCTACCCAGCCTTCTATTGAATGGGTACCGAGTTTCTTTCCCGTGAGTTAAAGGCGGGCGGGCGTAGGGCTGACCACTCGACCTCAACTTACTCCTTGTTGGTCAAGGAACGCTGGAAGCCTTATCTCACGCGATCCCAAGGGTCACATAGGCCTGTAGCGGGACACTAACATTTTTTAACTAGACATTAAAAAAAGAAAAGAAAGAAAAGGAACAAACTTAATTGAGTATCTCGTATTTAACTCTTCGTTCACTTAAGTGCTAAAAATTCGTCCAGTCCAAAAATGTACCAAGAAGAAAATTGTGAAATCCAGAACGAAACGGTTAATATCTGTCAGTTTTTGATGAAGATCTCGTATAGAAGTCATAAGAAATGTTAGATTTGTAATGTCTCCTTATCAGAGATTTTTGGAATTCTTTAGTATTATTATCGTGATATATACAGCAGGATTAAATCAACTTCCTAAAACAGCTAAAATAGATTTCAAAGAAAATGTATAACTTTTATTCATATTTTATTCCATTTTTATATTATAATAATGAATACAAAAATATTTAACTATATTAGTCACCATTTACTTAGAAACGTGAATAAAATATTTATAAGCAAAAAAAAAAGCTATTTCAATATTATTTATAACTGTAGGATTATAAATTGGGCACAGGAAGTTAAACAGTCAGCTTTTTCATAGGTTTTATATTGTTTATACTTTATTAAATTTTAATAACATTGCAGTAGTCTTCTCTCCAAAGCTGACTTATACATATTTTACACTTTATTTACGATTTAGAAAATATTTATGATATTTGAGAAGAAAATAAAGTTTTAAGGAATTTAACAGACTTTATATGAGGAGTGGGCCCAAGTATTTTCTGAATGAAACATTATTATTTTTTTTGTCCTAAAGTAACTTTAGTTCGTAACATTATTATACTTCAGAAAACATTAACACAAACTAAATGCAAAAGCCACCAACAGATGGCGTTCGTGTTAACAGCGGATCTATCGTTTGAATATTAAACTAAGGTAATTAATTTAAAATTATTTAAATTGTTAATACCGTTAAATTTAAAGCAAATAATAAAAATAATAATAATAAAACATTAAAAATTCCATTCCAATTGTAGAATATTGTTTATAGCCATTTTAACTTTGCTAGTTTAGTATATTAATCAACCAATAGAGTTGTGGCTCTTGGCTGTTATACGCTTTACATTTGTTCGGCTTTGATGCGTAAATTACAGATCATTAGGACTTCCAGTTTCATTTGATACCAATCCGAACCTATCTGATATCACAACTAAACGTAATAATCCCAATACATTTAGTAGATAAGATTTTCTTGCTAAAGACATAAGTCTATTTTGGGAGGGAAATACTGGGATTAAGATTTTTTTCAGGGGGAAGTGTCCCGACCTTCGTTCAGCTTAAGGTAAAGAGGAATTCCTTTGTGTTTTTTTCTTCCTATTCTTTTCTTTCATTTTGGATGAAAAATTGATACCAGGGGTCGGTGTGAGAAATGACCGGGTCCGACGACGACAAATCCGGCGTTCCGTCACCTTCCCTTCCTCTTCAGAGGCTGGAATATGCTCTTCCATTATTCAAGAACGTCATTTGAGTTTCTCCTCTCTTTATAGCCAGCGTTCCTGATATAGTCTATGTGATTACTATGATTGTCGACTCCTTTTTCCACCTCCTCTGCTCTGTTCTTATCTGGAACGCAATCGGGCCACTTGAATCTCCCATTACGAGTAATCAGCGATCTTGCCTTCACTGTCCCCACCCCTCTCCCTCCTCCAGGAACGCCGGGATTTCGGTTTGAGGTCCATGATAAATGGAGTGAGGGAGTGAGATGTCGTTTACGGGTCCAACATTTCTCCAAGAACAGCGAGAAGTGGATCGCTCAACCAGACACTTATCTCTGCCAGTGATAACCTACACACCAGCACTGGAAGCAAGCCTATAAGAGAGATCACAGTAGAAAAATAAAATAAAAATAAACTTATAATTCTAAATTGAATAAGGAATGCCAAATTAAAAAAAAATGCTTTGTCATAAATTTGATTCACTGTATTCCTTTAATATTCCTTCTATTGTAATATATAAATTTACACATAATAGTTTGTGACATATACAAATAAATTTTTGGCTTTTTTCCACATCACATCAGAAGTAACAATAGACTAAACTGAGCGTGGATTACTATAAGCTCTACCTTAATACTGTGGTAGAGCTTATAGTAATGTTACATAGTCACATTTTAAAGTTTTGAATTGTATAGATAGACAAACAAATGAACTTTTCCAAATACATATTGGTTTCAAAAGGTTGCGATTTTTCTTTCCAATCTACTGCTGAGGCTTCTGGTAGCCTTCAATGCATCGTGGAATTCTTGTTTCGTTTAAGCTGATCTTGAAAATACCAATAAATACATTGTTAAACTTACTTTTTTAATAACGAATAAATAATTAATAAAAAATAAGACAATTTTAAACATGTATTAATTATTTTAAATTATTAGCATCTTTTTATTTTTAAAGTAAGTTTAAGTTTATAATGTGTCTGGTAACTTTTATTAAAGATTCCCTGTGCAAACATTCTTCACCGACTGGGAAATGACTGGGAATTAAGACTGGATACTTCTGACCAAAGAAGATTCTTGAAAGAAAAATGGTAGAAATGATAGACTGATGAAAGAGAAATACAGATAAAACTGGAATGTTCTCGGCGATGAAAACTAACATAGAAATACGCCTGGTTAATGAAATTTTGTTAAGAGTTTTTATGGACTGTTGAAATGAATATCCTTAGAAAAGAGTGGATAACGTTAACCTAAGAGATAGCAAAAGACCGAAGATTTGATAACCTTGCCCGAAATAATCGAAGACACAATTGATGAATCCTGTATCCATTGACTGATAAAATCTAAATTGGACAACCTTAGTTAATTGAGAAATTAAAGATATCACATAGATAATATCAGAAAGATAAGATAGACAATTATGTTAATAGCTAAAAAACTAAATTAATATCTTTATTTTATTTAATTTAACTGGTGAAAGCTAAAATAATTAGGTTTGAAGCAAACACAACAACAAATGTTAATCTCTCTCTCTTAAGAACCCAGTATTAGATCCAATCCACAGTTTCAGATTTTTTTTTTTTATATACTTATCCTTAAAAACCTCTTTCTTTTTAACAAAATAAGGACTATGGGAAGACCAATGGAACCTCTACAAATCTAAACTAAAACAATAATACACATTAAAATTAAAGAAAAAGAAAATTCATTTGCTGAGCTTAATTCATTAGAAAAGTTTAATGAATTTCTAATGCGCATTTAAATGAATAAAAAGGAGACCTGCTCATAAAAAATTATGAGACCTGCTTGTTTATTCTGACTACTCTCAACTGATGATCATCAAGTTAGCGGAAACAGGCTGTGTTGAGATGCCACTAATGAACTTTGGTCTCGAATTGTAATAAGGTCTAAGTTCAGTTGTTTTTACAGTTTTAATATAAAGTTATCACTTCATCATTTTTATAATGAACAACTAGTATAAAACCGTTTGTGATAATTTCCAAAGGATATAAATAACAATATCTGATAGAAAAGAAACACTACATAAAATATCAGATGAAAATAAAGCAAAGAACAACCTAAGGCTTTGGGTTTTTTTTTTTTTTTTTTTTTTTTTTGGCACATACGGATAGTTTCACATAATGTAAATATTCTTTATAAGTTTACGAAGCCGCTGGTGTGATATTAATTTTTATCTATTTACCGAGATAATTAGCTTATTAGAGAAGGAAATTGTTTACTACTTCTTATTACGTAATGTTTATTTAATTTATTTTTAAGTATATTTAATTATGTTTTAATATTCATTAGACGATGTTTATATCCACAACTGAAGGAACCAGGTGCAATTATTCATTCATTAATAATTCCCTCTCGCATGCCTAATTTCCGAAAACCTTTTTTTCTCTTGCATTGCTGGAATTGCTTTCTCGTTTTCTTGTTCTTAATTTTCGCTTTCTCCTTATCTACTCGCCGTCTTTTTCCTCGTCTCCGAAATTGCAGAACGCGACGCACCTTGGTTCAATCGGTCGGCGCTAGGTGTCGCCTGGAGAGGTTCCGTCTCGCATTTATTAAAATTAACTGTCTCGAAAATAATGAGATAAATGGCGATTCTGATTGCGTTGGACCTCTTGGGTCATCTTAGGGGCAACGAGAACCTCGTCACGATTCTGCCCGGGTCGTCTTCGCCTTCACCTCCTCCTCCTTCTGTTCCACAATTAAATTTTCGTTCCATCTGGTTGAGTTTCTGCAATCTATGTTTAAATGTAATCCATCACGTTAACTATGCTTAAATAGATGCTCGTGTTTCCAAAGGAATATTCGTTGCAAGTGATATTTAAGTCTTAAGCGTTAAATCTAAGGCGCGATTTTTCTCCATTTCTGCAAACCTTGCCAGAATATTCGCTTCTTAATATGCAACAGATAGCAACTATTTTTTTTAATTTTCAATATTTAATTTTCATTAATACTTTGATAAACAAAAACCTGTCAGTTATTTACTATTTTAATTTATATAATTGTTACGTACTGAAATGACAATATATAATTAGGCTTGATTTATTTATTTAATATAGAGATGCAACTGGTTTCACGAACTTTGGTGAAATCAAATGGTTTTTCTGTTATAAGAGACGAGGAAATGTAATCAGAGAGTAATATCTAAAAAACTTCATAGTTTGGATTTGGTTTCTTTATTCCCGTTGATTACATTTCGGTCTTGAAGCGAAAACAAAAACCTGTGAGGATAAACGTACAGCCTTTAAGAAATAAATAGCAACAACAACTAAAAGTACAGAATAATAATTGTGCAAACTTCTTGTTACAGCTTTTAATGCCTACTAAAAGTGAATTTTTGTAAGCCTTTAAGAAATAAAAATATCCTCTTCATTTATCATTTGTAATCGACAAATGGAGGTCAAATATTTAACATATATAATATTTAACAGCTGCTTCATCCTTTTTGGTGAGGAGTAGTGAGTTAATGCACATCAAGGTCACAGAACCCAGATTAATCATAAAAAAGACAAATCTTTAAAAAAAGATGTAATATCTCCCTTTAATTAAAATACAAAATTTTGTTTTTAACTTATGATTATTATGATTGATTTACTTGAGGAAGGTCCACATCTTTTCTTTAATATTGCTCATAATAGCCTCCTTACTGAGACCTAGTAACCTATGGGCTGATGATTCGCCAAAGAGCATGAAACAGCTGTTCTGGGATATCATCCTAGTAGTAAATACCTGTTCTCATTTATGGAAGATTATTAACAGAAAACTATATCTCCGAATGCTATATAGAGACGTTCGCGACGTGTAATACAATTCTGTAAACTTTTTGTTTTATCAAAGAGGCTTTTTCTTTTTTAAGATTTATAGCTGTCAATGTCCTTCTTCTAGGCGGCGCCAACGGTAGACAAGGGAACTATCAGTCTGTCGGAAATTACCTCTCTCACCAATAGATGGCGCGATTGATAGCAATGATAATTTCACAAATTATAACTGTCGGAAAGAATAAATTATCAATAGAGGCTTCACAAGTTAGTGTCGGCAGAAAATTCTTTAAAAAATATTTCTATCGTTTACTTTGAGAGACAATGGACTGTAAAGAAATTAAAGAAAATTTATTAAAAATAAGAAAAGCAATAAATCATTCATAAAATTTGTAGATATAGAAGTCGATCATGTCTTGTATATTTTTAATCATAATTATCGTTTTAAGATTTTTTTTCTTGAAACACTGCTTCCATTGTTACTTAAAAAAAATCTTAATTTTTTATCTAACATAATATTATTAAATTTTAATACTTTAATACTTTACATGATAGGCTTAAAAAATAAACAATTTTTATTTAAATAATTTGGTCTCTCCCATTGTTATTAATTTTTACATTTTGTTTAAAATCTCAAAGACCAAATGAAGGGTTTAGAAATCTTATCTCTATTGGTGGCCTAATTACATAAGTTCAAAGGTTAAACAACAAAAATACTGCGTAGATTGAAAATGCACAAAAAGAAATGGAGAGCTTTAAGTAAATGGGATATTTAAATATAATAATAATAAGCAAAAACAGATAAACTTAAAAGTGATGATGAGGAAATAAACGACAAACAATTTATTATGTTTGCATGAGTTATATTAATTATCAATCAACTATTAATGTAACTAATATAATTATATCAACAATCATTTTAAATTATGAAAAGAAGCATTTCATAAAAAAAATAACAAAGAAAATTGTTGACAACCTGATACATTTGGTTAGTTGTTGTAGTTGAAATTCTGATGGTTTACTGTGATTTTATATTCAGTTACAAATTTCTAAGGTAGCAATAGCTTCGAAGTTTGAGTTTTTTCCTCTTATGTAACAATAGTAATGAATGGATATATATATTAGACTGAGAGATACCTGGTTCGAATCACGATTGAGGGTGAGGATTTTTCTTAGCCTTATTTCTTCTCCAGACGGGGTCTAGGGTTCACCCTACACTTTGTAAAAAGGGACCGGGCAGTAAAGGTGGGCGAGCATTGGGCTGACCACCTATATCAGTTGTCCCGATGGTCATTGAAACTTTCGTCGTCCCATGAACCCTGAAGGTTCGTATGGGAACCTATCTACTCTTCATTATAATGGCCTAATGTAAACAAAAGCACACTTCAATGTCGTTGTTCATTCACCTGATAATGGTCTGTTGATGTTTAAAAATGGGCTATAGAAATAAGATACGTAAATTTTATAATATGTTTTAAAATCCTGATTTGTGTCTTAAAAATCAATCAATTCCAATCAATTTTCTTGTGATCTGTATAGATTGATGGGCCATAAACAAAATTTTCACAAAATACATGTTGATACAAAAGAAATAATTTACTCTTATAAAAAAATGTTACCATATTAACACTGTGAGGTTGAAAATTAGTATAATTGCTTTTGTTATTAAGGAACATTAGTAGTGTACATACAAGCCACAGTTTCAACAATTTTCAAAAAAAAAACCAAACAAACAAACCGAAATTCATCAAATACTTGTATCATGTATATATATATTGCCTTTTAATTCTAATAATATAAATAATTATCGTAATACGTATAATAGTACTGTATCTAATGCACATAAATGCAATATAAACTTTCTTTAACTATGTTTCGTACTACTGTTGCAGATAAGCAAAAAAGCAATATACCAATAGTTACTTAGTCAATAATTTAGATAAAAAAAAATCTAAATATTGGATAATATTTTAGATAAAAGAATTTTTTAAAAACATTTTAATTCCTATTAGTATATTCAGCAACCAGTACGAAAAAAGCAAACCATCAGTTTGAAAAAAAGATGTAGATTATTTCTTTAATATAAATTGAAATTACATATTTATATTACAATATATGATAGAAAACAATTTAGTATTGAATAATTTTGCTCACAGATATTTCTGTATTTTGATTATCGTTATTTATTCGCAGAATTATTTTCAAAACCTTTTTCAGTATACAATTATTTATATACATATATTATTTTTTCCAGTAAATAAAACTTTTCCTAAAACTGTGTTAAAAATATAAAAGCTTGTTTGTTGCCATTTGCTTGTTTTTTTTTTCTTCTCTGGTTTCTGGAGAAGCAAAGTGATTTATTTCTACTTTGTTCATCAACAGCTTTAGAACATAGTAATTTCTAGTCATTTATCTGGGAGGTAATTATCTAAAAGGCGACTGACAAGCATGCACGTGCAAAGAAAGGACGACACTGGAGTCACTGGAATGTAAATGGCCATGAGGTTGACGGCCAATGAGTCTTGCATGACTTGGGCATGCGCACAAAACTTAGCCATTAATGCACTGAAATTAGTAACAAAAATTGAAAGCAAGTTATTAACATTCACTTAAAAAGTAGAAAGACACAGTGAAGTATTGAATGATTCTATGAATATAGTTTTTTTTAACTTTTAATTAAAGCGCTGTATTTTCTCAGCCTTTCACTCTAAAGAATGATATCTTCTAGTTTTAATATCCAATCAATAGCGACCCGTTTGGGGCTATTGCGTTTGTCCTGTCCGTCCCTCCGTACGTGTCTGTCTACCCCTAACAACTCCCGAACGGAAGTTTGGATCGACAAACGGATTTCACTGTCGTGTTCAGAGGTCCAAACACTGTAGGAATGGGGTATTTTCAGGGGCCATGTTCGAGATATTTGGTATTGTTTTCATTGAATTTCAGCTATTTAGGAGTAAAACAATCTCATTTCAGTTGTTAGCTGTAGTTTGATGAATAAAATTTCGGAGTCATATACTGAAGGTTGTTATTGGTTCAAATCCGAATATCTTATTTTTTTTCTCTTAAACTTTTTTTCTCAATGTTCTCGTGGATTGTTTTTTGTTTTTATTACTTTCCTAAAGTTTTTTTTTTATTTTTCCTTACGTTATTGTAATTCCTTTTTTATTATTATTTTTAAATTTTTTATATTATTATGGGTCGCCCTTAAATTTATGCCTTAGCACAAAATTATATTCACTTGTTTTAATTAATATATGTTAGAAACGACTGCTTTTTAACATGCATGAAGATGCAAAACAACGATAGAGGCGTGCCAATAGTACGTAGGCCTATATACTCTTGTCTATTTGAGTATAATCCGCTTTTGAGTTGACTGAGCACTCTGTTGATTGCAGAACAGATTCTTTCGCAGGTGTAAGAAGATCTGACACCTGATTTCAGTGTTGTCTCATCACTGGATGGATTTATGTCCATCATGATTCCTCCACTGTCTGTTGATGGGATTAATTTATCAAAAAATATAATATATAATATACTTCATTATTTTTTATATACACTCTCGTCAATTATTTCATATTTGGTGTGATAAAAAGTTATTGAAATTATTTTATAGAAATATGACTATTCCATTATAGAATAACTGAAATCGAACGTTTGCTGTGGAATTTGATTTGGGTTTAGATAACGCCCTGGGAAACATATAGTTTATATTGATGAAAACTATGGAGATGCAGAATATTTGTAACCTTTATCATCTAGAATTTATCGCCAACTTTTTTTATCAACATAAATTGAAATTATTATTATTTCCAGGTTTTACAATGTTTTTGACATCTTCCTGTACCCATTTTACGCATGTATCATCCTTCTCCATTCCTCTCTATCTTCCCAAGCCACATCCTCTAATCTTCTTTCTTTCATTACTTCGTTTATTCCTTGCATCCGTGTCAGTTTTGGTCTTCCTCTCTTCCTTTTTCCTGTTGGTATCCATTCATGTATCTTCTTCGGCAACCTTCTTCTTTCATCCTCTTCATATGGCCAAACCATCTTAATTGTGTATGTTTTACAAACTCTACAAAGGATCCTTGCACTTTCATTTTTTCTTTTATGACTATATTTCTAATTTTGTCCCTCCTTGAAATTCTTGCCGATCTCCTCCAGAAATCCATTTCTGTTGACTGTAATTTTGCCTTCGTTCCTGATTTTAAGTGCCATGTCTCTGAGCCATATGTTATTGTGCTTTTAACAATTTTATATATATGTATATGTATGTGTGTTTGTTTTTACTGTAATATCTTTATCCCATAAAATACTGTTTAATTTTGATATTGCTGATCTTTATTTGTTAATTCTGTCGTTTAAATCATCTTCATGATTTCCATTTATTTTGACTCCTAAATATGTATATTCATTGCAATGATTTATAATTCCTTTTCCATTTTCCAAAATGAGATCTTTTGAAGGTGCACTTATTGCCATATAGTTTGTTTTCTTCAGATTAATATTTTGACCCTATTTCTCATATTCCTCTATCAACTTCCTTGCCATGTACTCTATGTCTTCATAATCTTCTGCAATCACCAATTGGTCATCAGCAAATAATAGTGTATATAGGGTTTCATCTGTTAATAACAATCCCATCTGTGAGCATTTCTTTTTCCAAGTTGTTAGAGCATTTTGGAGATATATTTTAAATAAAATAGGGGATATAGAACATCCTTGCCGTAGTCGTTTAGTGACATAGAATCCAAGCGAAATCTTACTGTACATTTTACATATGATTTATCATATAAGTTTTTTATTGCTTGGTTAATGGTACTATTTATTTTGTAATGTGTTAAGGCTTCCCATAGTTTGATCCATGGTACACTGTCATATGCTTTTTCTAAGTCTACAAACAACAAATGTACAGGTTGTTCAAAAGCAGTTCTTTTTTTCAATAAGTTGTCTTATACTAAATATACGATCAATAGTCGATCGTCCTGCTCAAAAACCTGCTTGCTCCTCTGTTTCTATCAAATTATATTCTTGTTCTAAGAAATGTTTTAATATTTTTCCACATATACGACTGAAGATGCTTGTTACTATAATCCCTCTGTAGTTCTTACAGTCATTTCTGTTTCCTTTCTTGTGTATAACCGATAGTAGTCCACTTTTCCAGTCATTTGATACTGGTTCCCCATTTCAACATCTTTCAAATAATTGTTGTAATAATTTAAAGAGTTTTTGGCCATCATATTTTATTAGTTCTGCTGGTATTCCATCCTCTCCACATGCTTTCTTTTTTTTCCAAGGATTTAATGGCAATTTCAACATCCACCAAATCTAAACGTATATAATTTCTCTGTGTTTCCACTTGAATCTTCCATAACTTCCTCTACATAATCCTGTCTCTGTTCTATTAAAAGTTCTTTAAAATGTGCTTCCCATTTATCCATTGAAATGAATTCAATAGCATGTTTTCCACCTTCATTTTTCCTCAAATTTTTTAATATTCTCCATGCCTCACTGCTTTTTTTTCCACCCAAATATGTTTCGATGGTGCCACAGGTTTTTTCCCAACTCTTATTCTTCTCCGCTGTGACTTTCTTTCTGATTTCTGCTTGCATTTTCTTGAATTCTATTTTATCCTCTAACTTTTTGATATTTAACCATTTGTTATATTTTTCTTTCTTTGATTTTACCATCTGTTCAATTTCTTTATTTCAAAAATAGAGGTTTGTATTACCACATTTTCTTTGTTCTTCCCCCAGTGCTTCCATAGCTGCTTCATGAATATTTTTAGTTAAGTATTATGTATAATTGTATTTGTATAATTCTTCTGTAGTGTCAAACTCTGTACGAGATAGCTTTTCCTCCAGTCTTCTTTTATATAAGTATGTTGTACTTTCGTCTTGTAGCTATATCAGTTTAGGCATATTCAACGCTTCCAATTTAGATTTATCCTTTTCCTTATTAGAGATGGGTAAAAATGAGCATACTATCTTGGAGTTGACAAAGTAGTGATCACTTCCATGCAGAGTCCCTCTGTAAATTCTTACGTCTTGTACTTTTTAAATTTGATTTTTGTTTTATAATTACGTAATCAATTATAGATTTCAATTGTACATTGTCTTGGTGCCATGTAAATTTGTGTATTTCTTCATGTTTAAAAAATCCATTAAAATTTTTAATGAACTTTGCTCACAAATATCAATTAATCTTTCCCCGTTTTCATTTACATTATCTTTTCCAAACGGACCCACCATTGCATTATTTATCTTCTTTCCGGTTCCAGCATAAAATCTCCTGCCATTGTTATTTCTCTTCAATTTTCTATCTCCAAGAAATCCATTTAATTTAACTGAAAATTCTTCCTTTTTTGCCTGCTTTCATCCTCACTATGGTGGTATATTTCCAAAATAACAATATTTCTTCCAAACAAATTTATTGTTTGATTATTTGATTATGTTTTCATCTATTGCCTCCCAACTTGTTATATTCTGTTTGTATTTCTTTCTTATCAAAATTGATATTTCTCTTTTGGCTCTTTTTTCTTTCGGGACTCTGCTATAAAAGTGTAAAAATGGACCTTGTGTTTCTACACAAGCTCCCTTTTTCTTTGTTTCTGTTAAAACCATTATGTCTTGTTTTGTCTCCTTTAAGCTGTTTATTGTTTCTCCCACTTTATTTCTTATGTCATTCTCGTGGACGGCCATACCCTTGCCTTCGTCGAACATTTCCTATCGTTTAAAACCGAGTCCATAGTCGGGAGATAACACTTTGAGATACTCCAATGGCTACTGCTATTGCCTACTGTGTCTGTCCGCTTCCATCCTTCCTATGGTTCTCCACGCCATCGCTTCTGGTAAATCAAGTTCCCTTTTTCTTTGTTTCTGTTAAAACCATTATGTCTTGTTTTGTCTCCTTTAAGCTGTTTATTGTTTCTCCCATTTTATTTCTTATGTTATTCTCGTGGACGGCCATACCCTTGCCTTCGTCGAACATTTCCTATCGTTTAAAACTAAGTCCATAGTCGGGAGATAACACTTTGAGATACTCCAATGGCTACTGCTATTGCCTACTGTGTCTGTCCGCTTCCATCCTTCCTATGGTTCTCCACGCCATCGCTTCTGGTAAATCACGCTGCTGTGGAAACAACTTCTCACTTCCTCCTGATATCACCAACGCCTGAGTCACGTGTCTATATGAACGGGACTTACTTATTCCACTTCACGGAGCGATATTACGCGATTGTTCCAAACTGTCGCTTACAACGCATCCTCAGAATATTTCCCATAATCCCATAATTGTTTTGACCAGTGTAACGCAGGTTCCCAAAAGTTTTGTTGAACTGATCTATAACTTGTAGTGATGTTTTCTCTTTCTCTTAACACTAACAATACACTTTCTTTTTAACGCTCTTATATCATTGCATATCTAAACTACATCATATTTTCCAAAGTTTTATTGAACTGGTTGTATTAATAATAATGATTTATCCTGTTTCCTTTATGCTACTTATATAATTTTTCTAATTGAAGCTTTTGTAACACTTCATTTCCAGTCCATATAATCCCTCTTGTAAATTTGTTTAAATTTATTGTTTTATTATAAAGACTTATAGTCTTCCGTTTATTACTACCTATATACAGTATTTTCTTTTTTACACATCATCTTTCTTGTAGTTTTGTTTAAACTGATTGTATTTATACTGAATATCCTATTGTCTTTAAATTACCCAATTTTTCTTTTTGGACCTTTTATATCATTTTATTTTACTTCACATCATCTGTCTTTTAAGTTTTGTTTCTATTAATAAAAGTGATTAATCTTGCTTTCTTTATCTATAGAAATACTTTCTATGGAAATAAATTTAACGTGCTGAAAGTTTTAAACAAAACAACAAAATTAGAAACAAGGACAGCACAAGAGTAAATAAACTTAATACTTTCTTTTCAAAGATTTTTTAACGTTTCATTTCTGTTCCCCATTATTTGTCTTGTTTAAACAGATTGTATTAATAGCAATGATTACTACCATTCCTTCTTACAATATTCAGGAACTTACAGAAAAAAGTTATATCCTTAGAATCCTATACTATTATCACATTTTGTTGAACGTTATTCCTTCTTTGTAATCTCCTTATATTATTATATTTCTGATCGAGAATATTAGTCTTTTTTTTCCTTTAATGATATGATTCTAAAATTACTTCTCTTCTCTAGTTTTTATTTGTAAATCCTTTATATTTTTTTTTTGTCATCCACGATCATTTTTCTTTTTGTTTCTGTTAATGTGATCGTTCAAATTCAAGTGAAATCTGTTCTTCGTCTTTACATTAACTATATGCTTTCCTTTGAATCCAAACACTGTATTTAGAATCCAAATCATCCTTCTTCCTATTTTTATTAATGTGATTAGCATTAATAAAATATTAGCAACTTCTGTTTTTGATTTACACTAATTACGTACTTTGCAATCCTTTATATTATTTTTTTTTAATTCATATAATGTTTATAGTAGTTTTTGTTTTTATGGTTATTGTAACATTAGTTACTTATATTTCTTTTCATTAACTATGTACTTTCTTTGCAAAGCTTTTATATTATTTGTTGTTGTTTTTGTTGAATATATTAATCTAATTTTCATGACTTCTGTTGTTCATCTTTAAACTTACAGTTTATGTTCATTTTCATGCTTTTGTAATATTTTATTTGTAATCCACATCATTTTTCTTGTTGTTTTCATTGATGGGATTATTATAATATTATAAACTTCTCTTGTTTATCTTTGTACTAACTACGCAACTTCGTTGTATTGATTTTATGTTATATTATTTTATCCATATCATTTTTCTTGTTGTTTTTCATTGATGGGATTATTATAATATTAGATACTTCTCCTATTTATAGATATAAATTTTAACGTAAATATTATTAGCTAAAAAACTAAAAGTCAGTTTATCTTTGAACCAACTACACAACTTCGTTGTAATGATTTTAGGTTGTATTATTTCATCCACATTAGCTAGGTTGTATTTATTATTGATGTGATAACTGTATATTAATGACTTCTTCTCTTCCTTTTAGAATTAACTATGTACTCTTTTTGTAAATCCTTTTACATTATTTTAGTTCTAATACACATAATCTTGTTGTTTCATGTGTTCCACTTCTGTGATTACTCTTGCTCTCTCTCCCCTTACAATACATTTTTACTTTCTTTGAACTCCTTGTATATTATTTTATTTCTAAATCACACCATCTTTCTGGTTGTTTTTACTGATTTAACATTACTGACTTCTGCTCTTACTGTCTACGTGAACTATGTACAAGGTGACTATAATTTTGAGGCATTCAGAGCCCTGCAATGAAAAATCTCATGTACGAAATGCAACCAAACTTTGTGTAAGTACTCACTAAAATATGCGGTTTCAATTTATAAAAACAAAAACAAAAATGTACAAAATGTTGTCACTAGGTGAAATTTGGCGCTGGAGCACTTAATTTGGGATTATTGAAAATGAATAATGGATAGAAGCGACACTCCAAGTCAATTTTCGTGTTCTAAGATGTGGTTCAATATGTCCTCCGTTCGGTTATTCTAAGAACTGCATTCTGAGAGATAATTTTTGCATAATTTTGTAGAATCTCAACTATTTCGGGAAAAAAGTTTGCCAACAGAGGGGATTTGGCGCTGGAAGAGCGAGAAATTTGCATTATCCTACAGTTGATATTGACATGTGATGGATATAAGGAAGACAGAAACTGATTCGCATTATACTGATAAGAATGAAGTGCTATGGCTCTCACCTTGCTTCAACATGTATTATTATTCAAGTTTATTATCAACAACGCTGTAACTCTAACGCTTCCAGAATTACGGCAGTTGAAGCAGAGGAAAAAAGTTTAATGGCAATAATAAACCTTAAAAAAATGATTTTACGATTTGAAAATAGCGGATCTTCAGCAGTAAGGGTAAGACGAGGGTGCAAACCGATTATGGCATTCCTCAGTAAGTTAAAGTTGGAAATTGCCGTTTTGGAAAACAAATAGAACGCATTGTCTTGGAAGATCATCTGAAGTGATGAGGCACATTTTTATCTAAACGGCAGTATTAATACATACAGTTGCCACATTTAGGCTGCGAACATATGTTTCATCATCCCTTTCATTACCCCTTTCTCACCGAAAGTCAGTAAGTTGTGGTTGCATTGTATCGTTTATCATCGGATTGTACTTTTTTCGAAGAAATTCACCCTTGTTTATCTCTGGCTGTTAGATATCGAGAGATGTTGCTCAATTGTGTTGTTCCCAACAAAATTGTAGCAGCGAAGATGCCTCAATTCTACCATATTCAAACATGATACAGCATTACCTACATTGGAGTGCCGATACAACGAGTGTTAAGACAAAAATTCACAGAAAATAGAATGATTAATCGTGCATTTTCCACAGCATGGCCATCTCGTTCGCCTGATCTTATCTCCTGTGACCTTTGGTTGCAGGGTCATCTTTAAAACCAAGGATATGTTCCTCATTTAGCAACCTTGAAAGACAACAACAGCAGATGTAAAAGCAAATCAATGGCAGATCTTTAGTGTTCCACTCTGTAGAAAACGTCGTTCACAGAATCCACTTTTTAGAAAATCTGAATGAAGTACATATTGAACCACTTACAGGAACAAAAAAATTGATATTAGTGTCTCTTCTAGTCACTATTCTTTCAAAATTCTTAAATCAAGCGCTTTCAAGCTGGTGGCAATTTACCCTGGTGGCAATATTTTGTACTACTTTTTTTTTTTTCAGGTAGTATTTACACCAAGTTTGGTTGAATTTAGTCCACTGCTGCAGGGTTCAGAACACTTTAGTATTATTTTGTTTTGAATTTACAACATCTTCCTAGTTGTTTTTATAAATTTCTTTATTCTAACTTTTGTGACTTCTCCACTTTCTTTACAGTAACTCTCTACTTTCTTTGTGATAGAATAATTCTATGTAATCATTCTTTTCTTTTTTTGGTGATGTATTTGTACTAACCTTTGTGACTTTTAATCACAAATATTTCTCATTGCACTAATTATGTAATTTCTTTTTAATCTCTCTATAATATTTTATTACTAATCCATATAATTTATCTTTTAGCTTTGATGGATATTATTATTCTAACATTAGTGACTTCTCCTTTTTCTATCTATTCTAAATATATTTTTTTATTTATGTTGAATTCCAACTTCTGTGAGATCTTCTCTTTCTGTTTACATTAGCTATACGAGTTCTTTGTAATATTTTTATACTGTTTTAGTTATAATCAACTCATATTCTTTTGTTTTGATTGCTGTACGTAATTATTTTAAAATTAGTGACTTCTCCTGCTTTTTTATGCTTTGTTTGTAATGCTTTGACATTATCTTATCTCCTGTTGTTAATCTTATTTCTTGTTGTTTTTTATGCTGTGATTATAATAATTAGATTAGAATTTAATAACAGATTTAGTAACAGATTAGAATAATTATTCTAACGTTAGTGGCTTCTTTATACACTAACTATATACTTTCCCTTTTTATTAAGTTGATTCAAATCCACATTATCTTTCTTCTCGTTTCGATTGATGTGGTTATTCTAGCATTACTGACTTCTCTCCTTTCTCTATACACGAACTGCATGCTTTCTTTGTAATGCTTTTGTATTATTTTATGTCATCCAAATCATCTTTTTGTGTTGAATCTGTTGTAGAGTAATTAGTTTAGTTATTATTGTAATTATGATGACTTCTTCTCTTTCTCTTTACGCTAACGTCAGTGGTTTCTCTTTAAACTAACTTTATAATTTCTTTTGTTTTATTTTATTTCTAATCCACATCATGTCCCACAGTGTTTTTTAATGAATGATTTTTCTGCAGCTTTGATTATTCTGTTGAATGATTTCTCAGAATCCATATCATCTCTTTTACTTTTTATAAGAAAATAAATCTTTGTTGTTAGCTTCTCATTTGATTTCTTGACTCCTTTACTTTCTTTCGATGCTTGACTTGAACTTAGAGATAGAATTTACCTTATGATATGTTTTAGTACTTCTGCAATAGTAATATCATAGTTGTTTGCCCTTATTTTTCTTATTGTTAAGGAAAAAAAATCTTATCCTTAGTATTTCTGTGTTTATGGGCCAGCTGTGAGTGCTTCGTAAGAATTTTGCAATCCTTCAATAGATCATTTTCAAAATTAACATATCTATTTACAATAAAGGGTTTCAAATTTTTTTGTAATTGTACGTTTCTGGTATCGGGTTCTTGTATATATAAATATTCTCAAGAAGATAATAAAAATGTTGGAAAGAAAAGCATTAAAAAAGGAATAATGAATTTGTGTAGATAAATAACTGTTGTTTATATTCTGTTAATAATCCAGTCTATTTGATTGTGCTTTGATGTGATTAAAATTCTTAATAGGACAAGTGATCCCTCAAAAATTAAAAGTAACAAGATAAAAACAACAACAAATTGTAAAAATCAAATCATTGAGCAATTAAATGCTCACCACAAAAAAAAAATCTGACCACAAAGAAAATAATAATAATAATAATAATAAAACCTAAAGAATAGGTAAAAGAAATGAAAACAATTCATGATAAAAAGATAATTTTTCCCCTCGTACGCCTTTTGAGCTTTTGCTTGTTAGGTAACCCTGACTGAAAAGAGCCTAATAAGCTCGAAACAGCTATCTCAGAGTCACAGCTTGATTCAAAAGGTTCCCCATTATCTTAAGTGTTTAAAATTAATTATATGTCTTTAACTAACTCAAAATTTTGCGGATATGGTTAATTTTAGCAAATGAATTATTTGAAGATGCTGTTTATATTTTGGTAATTCAGAAATAAACGAAGACCTTTGTATTGTTCCTATTACTTTAAAAACAAGTTCGAAACAACTGAAGGTCTGCTTATATTCAAACATTATTATATTCTAATATTTCTTATTTATTTATTTTTTTTGAAAGTCGTGAAAACTAAACAAGGGAAACTTAACATTGGTACTCAAATCATATTTTCAGCTTATTACAAAAAGTACAAGTTTTCCATTTTCTAAAAATAAAAAAAAATAAAAAAAAATATTTTGAATCTGTTTTATCTACTTATTTGTTGAAATCAGATTAATTCTAAGACATTAAACCATCTTAATTAATAGAAGTATAATTACAATAATAATATAATTAGAAAACAAAAAATGCTTTTACATGTCTCTTAAATTTAAAAAAAAATAGTGTTTTACTTTAATGAAATAACATGATTACCTTGTAAAGAATGGAATTTGCCAACTAAACTTCTCAATAATGTTTATAAACAAAGGTCATTTAGCGCAAGAATTAAATGGAAATGATAATGCAATCACGTGGAGTAATGATTGCCAATATTAAAAGAAACAATATTTTCAAATTTTAATTAGAAATTGGTTAGCTTATCTAATATTTATTCGTTCCGAGCAATAATTGAATGCAATTATGGTTTCAAGGTTTACATGAACGTGTATCTATTTAAAAGTACGAAGATACAATATTTACTCAACAAACTTGTAAATATTAAACATTCCCCACTCGTTACCACAAGCAGAGCTCACAAATATTAAACAAGCTGACTTTACTGTGGAAAATAGCCATTTAATGACTGATAACATTAAAATTAGAAACAAATAACCCTCTTGAATAGAATAATCTTTAAAATAGTGTATTTTTAGTATTTTAAACAAGGCTTTATTAGCCGCTTTCAATTCAGCATTTAAATGGTTGTATTTTTATGATACTTACAGTACTTTTCTTTATTTTTGTGATTGTTTACATTATTGTAGAACATACGCCGACGCACTTGTCAAATTTAAAAAAGAATTTTAAAACATTTAAAAAGATTTAAAAACAACAAGTTTCTACTTCGTAATTAGAAGTCATCTTCAAGTTTAATGATATAAAAAAAAATAGACTTAATAAACAAATCTGTTCTCCACGTATTATAGCTCAAAAGAATTAAGTGGATGCTCATTAAAAATTAGGGGGTATGGGTTTGTTTTTTCTTTTTCTTTTTTCTTTTTTGAAAACCATATTTAGCTATATTCAAAACAGATAAGCAACTATTGTAACAATAAGGATTGGTCATGATTTGTAGGGATTCCTTACAGTTACGGATAAAACTATTACTTTCTTTACAAATTATTTGTGTCTTATAGAATGGCCTGAATTGTGCGCATGTGTGACAGTATTATAATTTAAATCCTTATTCTTAAGAGCATCTTTATGCTGATATAGGTGGCAATCTAATTTCTGCAAAGTTTCACCAATATAAACGCATTTAGTTTGAAATGACTGTTAGCCCAACACAAGAATAAACAAACAAACAATTGCCTTTTCGCTTCATTAAAACTATTGAATATACCACGTTCTTTTGGTCTAAAAAATTATTAGGTGTTTTAGTATTTGTTTGTTTACAAAGTTTCATTACAGTATTGTTACTAGGCGAAGTAAGAACAATGTTGAGAGGCCTTAAAAGCTTGTTGAGGGCTGGAAAAAGACTGTAATGAAAAGGGATAGATGTATATTTTTTTGTATCATTAAACCTGAAGATGACTTCTAATTACGAAGTTGAAACTAGTTGTTTTTAAACCTTTTTAAATGTTTTAAAATTCTTTTTTAAATTTGAAGAGTGCGTCGGCATATGTTCTACAATTATTAAGTGCGCACGTAAAATATTTATTTAATTTATGTTTATATTATTGATAAGCTTTTTTTCAGGAGCGCCCTTTAAATTTTTAGAAAAAAAAAATCGGAAATGAATTTTTCCTACTGACCCCAGGAAAAACAAACAGTTTCAACATTTTTATTAAGATCGAAAACAAACAAATTCAATCGAATTTCAAAACCTTTCACAAAATGTGTTCAAAATGGTACTCTTCAATCACAAAGCATTTGAAGATCTTTGATGGATCTATGAACTGATATCAATACAGTTTCGCTGATTCCATTGCAGATATCGTTATGCTTTGTTGCATATCCTGTGGCTTAGTACATGGTGTAGTGTATTCTTTTACAAATCCCCACAAAAAAAAATCCAAGGGTGTAAGATCTGGTGATCTCGCTGGCCACTTGGTGACCTATCTAGCGGATGTAATCGTCTAGAAATCTTCGTCTACTTGAGGCATAATGAGCGGGCGCTCTGTCGTTTAGTCTGATTTGTATATTTCAACTTTTCATGCTTTACGCCAACCCCCAAAAAATATTTAACACATGATTTCCATCGTCATCAAGTCTTCATCCTAAATCACGAAAAATCTAGAGGGATGTAACACTTTCCTGAACCATCCTGTACACACACACACACACACACACAGAAAGAGATTGGAAATTTGTGGTAAACAAGATGTAGTTGACTTGTCAAATTTCCGAATTCCGCCTTTTAACTCGCCTAAGATTTTTGATATTCATGGAATTAGAATTGATGCCAATATATTTTGACTCCCAAGATATATTTTAGTCCGAAAAGTATCCAAATTAACGGAGTCTTCTTACAAGAAGCCAAATTCTTTATTTAACGGTGAGATTTATAGGAGTAATAGCTTTTGAGTTATTTTGATCACAGCTCGAATTATGAACGGACATATTTTGTTCTACTTCTTCTTTTTTCCTCTCTGTACAGATAAGGGACATTATAAATGTTAGAGCAACCTTGCAATTCTCTATGGTAACTAGTCTTGTTTTTTTTATTAAAAAATGTAATTTACGTAGTTTACTTTGGAAATTTATAATATATATTAAATTTCTTTTTATGGTATTTTTTCCCAAAACATAAAACACTTGCATCCTATAATAAAATGTTAGTAATTTCTATCACGTTTAATGTTAAGAAAACTTAATATTAACGCCGGTGAATTCTTCTAATTTTCTTTAATGTTCTTTGAAATATGTATATATCTGGCCTTTAGATGGACACTGCAAAAGGCAATATATGAATAATGTTCTTTGAATGTTCTAATTAATGAATATAATTAAAAATTAAAAAAGAGATGAATTAAAAATACTAATATCCATGAAAGTTTTAAAATAAAGCTTATTATAATAATAGTGTTTCCGAGTATTCAAGATGTTTTGAAAATTTTAATATTGGATCGCTTTGGATGAAGCATTTTTCAAACTGTCCAAAATGTCCGACTTTTAATAAGTATATTTTTACTTTCTTAATATTTATTTCAACTTGTCATTTCTGTTTAAAACGTTTTACTTTGGAAAAATTTATACAAAAAAGATTTCCCTAACTTCATAATTCAATTTTTCGTTTAATTATTCTTTGTAAAAAAAGTGAAGGAAGAATTTCTTCAGAAATTAAAATGCTCACATGTCATTCGCAGTTTTAGTCAAAGTTATTGCAAATAATCTCATTAATCATAATCACTTCCGTCTGTTCAATTTTGTTTTTGTAAATGTTTAATAATAGAGCAGCTTATTAGGCCGTTCTGGGACAGCCGAGTGGTAATGCGACTGTCTGCTAAGCTCCAGTACACCCTATACGACCTGCTGATTGCTCCATTAAAACCCGAGCACTGAAATATGTGTGCGATCAAGGAATAACCAAATAAACAGCTAATTGTTTAAATGTGTGTAACAATGCTTATCTTAAATGATTTTTAATGTATTGGCTAATCAAAAAATATTTCATGCAATTCCAAAATATCAGTGTACATCTGCTATCGTAATAGACACCTATCCTGGGTTGCATTTGTTATTGTTTATAAGTAAACAATTGAAATTGTAATGATAATGTTAGAATTGAGTCTTACTTATTCTTGTAAATTATGATAATCTTATATTTAGTTTTTTTGTTTTTTTTGTTTTTGTTATTATCAGTTTGTAAGTAGGTATTCTTTCTGTAACCTTAGAAAAATTATTTCATAAGTTGTAAAAGATAAGACAATCTATGTTTGAGAACACCTTGGAAAATGTTTAGTTTAAAAATTAAAGCTTGGAAAATTGAACTTTGACGAATTCTTTTTAAACATATTAATTTATTATTGCGACTAATTAATCTAAGTCTTTAAATTATATTTTTTTTTGTTCGGTTGTTTCTTAAATTATAAAATAATAACTTACATTTTATAGTAACTTCCTAGAATAAGACGTTGTGACTTAATATATGGAAAGAGGTGAAATTTGGATTAAAAAGATTAACTAAATTAGTTGATTAATTTAACTATATTCAGACCTAATAGCAATGTACAGGAAAAACCTTATAGTTATTTATAACATAAAATCAAATTATGTATTTACATTTACAATT
>JAFIDM010000001.1:61159649-61178741 GCA_023159025.1 Thereuonema tuberculata
AGTCTTTTAATTGTCATTTACCATATTAAAAATAAAGCGATGGATAATAAATAATAATAACTTATAGAACATAAATAAATAATTAAGGAATCGAAGAGATTAAATAAAGGGTCAGATATTAGCAATTAGAAATTAGCAGATTGCATAAAGCTTTTTATTATTAATAGAGATAGTTTGTTTTGTTTTATTTTATTTATTAATTATTTATTTTTATCTGAAGGATCGTATGTAGTTAGTAGTATCAATGAGGCCTTTACATTTACTGTTTAAGCCGCATCAAAGAACAATGAAAAGAGAAAAAGAAGAGGAGATGGGAGACAAACACAGGAAAGAAAGGAAACATCCATGCTGGCCCGGAATCGAACCTTGATTCAGGCATATCAGTCAAGTTAAGTCGTCGCTTAGACAGCTGATCAATACCTCAACGGCTATAAAGACCCGCGATAAGACAATACACACTTGTCGCGCCAATTTTGGCGGCGCTCGACAAAATACCTTTTTGTAAGCTAGAACTGATCGATTGTCAATTGTCCCGACCAACTTCGACAAGCAATAGGTGGATGCCCAAAGTTTCTGTGTAGAGGCAGCCAGCCGTCTCCGGAGTCGTCTGTAATTTCTGTCCATATAAACCTGTGTTAACACCACTCCTCAGTCTAATCTTACCTTCATTTCTTAAATATCATCAATAAATCAGTTCTAAGCTTTTACTATTTAAATATGCTGTCTATTTTAAGGATTTTTTAAGGATTTATCAAAATAAGTAATTTATTTTTAGGTATGATAACGCCGGTAAGATGGAAACAATGGTTCATTGAACAAAATAAAATCTAAAGAATAATTTTTTCTTGTAACTATATTTCCTTTATTATTATAAATCTGAAGTATTGCTTGTCTATAGCTTTTAATTAATATTTTAGCAGTTCTGAAGCATTTAGAACTTTTGTATTCAGAAATGAAGGAAATTATTATTTTTCAACGATCTTTCTTCTTTCCATCTCGAATATTTTAGACAAATTTTTGACTTGAAAAAAGGAAGATGACTGTATACTTCCTGAAAATTTGTCTTTTGTATTTAGTATTTAGTAAATATTTTAAATACTAATGTGATGTGTGGAAGAGTCTATATTTGTCCGAAATTATTATTATTATTTACGATAATTCCCATTTAAAGAGAGCGTTTGAACTTGAATTCCTCTATGATGATTGTTTGTGTTTTCTCTGTGCCCAAATTTTCTTCATATGTTCACTGTGTTGTTTCTTACGCTCCGCTGTCCATTTACATCCCCGCCTCTTCTGTGTTGTGGTGTCAAATGTATGTTTTTTGATAGTGTTCCTGAATTTCTTTCTATCTTCTGCATCATCTATTGTCATTTGTGTCTGTCTGAGATCCTCCTCGACTTCTTTTATCCATTTCGTTTTTCCCCTACCTGAGTTGATGACCTCAAGAATCCGTCTTGAAATTCTGTCTTCGTTCATCCTGTGAATATGTCCATAGAACTGCATTCTTTTTTTCCTGAATGTATCCGTAATCCTATTAGTGTGTTTATAAATTTCTGATGCTGGTCTCTTCATCCAGATTCCCTGTTCCTGTACCGGTCCCAAGATTTTCCTGAGAATTTTTCTTTCTTGTTTCTCTATTTCTTTGATTTTCGCTTGTCCACCAATTTGTGTCGTTTCAACAGCATATAGTGCCTCAGGAAGTACGACAGTGTTGTAGTGTCTTAATTTTGCATTAATGGATATGGACTTTTTGTTGTAATAGTTCCACGTGAGTTTGTATGCTCTTTGTAGTTTTCTTATTCTTTCCTCATTGGCCCTTAGGTTGATCCCGGATGGTTGGATAATTTCTCCTAGGTATTTAAAATGCGGTACTTGTATAATTTTCCCGTGGGTTGTTTCAATAGGTAATTTGTCTTGTGGCACTCTTTCTATATATTGCGTTTTCTCATATGAAATTTGCAAGCCAGTTTTTCGTGCAATTTCGTGTAGTTTTTCTACGGCGTTTGTGGCCTCTTTTCTATTATTTGTGAGGATTGCGAGATCATCCGCAAATGCTAAGCATTTCACATGGAATCTGTTCTCTTTTTTTATGCCAATTTGGATTCCTTTGACTTCTTTTTCCCATGTTCTGATAATTTTCTCAAGAAGGATATTAAAGAGCAACGGCGAGAGCCCGTCACCCTGTCGCACTCCAGTATGGATTTCAAATGGATCCGAGATTTCCCCTAAGTATTTAACCTTGGAGGTTGTGTTAGTTAACGTCTGTTGGATGATTGCTCTTGTTTTTCTGTCGATGCCGAATTCTTCCAATGTTTTGAAGAGGATCTCTCTGTCTATGGAGTCGTAGGCTTTCTTAAAGTCCACAAAAGTGACCACCGTGTTTCTGGTGTTTCTCATCTGGAGAATCGTTTTAAGATTCCAGATCTGTTCTATGCAAGAGCGTCCCTTGCGGAAACCAGCCTGATATTCTCCTATCTGTGGGTCAGCTTGTTCTTCTAGTCTATTCAAGAGGACTTTTGAGAGAATTTTGTAAGTGACTGGCAAGAGTGAGATACCCCTGTAGTTATTCGGATCCGTTTTGTCCCCTTTCTTGTGTAGTGGGTGGATGATTGCGCATTTCCATTCCACAGGGATCTGTTCGGTTTCCCAAATGTCTAATATGATCTTGTGGATTCTTCCCGTTAACTTTTCATCGCTTAATTTCCAGAGTTCTGCAATAATTCCATCTTCTCCTGGGGCTCTGTTGTTTTTCAGTGCTTTGATAGCTTCTACTACTTCCTTGGTGGTTGGTGGTTCAGCCTCGGGATTTGGTGTGGATGCTTTGAAGTGGATATCATCTGTGGGACCCTCGCAGTTGAGAAGTTTGTTGAAGTAGTCAGCGAGGATTTGGCAGTTATTCTTCGTATTGGTTTCTAGTGAGCCATCTGGTTTCTTGAAGCAAAGATTGGGTGGCTGGTATCCTATGGTATATTCTTTAAAAGTCTTATAGAAATTCCTTGTGTTATTTTTCTTAAAATCTTGTTCTATTTCCTCTAATCGCCTTTTGTCGTAATTTCGTTTTTCCCTCCGAATTGTTTTTGATGCTTGTTTTCGGATTTCCAGGAATTGTTGCCATTTTTCTGATGTTTTGTTACTATTGAAGTTTTTCCAGGCTTTCACCCTTTCATCAGTTGCAAGGTCACATATTGTATTCCACCATCTGTGTTTTCTCTTTTTCGGAGGTTGTCCCAATTTCAATGTGGATTTAAGGACGTCCGCGAGTTCTGGCCAATTTGTGGTGTGTGTTTGACTGATTTCGTGTAAGATGTTTTGCTTGTTGAGTTTTAAGTATTCCGGGTCTGGTCTCAAAACTTTGTTTAGTTTTGGTTTTCTCTTGTTGGGTTGTAGCCTGGTCTTTATCTGTAAGAGATGGTGGTCTGATTCGAAAAAACCTCTTCTTGTTTTCACATTCAGAATTTCTGCTATGTTGCTCTTGGAGATGGCCACATGGTCTATCTGGAACTCTCCCAGCATTGTGTTGGGCGACTTCCAACTATACAGTTTCTTTTTGGATTTCTCAAATTGTGTTGACATAATCACGAGGCCGAAATTGTCGCAAAAGCTTATCAATCTTTCCCCATTCCTGTTGGTTCTCTTGTGCGCTGTATGGATTCCTGTGATTTTCCTGAATTTTTTTTCTTTGCCTAGTTGTGCGTTAAAGTCGCCTAATAGGATTATTACATGGTGCTTGGCAATTTTGTTAGTAGTCTCTTCCAGATCATTCCAGAAGTCATCTACTTTCTGGGGTTTTTTCTTGTTATAGTCGTTTGTGGGTGCGTGTGCGTTGATCAAAGTATATGCCTTGTTAGCCGATTTGACGGAGAGCGTTGATATGCGTTCTGAAGTGGAGTTGAAGTCGATGACGGAATCCCTGATGGATTTGTGGACTGCAAATCCTGTACCCAACTGTTTGAGTCCTTTCTCGTTGATTTTAACTGCTGGTTTTCCCTTGTAGATTCTGTAGTTTTCTGTGTCAAAATGATTTTCATCTGCAAATCGCGTTTCCTGGATTGCAAGGATTTTGATGTGGAATTTTTCCAGTGTGTCTGTAAGTTGTTTCATCTTGCCCAATTTGAAGAGAGTATTTGTATTAAGTGTGCCTATGAAGTGTCTGTGTTTTGTACGTAACCTGTTAGAAGAGTTCTGATTCTCAACAATAGACTTATCATGATGATCCTGGTCCCCCGGAATCCGATGACCAGGTAAAGTCAGCCTCACGACTGGTGTCCGGGGTAGTGGATTCATTCCTTGTATTCTCATCATGTTTGGCTTTCAAGTTGAAAAGTAGGTTTGGTGGTGGTCCTTTCGAGGAAAGACCACGGGGAATACGACTTGATTGTTGAGATCAAGAAGATTGTTGTTGCAGCCGCCCCATCTAGGAGAACAGACGCTGACCATTACCCGCTGGATACCAGACAGACGGTAGTGGGTTTACGAATTGTGTTAGTTTTTGGTCCGCCCTGGGTATTTAATTTCCCCAGTACCACCTATATCTAGGAGGTACTGGGGAGGTACCTCCTATATCTCCTATATCTAGTACCTCCTATATCTAGGAGGTACTGTCCGAAATTATTATTATTATTATTATTATTATTAGATAGATCATAAATTGCTTGTGACTAAATTGAAAAAATATGGAATAAGAGGTAAAATATTAAATATTATGGAAAATTATTTGGACAATAGAAAGATTTTTGTGCAAATAAATAAAATATTAAGTAAAAGAAAAACAATCAATATTGGAGTGCCACAAGGATCCAATTTAGGGCCAATTTTATTTATAATTTTTTTAAATGATCTTTTTTATTTTTTAAAAGATTGTTATATATATATATATATATATGCTGATGATATAATAATATATATATCAGGTTTAAATTTGGAGATTGTGAATAAAACTTTACAGGATAATTTCAATATTTTACAAAAATGGCTACATGATAATAAACTTGTTCTTAATAATGAAGAAACAAAAGGAATATTAATTAAACCCAAAAAGAAAATAGTAGATAAAAAAATTAAATTCATAATACATTAGCATGATTGTTTACATGGAAATAGTACAAAATGTATTTCTTGTACTGAAGTTGATATAATAAATAATTTTAAATATTTAGGTATAATTATAAATGATTTTTTTATATGGGATAACTATATAAATATTTTATATAAAAAATTAAATGTAACCATATAAAAATTTTATTATATAAATTGTTATTATTATTATTGTTGTTATTATTATTGCAGATAACTTTTAATGTCTGAATTACAAATGATTTAACTTTAATAAAAGGTCAGATGAAATTATAATGGAAACTCATAATAAACAAATAAATTTAGAAAGTTTTATTTATTAGTATCTTCATAAGTTTCAAAACTCCACGTACCACATTATAGTATTTAAAATAAATTTATTTTAAAGATTGCAAATTTTCGAGAAGTAGTGTCGTCTTCTCTTTTTCAAGCATAATAACAAGATTGGAATGAATACAGAACCTAACAAAAATGGTAAGAGGCTTAAACAATTTCTAAAAACTCTTAAATAAACAAATTTAGTTGTGGTTACAAAAATATACCAATATGAAAACATTCAATTATTAAAAATAATGAGGAAAACAAACATTAGAAGACAATCAGACCATTAATAATTATGAACGTAACGAAATACTAAAAGTATCCTGTAACACGCCAGCATTAGTGGAAAGAATAAAAGTTCATAAGGAACATTTATTAGTCAACGCTTATGGTTCTCCCACTCATAAATATTTAGGAAATTTAATTATTGGATGAATAATTGTAAAATGCCAGCGGAAAAAGTCATTAAAAATTCTAAAGATTTGATTAATAAAATAGAAATGTTTAATAAAACAACAAGAAATTTTATCTTATTTCTATGGACATAGAAAATATGTATACCAATGTACCTGTAGTTGAAATCTTGTTAATTTTGGACAAGCATATTTTTGACAATAGAGAGTCCTTGTTAAAACACAACTTAGGTGAAAAAATGTTTAAAGAAATAGTTGAATTTGTAACTCAAAATGCCTTTTTCAAACATAACAAAAAAATTAAACAAAACTAAAGGATTTTCTGTGAGTTCCCCGATTTTGGGAACTTTTTGTAATCTATACTTAAATCATTTTGAAATATTCTATTGAAATAATACCAAAACAAACAAAATTTTGAATATTACAGATATGTAGACGATATTTTAATCATATGGTTCGGCACTTTACAACAATTTGACATTTTTTATGAAAATTTAAATAAAAAAAAACCAAAGATTTAAAATTTAAAAGAGAATTGGAAGCTAATAATGAATTAAAATTCTTGGATCTTAAATTGATTAAAGATAACAAAAAAATAAAATTTGAACACTATATGAAGGAATACCAAAGTGACCACATCTTGAATAATAAATCAGGCCATAGTATCAACATAAAAAAGAACATCAAAGAAAATTTCATGAAAAGACTAGACAGGAGTATAAGTAAAGAAAACATATATCAAGAAAAAATAAAAATCATGTCCAACCTTTAATAAAAAATGGTTATTCTAAGATTTTCATTGATAACCAAATTAGAAACTACAATACCTTTAAAATAAAAGAAATTGAAAATTATCAAAATACTAGATTATTTATATCATATCTTAATCAAAATAGTCTATATTTAAAAAACTACGTAAATCCTATAATATAAAAATAGGTTTTAACTATAAAAATAAGATCAAAAATCTTTTATGTAAGAGAATAAATATTAATGATTGTCAAAATGAGATGGGTGTTATGAAATTGATTGTAAAACTTGCGGAGATTTTTACTTAGGTGAGACAAAAAGGATCTTGCTCGAACGTATTGTAGAACACGGTAGAGCTTTGAAGAATAGAAATTTGGACTTATCGGACATTGCTTACCACTGTATAGAAAAAGGCCACATTATGGATAATAATGTGAAAATATTATGTAAAGAATATGATCTAAAACTAAGTAAAATTCTAGAAAGTAATGTTATTAAAATCACAAAAGGGAAATATTTAACAGTTAATGTTGACCGTTCCACTGTTGTCTTAATAAGAGACTTAATAATAACAAATTGTACTAAAATAGCAACAATGGATGTTTTTATCATTGAGAATATTTTATTTGTTATCTTATAATGTTTATTTGTCTTCCTCATTATTCTGAATGATTGAATGCTTTCATATTGCTATATTTTATGACAGCAACTAAATTTTATAAAACAAAATTTAAGGTGTCGTCGTAATTATTATAAAGCCGACTATTTGAGACACCATATCAATATAACACAATAATAATAATAATAATAATAAGAAGAAGAAGAAGAAGAAGAAGAAGAAGAAGAATATAACAATAATAATAGACTTTATCGTATGGCAACCCATTGCCACGATAGCAGGCATGAGTTAAACATCGATAGCCCTATCGTCTATGGCCACAGAAAGGGCCATATTTACGTAAGTTTTTCGAATCTGGTATGATCAGACTTCTCCGTAGTTATAACTAGGATTTATCCATCTCCAATATTTTAGAATATCGATTTTAATCGATTTTTATTTTTATGTGCTTTAATCGGTAGCAACTGCTTTTTCCGCTTCACTATCTCTAGAGATGAACACCAGGGGGAGACTTTAGTCTTCCGCTTTGTCTGTTCCATGTCTTGTTTGTATTTACGAACATCTGGATAAGGAATCAACACTTGACAAGGGACCCATAAAAGCAGAGGGTTCGAAACGTACGTTTTGACTTTTTTTTATTTTTGTTATATTGATATGGTGTCTCAAATAGTCGGCTTCATAATAATAACAACTAAATTTGTTGATTCACAAGTCTTTAGAAATTGTTTAAGCCTCTTACCATTTTTGTTAGGTTTTGTATTTATTCCAATTTTGTTATTATGCTTGAAAAAGAGAAGACGACACTTCTTCTCGAAAATTTGCAATCTTTAGTATTTAAAATAAATCTATTTTAAATACTATAATGTGGTACGTGGAGTTTGGTAAATATTTATTACCCTTGAATGAAAAGGAGAAGTTTACTCGAAGAATAGGGAACTCTTAATAAGTTAGTTTGAAAGTCTGTATACATTTTTTTAAAAGATTATATTATATAAGGAGATTAAAAAAAAATAGTCCTTTCTTCGGATATAACAATATATAAGACATAGCAAAGATATTATGTAAATATAAATAAAAATATGATATAATCAAAATTTCAAGAGCTAAAGAAAAAAAAAAAGCAGGGAGTGAAAGAAGTCATTTATTTTCAAGAAAACAAATTAATCTGAATTATGAGAGAACTTAGAAATTACAGCAGCATTCTGTAAGTTACGTTATTTTCAGTTTTATTTATTTATTTTCGTTATTCAAGTGTTTCCTTTTTTTAGTAATGAAATCGGATAGAAATATAAACAGAAATTCAAGCTAAATATGGACTTTTTTCATTACTCGATAATAACCAATATATATCTAAATATTATTTAGTAATGAAAATAAAAATTCCATAAAACTTAACTAATGTTTAACTAAATAAGTTTTTAAGGTGCTAACAAATAAAAAAAAATATTTATTTATTACGATTATGTAAACTTTCTTTGTAATTTCGTCCTGCCTTTGAAAAAATTATTTTATAATTAAAAATTAAAATTATCTAGCATAATCAAAATAATAATAAGAAGAAAAGTAATGTTTTTTAAGTTTATTTTTGAATACAAAAGTTTTAAAATGTGTTTGTGCTATTGTTAAACTACTATTAAAAATATTGTTAGCAACAGACAGATAAGACTTCAGATTTATAATAATAAAATATAATTACAAAAACTTTTTATGTAGATTTTATTGTTTTTAATGAATTATTGTTTATATCCAATTGGCATTACAAAACAGGATCATATCTAAAAATAAATTATTTACTTTGATAAACTATTGTTTTGTTGAAAATAAAAAATCGTTGAAATAGATAGCATGTTTATAGAACAAAAGCATAGAATTAATTTATTGATGATAAGTTTAATTAAGAAATGAAGGTAAAATTGGACTGAGAACTTGGTGTTTCACAGGTTTCTATGGACAGAAAATACAGATGACTCCGGAGACGGGTGGCTCCCTCTATACAGAAACTTTGGACATCCACCAATTGCTTGTCGAAGTTGGTCGGGACAATTGACAATCAGTAAGTTCTAGCTGACAGAAAGGCATTGATTTAATGTCAGATGGCTCCCTCTATAAACATTCAAAACTTCGTTTAGATCCTATCCACCTATAAGAATTAAGCAATGGAACACGTCAGTAGTGATGTCGTATACTTTTTTTTTTTTTCCCAGAATTTTCCAGGATCAGCTGTTGTTTGAATGAATCCTGGGATCGTCGATCGCTGACCAATTAAAGACTTGAAGAATTATTCCTAACAAATGGAAGAATTCAAGAATAAATGCTTCAGAATGGATCTTGCTACATTTCTCTCTAATTTCTCACATTAATTGAATGTGAATTTTGTCGTATTAAAGGCTTCAGAAATTATCAAATTCTAAACTTCAAAAATCTTTTCGTTGATTGATTCATAGAATTGAATCATAGAGTCGAATTACATCATTAGACCTTTCGTAAAAAAGTTTTCTGGCATATTTTAATACGTGGAATATTTCTGTGTAAAGATTGTTTCCCTTCGAATCATGATCATATTATTGAATTATAAATTTGTGTTGTTTTCAGTGTAGTTAAAATGAGAACTATCAGCATAGCAAAAGCAGCGAAATATGAATAACGTCACTAGTGATGTGGTTCAATCCTTCACTCTAATTGATTGGATTCGCGGCAGCCATGTTGGACCATGTTCTATTCTCCTGGTCGTATGAAAGACGATCCATCAACGATGCAACTACACGGCAAAGGTTGGCTGGTGTTCGCTTAGCTGCAGACATATCGGCTATTATTTGTAGTAATTTAAAAGGAGAAATACATTGAGCATTTCTGTTTATGAATGTTTATGTTTAATTGTTTATGATTTTTTTTTCTTTGAGTCATCTTGTGGAAATTATTGATAACTATTAAAAAAAATAAGCTTTTTATTTAAGTAACTTTCAATTATATGTTTTAATTAAATAAAGATTTCTTGGTAGATGTTAGTATTTCTGAAAAGATTTTGTTTTAACGAAAGTTTGGCCAAAATTGTTATTAAAATTGTCAATTATAAATCGAAATGTATAATAGTAAGTGAAACTAAAATGTTTTTCGTTTTAAAATGCAAAGCTCTAGATTTAAGATAAGCAATAGATAAAAATCTATCTTACTACATTTAACTATATATTTAAGTACAGTATTTATTCAAAAGTGGGCCTTGAAGCCGAGTGGTCAGGGCGCTCGGCTGCGGGCTGGAGGTGGCGGGAACGAATCCCGGCCTCGGCGGAGGGCGGGGATTTTTCCATGCTCCTTTCACCTCCAAACGGGTCCTAGGGCCTACCCAGCCCTCTCCCGCATGGGTACCGGGGTTCTTTTCCGGGTTCTAGGCGGGCGGGCGCCGGGTTGACCATCCGGCCCCAACTTCGTCCAGTGGTCATGGAAACGCTGGGAACCTGACCTCCCGCGCCCCGTCTCTAATCCCACGCCCCGTAAACATGGCGTGGGATTAGAGAGAGAGAGATATATTTAAAAGATAACTGTATTAGAGTTCTAGAGATGCTAAGTTATAAACAACTCAAACTTTGCAAAATGAACACTTTACATTGATAGTTACGATCAGTACACATATATCTACACTAGGGTGAGCAAACGTAATTTACGGGATCGTCCAGTGTTTTTGTTTTTTTTTTGAGGCTGTGTCCCGTTGTCCCGATAAACTTAATATGGAACGCTTAACTGTCCCGTATTTTAATACAGTTTCAAGACAAATATTTGTCCCCATTGTTTAGTTTTATTTTCAGCCGCTGAGAACGTGATGTGGGCTACTGTGAAGGAATAAAACGTATTTTCACCATCTGCAATGAAACGATTCTGCAGTGTAATATTGAATTATTCGTCGCGTGGATTCTCCCTTATAAAGTTACAAACACGTTTCCAACAATGAATAGTATTCTCGTGTTTAGACGTTAAATCGATTAGTTACAATGCGCAAGAACATCTTATTCATGTATCTGTTGTAAGGTTCGTATTAAAATTGCGCATCCATTCCACTCAATTTAGTGTTGATTATTTTTTGTCCACTACATTAAAGAGTTCAGTATTTTTAGTTTCAAACTCTGATCACTTTAGCGTATACGTATCTCACTTATTATTCTATGCAGTTATTTGTTAAGATGTTCTATTCGTAACTTGTGAGATTTTAGAATCACTTCACTTTTTTTTTCACTCCTTTTATAACAGCTGCCGAAATCCATACAGTACACAAATCTGTGGTTATCAAAATTCTTAAATATCTTTTTCACAAGTCTTTTTAAAATTGCATGCAATGAATTTTCTCTAAAATAATTCTTCCTAGTTTTTGCTCTATCCAGGTAACAAGTGAGGAAACAGCGAAAGAATTTGTAGCCTCAGGTAGACAAAAGGGTTTAGGGAAAAGTTACAGAAATTACAGTTATGGATTATCCCGTTGCAAAAATCAATGCTGAGAACTTATTTTGGATAAGATAAGATTCTTCATTGATGTCATAATACTAAGAGTCAATTATTGGAATATCTGAAAGACTTTGCTTTAGTTGTTGTTCAAAATATCAACAATGAAAAGGCTTGAGTTTCTTTCCATAGACATTAAATTACCGCTATTTTTTTTTTATCTTTTTATTGAAATATTAATATTTTTTTTAGAAATTTGGAACAGAGATTCACTTTTAAATTGACATTTTGCAAAATGTTAGATATGTTATTAAATGTACTATGTTTAGTTTCTTTTAATTAATTATTTTTTGGAAATACAATACTGAGAATTAAGCTGCAGTTCATTTACTTAATAGATAGTCAAACAGTTTTGAGTTACATAGTAAATATAATTACGAAATCCTACCATGTTCAGTTCTCATTATCTGCTGATTCTGGTCCCACGAATTCACATATTTTTATAGAAATTTAGCTCAGTCATATACGCGGTCTCTACAACTCATTCGCGGCCGTAATCAATAGCGTTCTAAGAGGCCTAATCGTGCAACGTCGACACGAGCTCCACCAAGGGATACTGTGACCTTGTTCTCATGGCTTCTCTTGTGTTAACAAGTCTCCACCCTCGTTCTGATAATATTCCTTGTGTTCTCCGCTTTTTCAGCTATTTTTGTAATTAATTTACTAAATTTCAACAATGACAAGCGAAGTGTGATGCCAATCAAAGTCCTTTACCAAACTCTCATAAGCTCAAATGTATTGAATGGGCTTCAGAGCCATCGCGTGCTTTACCCGTTTGCGAAATATACATGGCGCAACAAGGATTAAAAAAAAAATTATATAAAAAAAAAGAGCTTGCAGGCCACAGACAGCGCCCTTGAAGGTCGCACCCTGTATCGCAGTACCTCTGATGAGCTTAAGATAAGATTCTGAATAAGATTCGTGTTCTTGACTTGCTTCATTCGGTAGCATCCGGATAGCGAAAGTGTATAGTGAAGAAGGTTCGCGGGAACATAACCTCATTTTTCCCATGTGATAATGTTTCAGTAACCAGCGGTTTTCTTTGCTGCGGGGTTTTTCGGGAATTTAACCTCCGTGGTTAAAGAGAATTGACTTTGTTTCTTAGACCTAGGCCTTGTCTCTTCTTTACTACCAGTAGAATAAACCAGAGGAAAGTAAGTAAATAAAAGACAAGTTTTATCATTTAGTATTCTAATAGTAGCAATGAAAAGAGAAAGGAATGAGTTAACAAAAAAAAAGTGTGAAGGAGTAGCTAATTACTAAATTATATATCATATAGATATAAATAAAGTAAATTTAAAAGTTATAAAATTTAAAATCTGGATTTTTTTGAGGGGGATTTCAGTTGCATTTGCCAATTTTATATGCAAATTCATTGGATTCCAAATGTTAAAAAAAGTCATTTTTTACTCTTAAAATTCAGCTAACAATAATAATAATTAGCCTTGGCTGATGAGAGCTTAATAAGCGCGAAACAGCTGTCCCAAGGTCTCAGCTTGACTCAAAAGGCATTCCATTATCAATAATAATAATAATAACAACGTAATAAAAAGACAAAATAAAAAGGGGCTTATTTGAATTGAATAGATCCTAAAAAATAAATAACTGTAAAGTTTATTTATAAACCTTGAATGAATTATTTAAATAAATTGATCTGAATTTCCATTTTTATGTGTTTGATGTAAAGAAGTTATCGGTCAAGAATCGATCAAATAGACCATTAAAAAGAAGAGCTCGTAATGCATCACCATGTTGACGGCGAGTGAAATCAGTTCTTTGAGTAATACAGACAGGTTGACGAGATGATGCTTATCCATTTTGATTTAGATATACTTTGCTGTCAGACGGCTGCTGATGTTCAATACGGTGATGGATACGATCTACAGTAAAAAAGAAACCGCTTCTCTGGAAGAATGAAAAAAAAAATGAAAGACTGGAAGCAATAAAAGAAAAAAAATTAAGAAGTAGAACCATAAATTATTCATATTAGCTGAAGGACCGTTTTCCTTGTTCAGGTGATTGAGATGTCTTGGGGAATCCGAGTTAATAAGATAGGCGGTATGAGTCCACCATGTTATTTACATCTATTATCATAGGCGCATCATTTCGTTATTTAAATTTATTATTTTCTAGTGTTGATGAATGGTAGTTATAGCGTAGATAGTCTTTGATAAATTAAGTTTTTTTTCTTCGAATTCACTATAGATCTTGCTGTAATTAAGACAAGATTAATGGTAATTGAGCTGTTAGAAAGCAACTCTTTCATTAATTTGTATATGGAAATGAAGTTATTGAAATATGCATTTTTCCCAAAAAGTAACGACATGACAGATTCTGTGAAGTAGCTCGTATTTCTTATTTCATTGGTTGCATGTGATAGAGAATAATAACTTAGTTCAAAGGTTAAACGAACCCGTAGCAGGCCACGTCCATACGGACGCTTTAGATACAAGCACACAATGATTGCCAACATATCAGGATGAAGTTGGTTTCAATAGATAGATAGATAGTTAGATAGATCTTTAATTCCGAGAAAGAAGTAGAGCAGGCTAATAATCTAGAAAGGCTTCTTGAGGATTGTTTCTTACTCGAGGTATCGTGAATAAAAATTACGATGCCTGAAAATTTAAAACATAACTTGTGCATTAAAAAGTAGAAATTAATAATAATATTTTAAAATTATTATTGTTGACAATTTTGTTACATGAAGACTATTACAGTAATCTGGAGGTCGGGGAATTTTCAATGCTGAATTTTCCTCCAGACGGGTCCTGGGGTCTACCCAGCCCTCTGTAGAATGGGTACCGGGTTTCTTTCCTAGTGGCTAAAGGAGGGCGGATGTCGGACTGACTACTCAACCTCAACTTAGTCCCGTTGGTCTCGAAACGCCGGGAGCCTTACCTCTCAAGGGCCTGCGAGAATATTGTGTAGAGGGCTAGTGTAACTTTTTATTCCGGTATTCTGCTTCGTTCTCATTTGAAATTTTAATCTAAATAAGCAAATAATAAATATACTTATGAAAATTTATTAATGCTGCAATTTATTTGTCCCGTTTAGGGTGGAGAACAGCTCTTTCGGGTCTTATCAAGCGAATCTCTTGTTATTATAGAAAAGAACTTTAATTTGTTAAAAACAATGACAACAATCAATTGATAAAATTTCAATGATAACATCATAGATCTATACTAAGGAAACTAGAAGGAAAAAGGTTTAGATGTTTTGAAGTCTTTACTACCAAAACTTCAAAGAAGTAAAATTATCACTTTTTTCCTCTATTTTTTTGAACAAAAACTGCATTCAAAGATAATCAAGGAAAGACTAAAGAAAGGCTCTCGTTTCGTTGCAGCTAATTTACAATATTTCATTGCGCATCCCAGAGCCGATAATGAGCCATGTCTCGCTTCTCCTCCCACTGTTTTTTTCGTTTCTTTTCTTTATTCCCGTCGTGACTATTAATGACTTCATTTTGTCATTTTCGCTGTTGCCTTTGAACTCGTTCACACGGTCGATGAAAACGAAGCATTGAAATGCAGTTGTTCCCCAAAGATAAATAATTCAGACTCATCGCGATGTGTTGCTACAAATCAGCTTCGAAGATGGAGGAAAAAAAATTCCCCAGAAAAATAAGAGAGAAAGATTCCGCAATAACACAGGAGCAAATAAATCGACAAGTACGGAATCGAAAATTGCCAATAGTGGAATTTCACATTTATTAAAATGAGCCGAGTCTGTAGTTTTCATCTCTATTGTTTACGAATATGTTCTTTACCATTTTTCTTTGGAAGACTATCTTTAGGAAATGCAAAACGTGAAGTACGGTAAGAAAAACTTTAGGCTAGTGTACTGGCTTTCTTTTTAATTCAAATTTGAGAAAACACTTACAAATAGTTATCAAATTTGTAAATTTTTTTGAAGTATCATTATTAAAAATTTTCTCTACTTAAGTTCTCTTCTTAATTAATACGTGGTGTAACGAATTACTTTACATTCAGTTTCTTTTAGTAAATTTATTCTCTCACAGAATAAAAGTCATGTAAATGGACTATAATAATATATACAATAATCTATTTAATAACATTAGAAAATTGATCTTAATACAATATTAATCAACATCTAAGATCTTTCTCGTACTGACATAACAAAGGTACCTACAATATAAAAGTGAAATTTATTGATGTGTGTGTGTATGTGCATGTCTCACTGACAAATGTTTAGCATACTTCTCAACATGCTACAAACTTCAAATTTGGCATGTGGGTAGGTTCCGTACTGTAGACAATGTAAAAATGATAAAAATAACATTTTTTAGTTTGTTTGTTGTTTTGTTTTGTTTTGTTTTTTTTTTGTTTTGTTTTTTTGGGGGGGGGGGGGGGGGGATAAGGAAATGACCATCAACTGTCTGTCAGCAACAACAAAACGCTTCCTGATTTTTTGACACTAGATGGCACGAGCTTCCCATGATGTCCATTCATTTTTTTTATTTGCTTTTCTATTTCACACTAGATGGTAGAAGATAGCTGCTGGTCGAAGAAGCCATACTTTCGCAAAGGTTGTGCGTATCTCGGAAACGGTTTGAGCTAGAAACACGAAATGTGGCATGAGAGTTCTTTGTCAAAATCAAAAACACCCGTATTCGACGAATTTCCGATATTGGCGTCCTAACAGGTGTAAACGGGAGGGGGGAGCAACCTTATTGAAAGCGCCAATTATGCACCTGGAGGCGACAATTCATACCACAAGAATATTGTTGTTCAACAATTGGAACTAAAAGATTATTGTGCATAATAACGTCACAGATTAACTTGGAGGCAAAAAGTAGAATTACGGGGTGTAAACGGGAAGGCGGTGAGGAAATGGTCAAACATTGCTGAAGGATTCTTCTACAAGATTTTCGGAGTAGATATATATTTGTAAAGATTAAATGGCATTTGTAATCATTAAACTGCGAAAGGTTTGAAGTGATAAGGGTGTGGAAGAGGAGAAAGAATGGTAAGTCTTATATTCTTTGATCTCGATATTAATTTTCGTATCTAGGAATCTCCAGTTACAAAATTCGAATATAACATTTCTTTGTATCTATCACGTGGTTTTTGTACCAACTGGGAAATTATCGAAGTGATCTCACAATTTCAATTTGTTTCTCAACCACATCATTGTAACCCGTACGAAGAACGGATATTCTGCTAGTACAAAATAAAACTCTTTCAAAAAATCCGTTGCTTGTCGAAATTTTTTATCTGGTTTTCCTTTTTAAAAATTGTTTTTCATTAATACTCACTGTTGTCATTCACAATTTCATTCAGTTTATTTCGGATTATGTCATTATTCTAACATTTTATCAATTTAGACCCATAATGTTAGATATAAAAAGAGCTAGAAAAAGAAATTAGAATGTAGATTGGATGAGGTTCATGAAAAACCATTTGTCCCATCTACTGTCGAGCTAAATTTCTCTCCCAGAACCATGTAATTGATAGCTCCATCTCCATGTGTAGGTTAGTTATATAGAAACAGGGGCGGAAATTCTCATTTATTTGAGATATTTATTTAAGATTAATGGCCACCAATTAAAATCAACTAAATATAAGATTCAGTCTAAAATTATGAATTGCTTCCTGTGAATTTTTCCATTTCATGATAGAACTCAAATAAAATCTTTATTTTAAGTAAAACTATTTTCTGATCGGTGGTGGCAAATCATAATACCCTCAATAACTGCGGCAATAATCTTACTTTAAGCAGATGTACATTTTAGACGTTATTTTGTTAATAAAAGCTAGAGGATATGTAAGAATTAAGAAGGAGGTCATCTTCAAAGTTCGTCTTCCTCATTACAAGTTCCATGGCAGAAGCAGTTATTACACAATTTCTGTAAAATAACAGCACATTGTGAAGTATTGACTTCTTTCCTATCTTCTGAAGTAATGTCTTGTTCTTCCGTTTTGTTTATTGTTTTTATGGTATTTTATTTATTTATTTATTTATTTATTTACTTTTTTAAGTCAAACAGCAGAACCTTGGAAAGACATAACATTACAATTATTCACTAGAATTCTTTTCATTTATATTGGGTTTACTTTCTATAGATTGGATCATTTTTAGTGTAATTAATTTCTTAAAAGTTGTCAGTGATCTAGAGATGCCCTAAATGATAAATGATGCCGTCATCATTTCCAGGAAACTAGAAATTAACTTCCATAATTTACAGAAATCCTTTCTAATTTATTTCAGGATCCTAAACGCATCTGTCGAAAATTTGTCAGTTTGTTCGGCAAAGTTGCTACATATTTTAAGCTAAGTTATTAAATATGGAGACGTGCTTCCATTATAGATTGAAATAATTCGAATTGCCATTAATGTCAGTGAAATTGGAATTTTATCTTAAATGGAAAACTCTTAAACACATAAAAGAATAGCAAAATATTTTATATTACTTAGTTATATAGTTATATAAACTATATACTTAGTTATATAGTTTAGTGTAAACAAACTACAAAAGTTTAAGTAATAATAGCAATAAATAAATGAAAAATTAAAGTGCTTTTAGTTAGCTGATAGTCTTGGGTAAAATATGTTACTGGAAATAATACAGTACTAATTTAAACATTGTGGTGTACTAATATTGTGTGTATCAAGTGTTTTTAAAATTCTATCAGAGTTCTTTAAATATTATAATAATAATAATAATAATAATAATAATAATAATAATAATAATAATAATAATTACACACAACTACAAGAAACACATTCTACATGACGCAAACACACATGACAACCGGTTCAAGAATGCCACACATATATAGATTAAAGGTGAATTGCAACTATATTCGACCACTATAGTTGCAGTCCACCTTTAATTAGGAGATATAATACTTATATTTAATAAAACAAAACAAAAGCAAGAAAAAATTCAAACATAGCCTGTTTTTAATAGGTTCTTTACAAAGACAATTCAAAGTTCAAACTTCACGTAAAATTGGAACTAAGATTTTACTACGTTGTAAATACTGTTCTGCAAAAATATATAATACATTAAAAGTGAGATATCGTATAATAACAAAATTATCTATTACGGAAATATAAGAAGATTTTTTTCTATTTAGTGAGAACTTAGATTAATATTTATAAACAAATGAGGTGGACTGTAAATTTAGTTTGATGGCTTTTTTTTTCTTTATATAAAACCACTGTTTTACGGGAACTTTTTTTTTATTTATTTATTTCTTGCAAATTTAAACATTACAGTCCTACTAGATAAACTCACGTACCTGTGATGTAGGTGCTGAGATTAGTTAAGTATGATAGATAATAAAGAATATATTAAGTAAAAATATTACAAAAAAAATCTTTTGTAAAAATATTACAAAAAAAAAATTAGAACAGTACATAATTAGAGTGAAGTAAAGATATTATATGAAAAATAAGAAG
>JAFIDM010000001.1:61178751-61220558 GCA_023159025.1 Thereuonema tuberculata
AGTACATAATTAGAGTGAAGTAAAGATATTATATGAAAAATAAGAAGAGTACATAATTAGAGTGAAATACAATATTAAGTAAAAATAACAAGAGCAACATGAACAAGATATAAAATAAAACAAGATATAAAGATATAGTTTCTTTAGCTTTTTCATTTATATGTTCCAAATTATTTTTTCGTAGATTATTTTTTCTATTAGAAGATTTTTTAATTTTCCGATTTTTTTACATTATATATCTCAGTTAACTGGCTGAACAGTTTCGTTAAAATCCTGTTATTGTTTCTAATTATTTTTTGGATTTTCATACTTTAATATATTCTGTAGCTTGCTACGAGTATTTGTTATGTTAGGAACTGTCTTTATTTTATTATTTACAATATAAAAGTTTTTTATTAATAGTGTGTAGGTAATTTTTTGTTTTGGTAATAAATGTTGTGTTTGATTCTTAATTGACGTTTCTGATGTTCGTTTAGAGTATTATATTTTGAAAAGATTAAATTAAATATTTTCTTTAAAAGACTTTCAATGTTTTTCATTTCTGTTTTGGTGATGTGTATCCAACAAGATAGTCCGTAGTTTAATAGAGAGTCAACGAAAGCCTTGTAAATAATAATTTTTTGTTTGAGTGGAAATAGGTTTTTAATGTAGTGAAACATGTAAATAAAAGTGTTTAGTTTTTTTGTAATTTGTATATAATGATTTGTCCATGTGAAGTTATTGTTTATGTGAATACCTAAATATTTATATACATTTACTACATCTAGCTTACTGCAAGAGCAGTTTATTGAAAGATAGTTTTGTCTGTAACAAGAGTGTTGATGTAATTTGATTTGTGGAAGGTCAGTCAGGCTTTTGTTTTTTGTTTTAATCAACATTAGTTTTGTTTTATCATTGTTTATGTGCATTTTGTTATCATGTGACCATTTCGTTATTTTATTAAAGTCTTCTTGTAGTCTATTTTGAGCTGTTGATAAATCTTTGTGTTTGCTCAGTATTACAAGATCATCTGCAGAGGCATAGGCCTTGATGCTTGTAGTTCTGAAAAGAGGGAATTTAAATATAGAATAAATAGAAGAGGTCCAAGATTGGAACCTTGTGGAATGCCAGACTTAATGTTGTAGATCTTACTTTGTTTTGTGTTTAATTTTATTCGAGAATTTTCTGTTTTTTAAATACTTTTCTATCAATTTATTGATTTTCCCTCTTATTCCTAAATTATGCAATTTCTTTACTAAGATATTGTGATTTACGCGATCGAAAGCTTTACTGAAGTCAATGAAAATTACTAAATTATATAGGCTTTTATTTATTTTATTTATAGGCTTTTAAATGATTTATAGTTTCATTAAAGTTATTTAGAAGGTTGATAGTGCTCGAATTTCTTTGATAGGCATATTGTTCTTTTTTTAGTATGTTGTAATTTATTACATTGATAGATAGGATTCTATTATTTTTGAAACGTTTGATAGAATTGAAATAGGTCTATAATTTTCTGCCATATCTGCTTTACCCTTTTTATAAATGGGAATGATTTTGGCAATTTTCCATGCTGATGGATAAATACTCGAATTGAACATGATTTTAAACAGCTCACTTATTAGTTCTGCAAAAATCTCCTTATGTTCCTTTATATCTTTTGTCTTAATATTATCAATTCCCACTGAATTTTTGTTTTTCATATTGTCAATTAAACTAATTATTTCGCTTATATTTGGTGGAAAGAATGCCATGGATTGAAGTTGACTGCTTGTGTTATCTCTGTGCTCCTTGAAATCGCAATTACAATTTTCATTGATATATTTCAGTCTGAACGTTTTACTTAGTTTATCATTTGCTGTTTTTATACCATGCTTTTGTGTGAATCTATCGATTTGTGTGTTGTCTTTTGATTTTTTTTTTATTTATTTCTGAATTGATAACTCTCCAAATTTTTGCAGTACTGTTGTTATTAATATTTAATGTTTTATGATAATGATTGTTTTTGGTTTTGTTAATAATATTTTTTACCCAATTTCTTTTCTTTTTGTACTGTTCTTCGTATTTTGTGTTGGTCCTGTTATTTTTGTATTTTTTAAATAATTCATCTTTTTCTTTTGTGTGTTTATGTATATCGTCTGTCATCCACTGTTGTTTGTATGAGTTATGTTTATCATTGTTTCTTCTACTTTCTATATCATTTACGGCTTTTTTCTTTTTTACTGTTTTATATGTATATAATCTGGCTTTATTGAAAAATGTTGATTAGTTTACTTATGATTTTGTTTGCGTCAGTTTCTATGGTATTTTTTATGTTTGTTATAAGTTTTGTAGTATTCTCTTTAAAGTAGCTTTCGTCCATTTTTGTGTTTCTTATGTTGTTGTTTTTATGTTTTGAGTTAATGGTCTGCTCGTTGAGGGTATGATATTCTATTATGAGTGGATAGTGGTCAGATATATCGATTCTACTTATGTTTCCAGTTAATGTGGCATTGTGAATTTTTGCAAAACAATGGTCTATACAAGTGGTGGAAGTATTTTTCGCCGTTTTTACATTTCTAGTTATTTCGTAGATATAATTTTTGAGGTCAAATGATAAATAGGTTTCCAAGTATTGTAGCGTAAGTGAATCTTGCTTTAGAAGTGAATCTTGCTTTAGAACAATTTAGGAATTAATTTAGGAATTTCTTTTTTTTTTTTTATTTACTTTATGCAATTTTAGTTTTTGCTCCTTTGTGATATAATTGAAATTCATTGAAACATTATGTTCATTTCAGTAGTAGGATTTTACTCAGAGCATGATCATCAGAGCTTTTTCCTACCTCCTACGTTCTTCTGAGACTTAATCTACTAAATCTGTAACTGGATTTATTTCATTTACTAAGATTTCCTTTTTATTTCTGATTATGAATCTTTTATTCATTTTGTATAGATGATTATATTATATTATAGTTTATTCAGAGTATTTTTATTTTGTTTTAAGTTAAATCAGAATATAGTACATGTATAAACATAATTGGTTAGACATAAAAAAACATAGCAACTGCATTAATACTTTAAAACAACTTGTAAAACTAAATTTATATAGCATTAATAAATTATGGCTTTCACCTGTGCGAGCGGCTTTCACTTGTGTGAACTAACAAAGATCAGTAGAGTTCTTTTTCATGCTACAACTTAACCCTAGCATGTTCGACATCACTTTTGCATTAACAATGTCTCTTCTTTTAACACTGTCTTTAAGTTATTCGTTAATTGTTCATTTAAAGATTAAATGAACTCTTCTATCTATGTGTATCATTAATAGATTCTTGCTCAATTCCTCGAACTATAGTTCCCACAAATTCTAATACAACAGTTACTTAATCAGGTCTGTGTCTTGAATGTTCATGGTTTTTAAAATATGTGTCCTTGTGAAATAATAGTAAGAATGAATACATTTACTTTAGATTTGGTTGCACACACGAGATGAACAGGGATAGTTCGGTTGGATCCTATACGTTTTGCCTTGCTTGCTTCCCGGCATAATCCCAAAATGGCGGCGTCCGTTCCAAATAGAATGTCCTCAAACTCTGGATCCTAAAGGTGATTCATTTCGCACTGTAACTCTATGAATAACTTCTTGGATTCATTCTTCTTTGGGAGAGAGTTTGCTTTACTTAATATCTAAGTAGAAATCATGGATCCTTCTTTATCCTTGATCCATATTAAATCAGGAACCAATATTTGCGTCTGTCTTTTACGCCATTTCTTTTCCACTGTTCTCTGTTTTTCAATCACCACGGGCAACGCATCATCCTGTCTTTTTGTTGCGCGCGCTGTTCATTGTTGTCATCTTGACAATTATAAATACAATTAATGCCTGGCATGTTTTCAATTAAATTCTTGGCTGAATAATATTTTTCCACAATTGTAATTTGCCATTTTCAAAATGAACTAAATTATTAAATATAAGCTTTGAAAATCTACATTTTGTATTAAGCGAAATAAAGTAAGTTTTTCACTCCTTCATTAAGATAAGGGATTCCCAAACTTTTTCGGTTCCGGCACCCGCAGGCCAAAAATTCTGCTTTCTTCAAAGATTTGAAGTATCCCGCGGCCATATTTTAGGACCACTGTTAGATCACTGTTGATGTGTTTTATTTTTTTGATTGGATGGTGAAAGCAGAACAATTCCTTATTTATTTTTTATTCAAGTTTAGTCACAGAAGTATTCCTGCTGTTCGAATATACATTCTTAGCAGGAATACTTGCTGGATTATATGCCTAAAAAAATCTTAATACAGGCACGGACTTCAAATATTTTTTAAATTGAAGAACTAAATTTAACGTGCAGAAAAAATGCGATGATAACGTGTCATCGGGAAGGGTGGATCGGGCTGATGAGTCCCCAATAAGGACGAAACTGCCGTTCCCCATTCCGTCTGTTGACAAACTCAGAAGCATGTTTTGTTTTGTTTATGTGCAGACTTTGATTTCCTTTCTTAATAATTTTTTAATTGAATTTTTGAATATATTCGAAATATTTGAATTATGAATTGGAATTCAAATTTTTTTAAGGTCTAAACATAATCTAAACAAGTAATCATCGTAATACAATAACAAAATCTTACTAAAAGAAAAAAAAAATATTGTTAGAGCATAATATATATTGTGCTCACGCCGAAAGATGAAACTCCCAGAATACAAAGCAGATTATAGATTGTCCTTTTCTGGCCGTTCGCTAACATTCAAATAGAAGAGGTCGCTTCTCTTCTATTTGAATGTTAGCGAACGGCCAGGAAAGGATAATCTATAATCTGCTTTGCATTCTGGGAGTTTCATCTTTCGGCGTGAGCACAATAATATATGTAAAATCAACTCTTTCTAAATCCATTGCCTCACTCGCCCATCCACAATTCCTGCCTATTGTTTCATTTTTTTGTCAAATAGAAACTTTTCGTTTGACTGCCTCTGAGTCACAACAATGACTTCATTCATGATAAGTATTGAAAAATTATAACAACAATTTATTTCGTATAAATAGTTTTATATTTGTTTATATTGTCCAGTAACTTGATTTTTGAAAAAGTACTATACAGTAATATACGGGAGAGTTTCCAAAATTTCATATACAGTAAACTCCCGATTATCCGCGGAATTGGGTGGCGCGGCAACTGCGGATAAGCGAATTCCGCGGATAATCCGAAATAGGACGAAAGTCTTCACAAAAATGCTTTTAAGATGTTTTATTTACATTAAAATGGCAATACATACAGTTACAGTACATACATTATAAACAATTATTTTATTTTAAATTATTTATTTATTTTTAAATTTTATTATTACGGGAAAGCCATCCCGTAATTTAGTGCAACATGCCCGCCTAAGCTCCGCCCCACAAGGTCGTTCTTTAAATTGTTTGTCTATAATTGTCTTCACTTACTTTGTTAACCTCTTTTATTGTTTACCTTATTCTATTATTTAATTTTTTTTTTAATTCCGTAATTTATTGTACAATAAAAAAAAATGGAAACAGGAGAGGTCCGTGGATAATCGGGAGTTTACTGTATATTAAAAAACTTATTTAAGCAGTGTAGTACATTGTCATCATGAAATCATGGTTGAGAGAGAAAAAAAATTGGCCATTATTTATTTTGAATTCCTTTTAGAAGATCCCTAGTTCTGTAAACAATAAGCCGACCACGAAGTTACCCGAGAAAGGCTTATTCATTGGTGACGTCATTGGTCCTGTTGACGAAGTTGGTTGTACTTTATCACAAACACAAAAAAATTGTAAGATTTTGGATTATTTTTTTTTAAATTTTAAACTAATTACTTTCTAAAAATTCTAGTTTCTAATTTTTAAAATATCACGGAATTTTATTTTATCAGGACAATTTTAGATAATTTGCCCAAAGTTTTACGTTAATAATAATTTGTTATGTTATCTATTTCCCATCTGTAGAATTAATCCAGTAGTCGAATCTTCAACTTCTTTTTTTTTTTCTTTATTCTTTTTTACTTCGCTCAGTCTTTATTTCTCCTTGGATTTTCGAAAACATTACCTCGAAACGAGCAAGGTGTATGAAAGTTAGCTTCGATGATGCAGCTTTGAGCCTTTGACATCACACACCGTTCTCGCAAAGTGTTATTTTTAGACTTGAAAAACAAAAGCGATACAGAAAACTCCGATTTGAATTATAAATATGAATCCCATCCAAAACATTTCATGTAAAATAAGTTGCCAAGACTCACATGCTCATAACGCTTTCAGTGTTAAAAAGATATGAGATCTCATGTAGAGCCAAGCCCCTAACTCTACAAGGCCTAACTCTACAAGCCCTAATTCTAAAAACCCTGTATCTTGGTCAAAAAGTATGGCTTGGCCGTTTCGTGGCTGTCGCACAGACAATCCCATGGAGTTATGTAAAGGATATGGAGTATGCCAAGGCATACTTTTTGACCAAGATAGTAGGGTTTTTAGAGTTAGGCCTTGTAGAGTGAGGGACTTGGCTTTACATGAGATCGGATAACTTTTTAACAGGGAAAGCGTTATGAGCATATTGGCAACGTATTTTACATGAAATGTTTTGGGTAGAATGAAATAGTTCCATGAAACGGCCAAGCCATACTTTTTGACCAAGATATAGGGTTTTTAGAGTTAGGGCTTGTAGAGTTAGGCCTTGTAGAGTTAGGGACTTGGCTCTACATGAGATCTCATATCTTTTTAACACTGAAAGCGTTATGAGCATTTGAGTTTTGGCAACTTATTTTACATGAAATGTTTTGGGTGGGATTTCATTTCTTTTTATAAGATGAGATCTGATAACTTTTTAACAGTGAAAGCGTTATGAGCATGGGAGTCTTCGCAACTTATTTTACATGAAATGTTTTGGGTGGGATATACCTATCAGAAATTGTTATATAATAAAGAACCGGAACCCCCTTTATGAGGGGTTGGAGGGTGAAAGTTACAGATTTCTTAATTTGTTTGTTGTCTGTGTGTTAAACCTAGCCTGCATACCAAATTTCAACTTTCTAGGACTTCAGGAAGTACCCTAGAGGTTTTGATGATCATGAGTCAGTCAGTCAGTCAGTCAGTCAGTCAGTGACGGAATTGACGTATTTTAGGTATTAATAAAATCCAAAGTATAAAAGCTAGATAAATGAAACTTAGCGTATTTCATTAGTATGGTAACTGCATCTTATCCTGAAAATTTGAGCTCTCTAGTATTATCCAGGCCGAAGCTATGAGGGTTCGATAATACATAACCAGAACACCCCTTTATGAGGGGCTGCAGGGTGAAAGTTCCGGATTTCTTAATTTTTTTGTTGTTTGTGTGCTAATCCTAGCCTGCATACCAAATTTCGGCTTTCTAAGACTTCAGGAAGTACCCTAGAGGTTTTGCTGATCATGAGTCAGTCAGTCAGTCAGTCAGTCAGTGACGGAATTGACGTATTTTAGGTATTAATAAAATCCAAAGTATAAAAGCTAAATAAATGAAACTTAGTGTATTTATTAGTCTGCTAACTGCATCTTATCCTGAAAATTTGAGCTCTCTAGTATTATCCAGGCCGAAGCTATGAGGGTTCGAAAATACGATGAAACGCTTCCAGAAAAGGTACGTAGTGCCCTTCCTGCCTTCGGCTCGTCTTGGCAGGGGCACTGCCGTGCCCCCAGATACATAATAATTTAAAAATGAATATAACAATATATTTCTTCATATTGATTTATATAATTATCAATGGGACAGGCAACAGGAAACCACCCCAGTATCTTTCCCCAGGCATTTCTGGGAGTTCCATGCGAATTCCATAGAATTGGACCTGTCTCCGGACAGAATACTATGGATGGATGGATGGATAATTATCAACTTGAAGATTTGAATGATCAGTTACTAGAATGGGCAGTGGTGTATTTTTATCAGTAATGCAGTAGCAATATAAAAGTGATAATAACCACTGTAATAAGAAAAGATTATTTCAAATTTAACAACATTTAATAGCCAAAAAAAATCTTAGTTTACCATAATAAAGAAGCAAAAGTTATTGATTTCTGAAAGTTATTACTGTAATTTGTCCATTGCTTCTTTTATACTTTTCAAGTGTCATATCCATTGTATAATTTTCATTTACTTTCCAACTTAAGAAAAATTGTGGATATTTATATATCATTGTAGTTGGTATTCATTACAAGATATTGTGCTTACGTCTAATGCCGATGCCATTACGTTAAATTCGACACTCTTATTGTTCTAACAATTCATCAACAAGCAGTGTCATATATAGTACTTGCCTTATTTATCCTTGAAGAAGCCTTGTATACTTAAGGCAAAACCGGTGTAACTATTTTTTAATTGTATATAATATTTTTTAGCTTTAATTCCAGTGTTGGTCCATTTTCATCAATTGATATGGACATGTTAAAAGTGATTGTGTTTGTTAGTATAACAACTTTTCTTAGAGTTCTTTAAAACTGTCAAGTTTAAACTTTTCAATTTCTAAAAAGAAAAAAAGCTTTTTACAAAATATTATTTGACTGAAGAAATATCTTTTAAGGTAAGTTAATTTCACTGAATATTTCCTATAGGCGTTACAAACCCCTATCAATCCCCTCCCCTTCATTCCGCCGATGTAGTTCACAGTAAAACCTAATGAAATTTTTAAAAATTCAGAATTATCGAAGAAATTTCAGAATAACCCTTCTGTCCTCCATTATGACCTGGTGATAAAGTGAACCTAATTTCATTCAAAAGAGTTTATTTTTACTTTCTTTTTTTTAAATACTTTGCAAAGTTTTACCTAATTAATAATAATTATTAAAAAACAATTAAAATAAACTTTTAAATCAATTTTTATAGTGTTACAAATTTTAGGAATAGATTAGTTGATTTCATGTTGATTGCTATAAATGTAAATCAGCTTTTTTCCGTTAAATTTACAGTTTTACAATTAAAATGTGTTCTCATAATTTTCTGGATCTTTAATTTATTTATTGTGGCAACGAACAAGAAGCCATCTTCAGTGCATATCGTGATTCTCGTTTTCCTTTTATTTAGTGAATCCTTTTATCGCTTCCTCGGGAAGTGCTAATCCTGGCAACAGCTGCTAATTGCATGCCACTCTGAAGAGAGCGCCGTTAATGAGCAAGCAGTTATCGATTGCCAACACCAGGGGGCCCTCGCTACCAGCTACATCAAAAACAGGCGTACCAAAGGAAACTGTTTTTTTTCTTTTTTTTCCCTTTAACTCTGCGAGAAAAATGGAAGGAAAGTAGTTAGCAGGTCTGTTTGAACGATAGCAGCAATGCTCTTGAGTTTCGCTCGAGGCCAATACAAATTAGAAGTAGGTTTGAAGTTAAAAAAATTAAATTTAGAAGAGGAAACGATGTTCTCCGATCAAATGCAGTTTATTATTACATAAAAAAGAATCCTTTGCTAAATGGATACTCTAAAAAATCATAACTATTTGATTATTTTTAAACGAACTTACCCCAAAAAAACAATTATCGCTAACTAGAAGATAAGGAAAATAAATTTGTCCAAATATATTTACTTTATATATCAGATAAGTAATATAAATATTTGTATATTTAATAATATCTTATTAAATTATTAATAAGCATCATGTTAATTTACATAAAATTTTATATTAGATCTTTAATTGATAATCGTTAATAAATATATTTTAAAAAATGAAATATAGCAAACCGTTAAAATGAACTGAAAGCTTTATTCTTTGTTTTTTGTTAATTTTTACAATGAATTATAATTTAAATATCAGTATAGTAGTTTATAAAAAAGAAGGGTTTGACATACCGTCCATTGGTTCCAAAGTGCGGTAACTGACTTTTTGTCATTTTTTCCATTTTTACTTTCAGTGAGTGCCAAAGTGTGATTTCTGTCAGTTCCAACACTGACATTGCGAATATATTCATCTTTTTCAATTTTGTAGTGCTGACCATCGATTTCACTGAATGTTTCAAATCTTTACTGGCGATTTTCTCAGAACTTCAAAAAATGAGTTATCTCACTTTGGAACCAATGGGACGATATACGGTCATTACGTAGCGATCTATTTTGTCTAGAACAAACGTCACCAGTCATGACGTCATCAACTTGAACTCCGAGCAGTCAGTCCAAGATGGTGTCGTTTTCTGATCGCACAAGCGCGACAAAGAAAGGAAAATCTCTGCATAGCCAAGCAAGGGGAATAATGTGGAACACAAACAACATAATAATAATAACATAAAAATGTATTCGTTACTTTTATATATCAGTAATTATTGATCTAATTGGGAAAAAAAACACGCATTTATATCGTTATTAAGCATTATGGTCTGAAGAAACTTCAAACACTGTAATGTGACATTGTTTTCTTTAGGTTAAAGATTCAACAATACAGTGTTATTGTTCTCTTAACTTTTATTCAGTTCTTACAACAATCTGAATTGAATCGTTAACTTATTTTCTTGTTTTCTGAATCTAAGCCTTTAAGGAATGCGCGACAGCTGTTCTTTCGTTCTGCATTACTCTTTTGCAGCATTTATTTGAAGGGATCATCTTCATTCTCATCAGTTATGATGCTTTAAACTCGGATATTCGGTTCGTGTAATTAAGTTTCTAGAAAATACTTCTAGAATTTTCTAAAAACTATACAGATGAATTTAGAAGGGAGAGTGGTAGGAGATATAATCAAACTATTAATGATTATTTGATGTGACAGGGGGAGATTGATGAGGGATGATGGCGGTTGCAAAACAAACCAAACATGGATCCAAACAAACAACCAAAATAAAAAAAAAAACCTTTCCTAATTTAAATCACAGAAACAAGAAATGTATTTGAAGTTAAGGAAGGCCAACACACTGAAGTAAGATGAAAAAGTTTATGTGCATTTAAAAAATGATTACGACCGGTTTCGCCTTTCTTGATACAAGGTTTCTTCAAGTGACAATAGAATACATGAGACATGGCTTTTTTAAGCCCTTACAGCACCAATAAGAATTAAGCAAGAAATTAACATAATCGATGAAATTTAGGCTGACATGCCGAAAGACTATTGGAGGATTTAAATAAATACATTTAGAAAGAAATGCATTTGTTTTTGAATATCCACAAAAGTAAAACATATAAAGTGATAACTTTTAATCCTCTTCATTAGTGTACCCAGAAGATGTGTTTGGCTGACGTTTATGAAAATTATTTGGAAAGATATTGGGATAAGAACCTTCCAACCAAACAAAAAAAATCTATGGTTTATTGCTTTTTTTTTTTCAGATGCAATCGTTAGTTACAACTCTTATCAATTGTCCCTCAAGCAAGCCAATGATCATTTCGTATTTTGGGACAATTAATAGGGAAGAATGTCATATTTTATATTTGAGACTTCTTATAAACACAACAAACGACAGACCTTTTGTTTATAACAGAGAAGCAGTCAATAGCCAAGTCTTGTTTCTCCTGAAAAAGAGATTTTAAAGTTAGGTAGGATATTTTAAAGCTAACTTTAATTAAAAGTGTTCAGTTAAGTAGCTAATCCCTAAAAGGCTTCGATTGATGTTGGGTTTTTTATGATATAATGACAAAGCCAATAATTATATTTAATACATTTATAGAAATCCCTGGAACTTTTGAAAAATCAAAAAAAAAAAAAAATGTTTAATTAAAGTTAAATTTTGCTGTTAGCTTCCTATTATATTTCATTAATATTTTAAAATGGACTTAAACTTAACATTGCAGCTGCCTGCATCGATGGAATTGAAATCATCGTTAGGCTTATAAAAGTCTTACACAAAGCAAATGATACCAATGGTATAGAAGCAGACTTAATGAAATGAAGGCTTCCGATGTTAATTATATTTATATGCTTTGGTTATTACAGGGAATGAAATTTAATCACTCAACAATTTGTTTCATTTGAATTTAATCTCCTGTGAAAATGACACCGAATCCCTTGAAATTTTAAGATTGCTTCTCATTGGCTAATTAATTATTAATTAAACAATCTTGTTTATTTAACTTTAAAAATTACAATAGGTGATTTTACTAGCTTCTCGTAAACGATTTTCTATGCAGATTCAGTTTCGTTTATGTTTATCAAATGTAATGATTTCCAAAATACAGATAAAGAATAACTACTTCAATGTAAAGTCATTTAAAGATACGTTGATGAAATCTTTAATTAATTCTAAAATTTTCAGCTTTTAATTACTAAAATCTTCAAATCATAAACCAATTGGATCATTTGACCATTTCAAGCTTTATTCTATTAATTCTCACTTAATCATATCACTTCACAAAACCCCTCATCCCTTGAACATTATGTTTTAATTAATGATATGATTAAAGTTAATTTTGTTATAATTTTTGTTATATAAATATCTTATATTTCCACTTATTTTCCCGTTTTAATAAAAATACTTTTGTTGTTGTTTTCTCGCGGCACACCCTTTGAGAATCGCTGCTTTAGACCATTGTTGGGTTTGTAAAAATAGCTCATGCTTTCTTTCTATTAGGTCGTCGGAACAACAAAACTAATTATAAATAATTATTACTATGATTTAAAAGAAAGAAAACATTATTCACTGTTATTATTAGCCATCTAACAATGATCAAAAGAAATGAGATCATCTTGAAAATTGACATCAATTTATGATCATTATTTAAGCTTCTCTCCTTATGATTTTTGAACATTTTTTTTTCTTTAAGTGAATCCAAGTTAGTGAGAGAGAGAGACAGGAATTCGTGTTTTCGTCTTTTTTTTTATTTTCTGTGCTGCTGTTAAACATCATTTAACTTTATCTGAAGTATTTCTTCAACATTAAAATTAAAGGAATTGTTATTGTGAAATACTATTACTATTACTACTAGTAATAATAATAACAACAATATTTTTTTTTTCTTAATTATTTCAAATTACATTTCAGTTCCGTTAGGAATAAAAATCCCTATCAAACGGGTTCTGGGATTAAGTAGTTATACAAATAAACACAATATATAAAAAATACACAATAAAGAAGTGTAGTTAATAGATAATATTAGTGAAGATTATACAATGAAATCTTTAAAAGTTTTAATTGCATAAAATTAAATAAAAAGAAAAGAAAATTAATCACAAAAGTAAATACAATTATATATAGAATTACATCTTTTACATAAAAAAAAACAAAAAAAATAATATTTAATACAAAAAATGCAATTAAATGCAATTAATAAAATATCATTAAGATTTTTTTTTTAGTTATTTTCAATAAGCTATTTTTATGATAAATAAATATTTTTGATTTTTCAGACGATATTTGTATTCATATCATTTATAATTATTCTTTCCACATTGAAATTAATTTTATTTTGACCGTAACTATTAAAAACTGGAGGATAAGATGATTTTATTTTACTTTTTTGTCTAAGATTTAACATTTTGATTGCTATTATTTTTTATTTCCAACATTTTATGATAATAATTGTTGAATGATGGAGTCTCAGATTCGTATGTTTTCGAAATGTGATGATAAACAGGATATTGAAAGTAGCTTCTAAGTTCTTTAAAACACTTCTTGTTTCAGTTTCTGAATTTGAAACAATTATATATATAAGATATGGATATAATTTTAGGAGTGCGACTGCTGAGATTACTGTATAAATCCACTTCTATTTCTTGCTATGCTTTTCCATAGCTCTTTTTTTATTATATAATGTGACCAATGATGTCATTGTAGCATTTTTCTTTCTTTTTTTTGTATTGATATCATTTAATCTGTGCAACCCAAAAGAAGGAAGTTAATTCTAAAAACAATGGAAATTAATTCCAGAAATTGTTTTTCTATTGAAAGCATATCTTGGGAATAAAATATTTGCAATGAAACACCAAACACCGTGTAAAAACATCGCTAGCCTAAAATATTGCCTTAAATAAAATAGAGCATTTATTAAACATAATACGTATATAACTTTTTATTTATGAAGTTATATATTTCTTCTGTAATGTTTTTTAATTGGGTTGAAAATGAAAATGGATACGATGTTTTTAAAACACTGCAATTTTCTTTTAGTTTATTTCTTTTAGTTTTGTGAGACGCCTTGAGATTTTAAAACGCAGTTTTCATCGAAATTTAAGGAATTGGTTGCATCTTTAATGAAGAAACAATTAGGACTTGGTCTTCATTAAATATGGAACTGAAAATAGCTTCCCATAAGATAGTTGATCAGCGGAGGAGCCATATGATGTCCAACTGAGGCTTTCAATTATTTACGCGGGAGACAAGATGGGATTTTGTCAGCCGGCAGCCGAATATTCATGAGCTAACCCTGATTGTGCATTTAGTTGGATTGCGTGACCGCAACAGTAGCGGCTCGAGCGGTTGCGGGTTCGAATTCTCCGGAATAAGAGAGACCCAATGGACAGAGCAGTTGTTGTCGGTGGAAAACCACTTCCGAGGGATTAGATCTCAAATACAAAATCCAGTCAAATCCTTTTGTTTAACTTGAAAGACCTTTTCCTTTTTTTTCTTTTTTTCTTTTTTCTTGTTTAAAAAAGATAATAATAGAACTTCTTAGGTAGGAAGTTATAATTACATCGCTACTGTTTATAATTGAAATAATAAAAATGTTAAGCCTTAACAAGAAGTTCTTTAAAGAAGTTAAAGCCTACTTTCAGTTAAAGGTTGTCCTTAAAATTCCTTTTAGGCTTCTGATACTTATATGAGAAGCCTTCTAATCCCGCTTTGTCCGTCTGTCTGTGGACAAGTATCATTAAAATATCATTAAATTATCATTAAAATATCATTAAATTATCAATGACAACAATCACAACAATCGCAACAATTGTCTTTTGCTTGCGCAACAATCACATTTATAATACAGCTCTAAAACAATCACAACAATCACAATAATTGCAACAATTGCGCCTTTCGCAACAGTCACATTTGTAATAATAAGGGAATTAAAGCAGTATCAATATTATATTTTCTTATACGTATCAGAAGCCGTTGCGAAGCATTGTGATTGGTTTACTAATCGCTATCACTACCTTGTTTTCTTTTATTTTACTTAGTCGTGAAACTAAAAAATAAGAAAAGTCTCTTATTTACTTTTTAAATTAGATGCACAAACAGTTGACTTTTTCAGTAATTCTGAAAAAAAAATAATAAAAATAAAAATTCAATCCTTTTTACTTACTCCAATCCGATTAATTTTGCATTTTATCAAAGCATATGAAAGTAGTGAATTAGCTAAAAGGATCAATATCCATTGTTTAGATATCACTGTGTCAGTTCTAATACTTTTCTGTGGGAATTTTTATCGCGCTGCTGGTAGGACTCACTCAGAAACAATCACAAATATAAAAGTTAGATTGTCTTTTGTCTTTACATACCAAGTTTCAAGGAGATCCATCCAGTGGTTTTTAAGTCATATTAGAGAGAGACACACTTTCAATGATTTGAAGAGAATTGGTGTTAGAATATATAAATTTCAAAATCTACATGTTACAATATTAACATGTTATAATAACGAAAATTAATTAAAAGAGGTGTTAAAAATGCGTCAAATAATATTACAATGATATTAATTTAAAGTAAACAAATTAATTTTTTAAGTAAAAATTTTAATCAATTGAAAATGTTTTTTCAGTTTTACCTTGTTATAAAAATGTTCATATTAGAATATTTAAATTTAAGAGAAAAAAAAATACATCTTTTTTGTTTGTATTGTCTCCTCACACAGTTAAAGGAAGTTAACCAACTGAAAAAGACAAAAAAAAAAAAAAAGCCTTGCATAAGCTTTAGTAAGAAAGTTAGAATATAAACGAATGTTCGAGAATATGTTTAGGGGATTTGAATAAAAATTCTATAATGATGTCTCCTTTCAAATTAATATAAACTGTTTTATTATAGATTATAAGATTAGCTGATAACAATTTGACCTTTATAATATAATCAAACAAAAGATCAAATTGTTACCAGCTAATCTTATATTTTTAGAGATCATACTTATTTATAATATAATCAAACAAAATAAGTATGATCTCTAAAAATATAAGACTGAAAGGAATTCACGAGCCATCAAAATATTGATTGATATAAACTAATTTTCGATTGAATAGACTGAAATAGTATCCAGTTTAGACAAAGCAGTTAAAACTCTTAAATTCCGATTATAAATCAGTCCATTATTATACTGAAAATCTCTGTAATTTTAGATTAAGAATAATATAATATGAAAAACTAAATATGAAATGTGATGCATTACTTTTGATTTTCTTAAAGGCACAGTGTTTCGGTTCTTACATTCAATTAGCATTAATGGTCTACGGAAAGTTACTCAGATCTCTACAGATGACTAAACTCTCAAATACACTTTGAATTATATATCTCAAATATCAAAAAATAGAGACTTGCAGGCTGTATTTGTGAATGATATTTTAAACGAGCTTTTTCATTGTAAATAAAATAAATTTTAATTACGTCACAGCAAAAAACAAAGAAACACATAAGTAAGGATTCATTGAGCTGATTTTAGTATTTTGATACCGGGAATCCAAGACAGTTGTTTCTGTTTTCCTAATATCATCTGCTGGATTCGCCCAGTATCTTACAGCTTAGTGATGTCAAGAAACATATAAAGAAAACAAAATTCAACAAAGCAACAAAGAAAACTAATTCAACAAAATTCAACAATATATAAATTAAGAATAAAAAAGGCCAGTCATTTAATCCCAGCTAGCAAACTCTTAGCGGAAAAAGAATTAATAATAGCAAAAGAATACATATAATAACAAATTTAACGTGCGGAAACATAATGACATCACAATAAAAAAAAAAAAAACGCACATAAGTAAGGATTCCCGGTATCCAAAATACTAACAGTGAATCCTTCCTTATCTGCGTGTATAATATTTAATTTGGTGTCATTATGATTTCTGCACGTTAAATTTGTTGTCATAAAATAAATTTTAATTTAAGAATTATGCCAGTGTTTAAAACGAAGATTTGTAAACACTTATGTAATGTCACAACAGAAAGGAAAATAATTATAGTAGTGGATGTTTTTTCCTGCAGCAATGAATCACTCTGGTGATGGACTGGTCTGAAGATATAAGAGCGATAATGGACGGACGTGAAGATTTTCCATGAAAAAATGTAACAAAGGAAATGTGTAACAACTCAGGAAACTATTTAACGTTAGTGGAACGAAAATATGGATTATCGTTCCAAACATAGGAGAACAAATTATAGTGAATTATAGAATACACAATTTATAGAATTAATCTTGGAAGAGAGAAATCTTTCATTACATTTTGAAAATGTTACGATAATGGAAATTTACGTCAGATTATCCAAGATTTAAGTACATTATATCAAATAATAAAGACTTGAGGAAGTAACCATTACGATTTATTCTGTAGTGAGTGTTGCTGTGACGAAAAGTGTTAAAGATGTATTGTTCTAAATAGGATACAAATATTTATAGGCATTATGATTAGTTGTTCATCCTAGTTATTTAACAAAATCATCCCAAAAATATGTAATATGGATACTTTGTCATTCAATCATACTACGAATTCCAAAAGCGTTTATTGAGAAGTACTATACAAAACTAAGTTGTTTATAGTTAGTTTGACTATTGTAATACTCATTAGTTATGAAGAGAACTTCAAAGTATTTTGGTATGGAGAAAGCAAATTGAAAAGGAAATAAATAAAAACAATATTTATATTAAAAATTAAATAAAGAAATAAATAAACTAAGAGTATTTTATTAAAAAAAAATTTTAAAATATCTCAATTATAAAAAAAAAAAAGAAAAAGAAAAGAGAAAGGCCTGGTTCCTTTCTCTCGTGGTTCAGACTGACTTTCTTACCTCAACTTCTTTTATTGACCTTTTCTTCCGCCTACTTCATATGAGAACGCAGAGTTAACCTTTTATACTTTGCTCTCCTTGAAACCCACCTTGTTAAGCTAAAATAATGAATTGATGTTTGAACCTTTAATTACTAAAATGAGTAATTAGAACATGTAGATTTTTTTTAAATGTGTGATATTTTAAATGTCGGTATTCACTTTGATAAACACGTTAAAGTTCAGAATTCAATAAAAAACAATTAAGTTGCTTTCCCTGTAGATCTAACGATAAGATCCATTTTATTAGATGTTGACATTTATTAAGATTATTATTTGACTTTTGATAATAAATAAAGTACGAACAAAGTCGGCATTTTATACATTGCAGTCTTCTTTTTTAATTAGTACTTTAAAATCTGTTTAAAATAAAAATCCATTTAAAAATCTATTTGTATGTATTTGTATATCTTGAATTCCAAGCATCGCAAGAGACCTTCTTCTTATAATACCTTCTTATTAAAAAGATCGTCAAAGCCAATCATTATTCGCCCTCAGGAAGTTTCCAGAAGGATCACGTGTCGTAAAATAAACTCGAACTGAAAAAAAAATTAGAGCAAGGCCTTTTTTTTTCCAGATGGAATGCAATTTGCAATCTATATTACTAAAATCTTTTATTTCTTTCTGTCCGGCGCAATTTTCTGTGAGAATGGAAATACAAATAAGTTTTACAATGAAACATCCGCGATAGGAATCGAACCTGCAACCTTCTGATCCGAAGTCATTATCCATTAGGCCATAGGGACTACAACTCTCTTCATATGGTTTTTTGACTTATATCTCCTTTCCCTTCCCCCATCAATAAGGAATGTATTCAACCTTTTTTTGAATCTCAAGATTGTTTATTTATTTTCCCATCCATCAGTTTATTTGTAATTCGAAACTGACAATTAGAACTATTGCCGAAACGTTGCAATATTTTAAATATTCTTACTTAACCAAATTCTATGTGATATTGAAAAATAAGTGCATGTACACGGCAGATGTTGGAGTAAAGAAAACAGAGGAAAGAAAGAAAGAAGCACTCTTTTTTTGAGGTGGAATATCGAAAAAATCACTATTTGTAACTCAGAAACCATCAATATTTGGAACACAAAAGCCACAGAAAAGTGACAATTAGAATAAAAAAGAGAATCAAAAAAGAAAGAAGCAGTATTTCTATTAGGTAGAATACTGCAACACTATTGTAACTCAGAAACACTGAAAAGTATCAATTGGAATAAAAAAAAGAGTCAAGAAATAATGAAGCAGTATTTCATTACGTAGAATACTGAAAAATCACTATTTGTAGCTCAAAAACAACTCACAAAGTAAGTATAATTTACTTGTATTTTTATAAAGAAGATAACTCGTCTAATATCCAGTACTATCCGGAAATTCAGTTTTGCCTCCTATATTCTCTCGCTATTCTTACAGCCTTGCCTTTGTTATTTGTAATCAGGCACCCCCATATCAAATTCAGGGCCCAGATACCAAATGCAGTAATGCCCCCCCTACCCCATAGGGTACGGTCAAAATCATAGATTCTTAGCCAAAAATATCGTGAAAACATCACACGATTTCATATTTCTATCTTTTAAACAAGTCACACTTGTTTTAAAGTTATTATCATAGTTTTTAGAGTAAATTATTTTAACACCAACATTTTAGAAATAAAGTTAAGAAAAAAGTTTAGAAATATTCGCTCGAGACAAATATTAAAGTAGAAAAGTAGTTTATATAAAATGTAGACTTAATTATAAAAAAAAAAGTCTAGAAGTGATAATTGAAAAAAAAAATCATAGGAATAAGCAAAAGATCTCAGTCGGGCCCCTTTTACGGCCGGACCCCGGTAGTGAGGGACCAACTGACCCCTCCCTTGTGGGGGCCCTGCTTGAATGGACTTCTGTGTATTACTCGAAGCCAAAAATTCATGGAGAAAACTCTAAAAACTTATTATAATAGGCTATCACACACAAGCTATGACTACTGAAGAAGGCTGGAGAATCTTACAGCCGAAATATAGTACATTAAATTAGTAGAAGAAATTTGGTGCTAAGAATTGTATAAAAAGTAAGAAAAAAAATAAAACATCATGTGCTCTACTACCATAGGGTTCAAGGCTAAACAGCTAGACATTCACTTTTATATTTATTAATCTAATATGGAAACTTTTTAGAAAAGGTTATTAATAAAATTTAGAATTGCATTGAGTTCCTCCTTAAAATTTTTAGCAATGGCTAAAAGACTTTAGATTCACAATCTTATGAGGAATCATTTAATCTGTTTCGAAGCAGCTCTTTCAGTGCTTTGTCAGCCATTTCTATTCTATGATAAAAAAAAAATTATTATAATCGTGATAATGAGTATTAAATTTGAACAAAAGGCTATTCTTAAAATTCAGGAATAATTTTCTAGTTGTTGTCCACTTATTAAAGAGTAATTAGTCTCGGATCCACTAAGACAAAGTCAATTGGTTGTGGATAATCTTCGTGAAATCACAGCAATGACAAATGGCTGATGAAGAAAAGCCTCTCTTTCTTTCTTAGCAGCAAATTTAACTTGGACAATGAGTTGCATTTAAGGAAGCAAAAGTAATTTAAAAAAAAAAAACCTTTTACAGAAGGAAGTGACTCCATTTAGTTGTTTGATGATCCACTGCATGACAAATGTCCCGTTGATCTGAATCAGCTGTTTATTTCGAGTGAAGAAAAAAAAAACACAAAAGTGGAAATGAGAAGATAAAACATCAATAAAATAGACAGGAGAATATTAACAATAGAATTTCAGTTGAATACTATTTTCAAATAAAAAATCTCGGAATAAGACAAAAAAGGAAATAAAGAAAAAAAAACTTTAAAAATAATGACTTTACGTGCATCCCTAAGAAAAGTTTACATTATGGAATAAAGTGAAACGTCGAAAGATGCGAGACTTCTTAATCTTAAAGAGTTAATCATTACTTTCACGATTTAATCTCCTATCTTTTAACATCATATAGATGGCGCTTTGGATATGTCTTAGCTGAAGACATCAGAGAAGTAGTATAGATATGTTAGACACTCAGTTGTGAATGCTGCTTAACTTTTTAGTGTTTTATTGTTGTGATAGTATTTGTTCTTCACTTCCATGCAGTTAAAAACTCACTTCCTAAAATAAAGAAAAAAGAAAAAAGAAAAAAAAAATGGATGTCAAGGCTGAATGAAAAAATGGATGGTTTTTGAAGCTTAACTCCATTGCTTAAACTCATTGCACATGGATCCGAAAATCGGACGGCGGATCTAAAAATCGGACTATTTCACTTAAGGGTTTCCTTAATGGAACAATCTTTTTATTTTTATTTTATTTTCATTTATTTTAATTCTCCGAAATGAATTTCGTCTTAAGGAAACCTAAACGCTACTTTGATTTTAAGAAGAAAACTACAAAGACACAGAAGCGTTGTTTGAAATACAGTGAATTCTCCGAAATGAATATTCGTCTTAAGGAAACCTAAACGCTGCTTTGATGGTCTTCTTAAAAAGTACAAAGTCACAGAAGCCGTTGTTTGAAATACAGTGAATTCTCCGAAATGAATGTTCGTCTTAAGGAAACCCTTAAGTGAAATAGAATATGTCCGATTTTTAGATCCGCCGTCCGATTTTCGGATCCATGTGCAATGAGCTTTATATTGGAATTGAAGTATTCGACACAAAATATCTTTATTTATTGATTTTTTTTATTGGTGTTCCTTGTTTATTTTCAGACATTAATTTTCAAATCAAATTGCATGAAAATTGATTTTCTTAGATACTGCTTGAAAAAGCTTTTTAAAAAAAGTTCAGAAAACTGATTTCAACGAAATTTCAAACGAGATGATACATTTTTTGTAGTATTGTTATACATATAACGTTTCCTTAACATAATCCTAGAGTCAAATTTCTACATGCTAAGGTCATTTAGCTTACTAAACTTTGGCAAAATGTGTGTAAATTCAGGAAGTTTTCTTTCTGATAAATTCATGAAGACGAACATCTGGTATTCTCTGTTCCTTTGTTGGCAATTTTTGATAGGGTGTGATTGTAAAGTGGTTATTAGGTGACCAATAATAATCCCAATTGATATTAAGAGGTTCTGGAATTATGATAATTATGAGACATTGTTTATTAAGAATACAGATCGTCTTCAGCCTTAGTTTTTAGTCTGAATTGTAAGTTTTATGGTCACTGAAGCTCAATCAAGATGGCATGGAATTGTTTCCATTAGAAGAAATGTGTGTAATTGTCGGTTGTCTGAATTGGACGGTTTGGAGAATAGATGGTGATTAACCATTCTGAAGGATTTACGGTGATTAAAGCTCATGTTTCGTCTTCCAAATAATAAGCAAAGAATCCTTGGCTATAAAGGATGGTCCAAAGTTTCCGTTTGTCTGTGAAATACGATATTCACAGATCGGTAGTTATTACAAAAGCGAAATGAGAAGGACATCGTTTCAATGTGATGACAGCAGGAGGACAATCATTTGGAGGGACCAAGGGAGCTTCAGTACATTAGGAAGTGGAATGTTGGAACTCACTATCTAATAATAAGGGTTTGAGAATTATTTTTTGGTTGGGGCTTACAGAAAAAAAATACGTTATCCCCTTCCCATCTGAATCCTAGCTCGGCCTATGGATGATATATAAATATTGATATTAGATTTCCTTTACAATTTTTACATCGTTTGAAACCTTTCGATCAAAACCGGGCCTTAGAATTTTATTATTTCCTAAAATTGATAAATGTGAAAAGGTGATCCCGTGTAAACTTTTAAATGATTTCTCTGAAAACTTGAAATTAAAAAAAAAATGTGAATTTCTTGGTAATTAGACAGATACGTGGGAATCAATATTCAGCCTGCAAAGCTTAAATGAACAATAAGAAATTCACCAATTTCTTTTTTGGTGATTTTTTTTTTATTGTTCGTTAAAGCTTTGCAGGCTCCACATTAATTGCGACGATATTTCTTATTGTCCTGTGTATCGAGACCTCGCTGTTTACTAGTGACTGCTCCTAGCTGATGATCGCCATATTAGCGTGAAACAGCTGTTCTAGGATGTCACTTTGTAAACACTTGGTCTCACCCATTGATACGTTAGTAGCTTTGAGAAAAAAAAAATATTCTGAAGTGTCTAATTTCTAATTTGAACGCCTAAAATTTCTCTCCGAAGCAGTCCTACCTTTATTCAGTATCACTTGAAGCTCGCCTACTGTTTATCTATGTTTAAGCAAGGGTTGTGAATATAAGCGAGCAAAGGCAGCCAGGCTTCTGTTCCTTCGATCGGATACAGTGATCTCCTTTGTATTTGATAGAAATTCCTCTATACATTCATTCTCAATCTGTTTGGTCGTCTTGTTTCCACTGTGAGTAATTGGTTCTGTGAAGACAGTGTCGTTGAACCGTGTGTCGCTTCCCGAAGAGCTTCCCTTTGACCAATGAAGTGCAAATCTGCTGCTCTTGACAAAGGGACTGATGCAAAAGAGAGGCGAACACTTAATCCCCTCGCCATCAACCCCGCAGCCCGTTTTGGATCCGTTTCCGCCGAGGAAGCGTGCGTGGGAAAGTATTGGGCTAATTACTCCGTCGCAGCGGAAAATCTGGCTCTGACGAAATCGGATAATAAGTCCATAAATTTGCGTGAGTCTTAAGAGATAGGAGACTCCAATTAATCTCCGCTGGCTCCTAATGATACACGTGCTTGCATGCGGGCTCCTGAAAGAGGGGAAGAGCAGTTTCAATCGGCCCGTCTCTATCATCATCATCGTCGTCGTCGTCCTCCTCGTTTCTGGATTGCTTCGGCACTGTGGGTGGATGCGAGCAAGAGGAGCAAAATGAAATGGGTTCAATGAGGCTCGAACGCAGAAACGAGCTCGCATCTATTATTACGTCCTCCATTTCAATAAGCAAGAGAAATAAAAACGGAGCTTCAATCATTTGGTAGATAAAGGGGGAGGTTGTACATGTAACGCTGCCTTAACATCTCACGCTATTGACAGAACGTACCCGGAATTGGAAGCAAAGACTGTAAAGATAGATAATTTACTTTTCAAATATTCCAGCCGTTTTAGAAATGGTCAAATCAAGATCTATGGTATTACAAAAGCTAAATGTACGCAGAATTTTATAGTGCTATGGTGCTTTTTTTTTTAACAATTTTTTATTCAGAGGCATGTAAACATAGATGTTGTGTTGATTTCTTTCAAGATGTTTTATAATATACCTGATAAAAATTGCAAGAGTTGTAATATTTATAAAAGAAAAATAATTAAAGTCTCCTTTCTGTTTATTCTTTCTTGAAATCGATTAAAAAAAATTTTCAAACAACTTTAAAAAGATTATTTTTATTTTTCTCGTTCATGAATTTTGAAACTTATCAAGGAAAATCCAGACATTTATAAACATTCAACTACATTCATCCAATTCCAAAATGTTATATAATAGACAACTTGGTGATTCACTGCATTAGTCGAGTTCGAATCCTAACTATCCTGGTCTTTCTTCCGCTCCGTTACTTGTGTCTCCGAATCCTGGCGGGGTTTTCTCCAATCTTTTGATGTAGTTTATCTGCAGTGACTCTTGTGCCATTAAAAATCGGCTATTAAAGAAGGTCGTTTTGAAACATCAACACAATAACAATTTGGGCAATCTAATACAAGCAGGTTTTATTTTCGAATATTGTAGATAAAATTTTTGACATTTTGATCAGCATTTTAACTTTAAAAGCATTTGAATGATTTCCCTACGTTCATTTCTTTAAGTTTTTTTGTATAAGTTGGAAAAAAAAAGGCATAAACGAAATGAAGTTAAAACACTATGTTTTACTATTTTTTTTAATTTTTTTTTTATACATTTATTAGCTTTCTTTTTTTGAAACCTAAAGGGATACAACTATTCTTGATATGTTTGCAGTAAATGCCTATTGGAATAAAATTAAGTACTCGTGTGGCCGCTTTACACGCTCTTGAAAACTTGCATGAAACCGGCAAGTGGCTCGAAAATCTCCCACTTGCTAGAGAAACATGCCACTTGCTCTAAATACGGCGAGCTCTCAATCCAGGCAGATATTGAAGCAAGTCGACACCAGCGCCCTTGGCGGAGAGAAAATTTACTTAAAAACTACGACTGTGTTAACTTCACGCTGACAACTGGAAGTTCTTGGCTCGTGGTTTCAGTCCATGGCTTCGTTCACCATATTCTTTTCCTCTGGGATCTTTTTTTTTTCCTTTATCTCTGATATGAAATGACTTGAGAATTAATAGCAAAACAAGGCTGCGAAATCAACTTAGTTTGTCGTTTCGTCGACCAGTATTTTTAATCGCGATCTAAACGAGAGCAAAACGCAATTTGCCGCTCGGACGTCGGCATTTTCCCAAAGCTGCAACTGGCAAACGATAAGTTTTCGAGAGTGTGTAAAGCAGTCATAAAAAGAAAAAAAAAATGTACTTGTTTACTTGTAAATTAGAGACTAAAAAAAAAAAAATCATAATAATAATTTAAAATCATAAAATATTCATCAGAGGTTTATCATTTATCCTGCAAAAGTATATGTTTAAGAGACTTTTAATTAAAATTTTTCGATATCTTTAGTTTAAATATTACTTCAACTGTTTAAATGTTTTAAATGAAGATTGCTAAAAACATGTTCATTGAAAATCAACATTGAACAGCCAATCATTTTAATGGAAAGAAAATTGCTCGAATTCTTTAATGTGCTTAAGGTAACCTTGGGCCAGAAAATTTATTTTCTTCCCTTCCTCCTTTCTTTCTTCTTCTCTATTCTCTATTCTTTGGTTTTGTTACATTCTTTTGTACTTTCTTCTTTTATTTATTTTTTTTAAATAACTTTTTAGTGATTTCTTTATGTGACAGTTTTCATAAAGGTTTAAGTGTATTTTAGTAGTGTAAGTCCTAAATAGATAATTCTAAAATTCAAGTTCTTATTATATAAGAATTTTAATTCCAATTGTGCCCCGTTGTGTGCAATTATCTATTAAATATTTTTGTATTTTTTTTTTTTTAGTGGTATTTTTCATCTCTCTAACTGCTTTTATTTTTGAAAATGAGTTCACTCTAGATTTTTGTTTGCATATTCTTTATCTTTTTACCTATATTAAATTAAAAATTACATATTTTGTAGAAGGCATTACATTTTGCATTGAATACTTCACCATATTCTGATGTCTAATGTTGTTATTCTAACATTCATATTCATTTCTCACAGTCACAAAAGAATTGTCAGAACAGTAAAAGGTTTACATGTTATGTCATTTCTTCTGTAATCAAAATAACTGAAAGGCTATTGGTTCTACATAGCTGAAGCTTCAAGATATTTGTTCTTATTAAAAAAAAGATTATTGATTTTCGGTAAATATCGGATCAGTAAATAAGGATAGAAAACCCTGAATCCACATTGGTGTTCAATTCAATGATACGACATCTGAAAAAAAAACAAAAAACAACAACAACTAGGTTTCCTTCGCTGTAATATAATCTGCTCTTCTCAGTTGATCTTAGGACTGTTTACTTTTTTTTTTTTCTTCTCAATTTAGGGTGGCCCCCAACGACTATTCCTTAATTACAACACATTCGATTTCCTTTTTTGTCACTGAATATTTTTTTTTGCTTTTTTTCGTTTGATCAATTTTTTTTCCATTCTTTTGAAAAACCTATAACCGAAAGTTGGTACGCCCATTATATCACTTTAACATATGAATTTAATGCATTTTAATTTTAATACTGCACATTATATTAGTAAAGAAAAATATATATGTTAATATTATACTATTCAGAAAGGCTTTTATTTATTTATTTATTTATTTATTTATTTACTTATTTATTTATTTATTTATTTATTTTTTCGTGTCAAATAAATAAAACAGTATCTATAAGTTAGATCTAATCAGATTCGGGAAACGAAACTATAGATTCTATTTTTCAAGCGTATTAAATCGGAACAGCAACATAATCATCCAACCGAATTTTAACTGAATCGATTTTCATTAAGTTTCGCGTCGCAATATTAGGACTAATTTCATTGATATATTTGAATATTTCGTTTTTGCTCGAAATGAATTAATACTAAAAAAAAAAAAAAATACAATCAAAAATGCAAATGAGATTAAACAGACTTAGTTTTTTGAAATGTTTTTTGATCGAAAGAACTTTTTTAAAAATTTACATCAATGTCACTTTTGAACACGAACCTCATTTACCAAAGTTTTTTTTTTTTTTTTTTATCTTCCTAAAAGTTTGTAGAAAATATAGCTGCTAAGTGAATTCTCTATTATTGCAGTAAAATACCGATTTTCCTGAACCAATTATCCGCGGGATCTTCTGAAATACATACAAATTTTTATTTTTTTAATTCTCTATACAAAGAGGATTCGTAAAATATCAGAAGCCATTATTACTGTGTATTTTCAATAACATTGCATCATAATTAAACAATATTGCATTATGTTCAATTTTGTATTTATATACTACAAGAATGTTTATCTTATGTTTCTATATTTTTTTTAACCCAATAAAATATAATTTGGATTAAACGAATTTTGCAGTTATTAGCGTCCCCAGTTACCATGGATAATTAACGTTTTACTCCCTTTGATTATTGTAGCTAGAACGGCGTAGTCTAATGTAAAAGAGCCTGCTCTAGGTCTTGTGACTTATTTTAAATCAATTTTAAGTCGAAATAAGCAATCAAGATAATTCAAAACTACTTAATCTAGAAAGCTGGAATTTTTCAGAGATAACTGTGGGCTATTAAAAGTGAGAGGTATTTAACACATGTTACATTAATACTAAGTAATTAAAGGCGGTGAACACGCACGAAAAACGCATATTACTGTAACATCATCAAAGTTGAAATTAAAATGATAGATACATAACACTGAATTTGAGATATCTATAAGTAATAATTTTAGAAGGAATTGGCTTTTGAAGCCGAACTACCAACAGGTTCATTTTTATACGACAATACTAATTATACAGAAAGACTGATGATTTACTTACGTAAGATATTTCATATCAATATGGACAGACTTTTAATAACAGTTAAATTGAAAGTTTAAAAAATGATTTTACTTCAAGATGTCCTATAAGCCAAGATTATTTTTAATATATAAGTTTAAATTAATTAATTTTTTTTTTTAAGTTTTTTAAATTTTATTTTTTAAATTTTTTAAAAATTTTATTTCATTATAAGTGTTGGCTTGTTATTTTCATCAAGATTACTTTTAATTTTCTATAACTAGCTTAGTTATTTTATAACTATAAAGTACCCGGCGTTGCCCGGGAGGGGGTGGGAAGTGCTGGTTCTCCCTCCTCCACAACCCAATCACATCAAACTCTCCACCCTGTACAATATTTGTGTAGTTCCCATTGTAGCCACAGGTCTATAAGAAGCACTATTTCAGAAATTTTCACCCTTTCACTGTCTTGGGGGTGGTTAACCGGGTTTCAAGGTAGCTTAAATTTTCCGCAGAGTATCTATGCAACAGTTGGTTCCAATCAGTCAAACGCTGTAAAATTGAGTAGAGAACATACAAACATTATATTATATATATATAATAGATATATAGATAGATATATAGATTCTGTAATTCAATAGAAAAATTCAGTGTCTGGTGCAAACTGAAATAAATTGCTTAAAAAACACAAACAATTTCGTTGTTAAAATTATTGATTGCTGCTGCTTCTCTGTCAAAAAGATGAGCGTTTATTTAATGATTAATTTTCGAAATCAAAAACAAAGAAAAATCTTGTAAATATGATTGAAAAACTACCCATCCCATTCGGACAAATAGTTGAATTTCAAAACTGCAGAACTCATATTTGCTTGAAATATCAAGCAATACTGTTGAAGTAACCTATCTAAGATCAACGAATTAATAATGACTTAAAAGGTTTTATTCCAATTTCAGAAAACTGCAAAACTGTTCAAAATTAATTCTAAAAGCAAATCAAATTTTGATTTGTTGATAAGCTTGTCTTTGATTCAAATATTTCATTATAGTAAATTAATTGGAAGGGGGGGGGGGGGGCTGAAAAAATCTGGATAAAGAATATGATACTGGTTCTTTTAAGAACATTGATAATTTATTTTTAAAATATTTTTAACGTGTGCGAATATATTTTAAGTAAAAAATTAATGAGAAATAGCACACAAAAAAGTTTTTAAAAGAAATTTATAAAAACATTAAAATACTTATGGAGCCTTTGAAGTTCCGCAGAGAAAACTGATTTCGTTGATAATTTATTGTTAATTCCTTCATAAGTTATTGTTTTTTATTTTCTTAAGTAAGCAATCATTCAATCCATTGGTATATTCCTGATCCAAATCCAATTACACTAATAAACAACTTTTTTAAGGGTTAGATCGTAGTCTAAATGCATCGGTGTCTAAAAGCAACTGCAGTGGACGGGCAGAGTGATTTCCATTGCTTTTTTTTTTTGTCATTTTGAATACTTGGAAAAAGTTAGATTTTTTGCATTAACCCCCAACGAAATTTATCTCGTCAACTTAATTTAAATATTCCAATATGTGCTGAAAAATCAATAAGAATGTGTTGATGTAATATTAATAATAATACGAAAAATATTTTGCAAACGTTCTTATCGGACAAATTCAGAAAAAAAAAAAATTATTTCTACAAACATAGAGCTCAAACATATCTATAGTGTAGTGCTGTATAGTTTTATATTGCACACTGTCTTGCTGACGTCATAACATTGCCAATAAGCAGACTTTTATACGAAATGTATGTTATAGATTTTGACTTCGTGCTACTCTAATATGGTTCATAATTAATATTTATTTCAGAAAATTTTTGTAACTATAAAAATTACTTTAAAAAAATTAAGAATTAAGATTACTTGAACTTTAAACAACTTTTATAGTGTAAATATAAACCATAGTGTCTTTTATTTCTTCAAAACCAAATGAGATACAGTGTACATTGTTTCAAATACTTTTGATTTTGAGCTCACAATTTTAAAACTAGTTATTATTATTATTATTATTATTATTAATTAATTAATTATTATTTTATTATTATTAATAAATAATAATGTTTGTATGCTTCAAACCTTGGGTTTCCCCAGCAAAAACAATATGGCTGGTCAAGGATCAAAGCACATATTGCCAATGTAAAAAAAAAAATATTATTTTTATTATTATTATTATTATTATTATTATTATTGTTCATAATTCTTCTGAAGGGACTTTTTTTTCCTTGTATTTCAAGTAGTGTTATTCTATTAATTGCTGAATCCCAGCCAGCGCTGGTATTTTGGTTAAAAGAGAAAATGCGAGGCAACGTAATAATGAGCCCTGCGCTTCACTTGGATGAGACTCAGAAAGAGAAGAGAAAAGAAGAGAGAGAAAAGAAAAGAGGAGGATGAAAAGGCTGCGAGTGCATACATATAGCGCCATATCTTAATCTAATTGTGCTGCTCTCGGTATATGGCTTTGACGCACAAACACTAACATCGGCCCGGGCTATTAGGACGGCGGCGCTGTTTCTTTTCTCTGGGCCGCCAGTCGGTGTGCCTTTCGCGTCTAATTACGCCTCCACAGTTCGCGACTAACGAAGTAAAACCGAATTGGAATTCAGGAAAACGGGCGGCATAACGAGCGCTGAAAAATGCAACTTTCTTAAATGAAACGTCCCTAACGAGGTAATCTGTCTTCCTCGCGCAGAGCACGCGCGCGCTCACGGCGGTTGCGACGCCTCCGTCCTCCCCCAGCGCCGACTCATCATTAGCGCAGATTTCAATTTGATGTCGTTTCTCCATCCGCTAGGCAACGACTTGATTCAATCTTATATACGGCGCGGGGGAGGTGGGAACCGGCAATAAGCGATTGCCAGACGCCAAGCCCCGTGATTGCGACGCTATAGCCAAGGCCTCTTGGAATATATTAACTGAAAACTAAATATAATACTTAACAGCATCAGCAAACGACTGAGAAATTATCACAACGATAGCAGAGATACATTCAAGTAAATTACACACAAAAACTGATGAAAGTGATAATGTAACTTTCTATCCTAAAATTAAACAGTACTGTATAAACAAAAGCAACTTAAAAAAATTTCATAAACCAGCTTGTATTTAACGATCGTTAAAAACCATTACTGTACATCATTATTAATTGTTTACATAATGTGTTGTTATTGATATTAATTTTAATTACAAGAATAAAGTCTATAAAACTTTTTCCCACACTTGCTAACAGACTATTCATAAACTTTTATTTAAAAAAACGAAATTTTTTGTTTTTGTCAATACTTTTGCAAAAACATATTTGCTCCAGAATTTCATTCAAAATACACGTATTTGAGTATTGATTTTTTTATTTTTTTTATTAGACATTGTATAACATTGTCAAGTAAATATCATTGCGTGAGAGCACAAGTATTAACACTAATTTTTATTCTTTTTCTTATAATATGAAAAGGTATTTAAAGCGAAATTTGAAAACATTCCAGTTAGTAACAAAAATTATTATTATTATTTATTTTGCATCAAAAGGAAAAAAAAATTCAAAGTATTTAGTAATAACATTGGATACCAATGTTCTATAAAATCAATAACTTCTTTTTTTTATAGATCAATGGATTTAAGCATGTTTGTCGGTAAATAGCATAATTACTTCATTTTAAAATTGTCGTTTCATTTAATGTAGAAATTTCTTTTAAAAAAATTAGAGTAAATTTATAAGTATAGGTTTTGTTTCTCTATTGCTTTTTTTTAAAATCATTAACTCAATTCCTGAGTCTTCGTTAATTGAGCAGTCGTTTTATATCTGAAGGCGAACGCTGCTCACTGAAATTTTTAAAACGAGATATTCGATTAAAGATACGTCTTCTCCGAATGGGAAAGAAAATATGAAGAGGCGGGAAAACCCGTTCTTTATCAACTCGTGATTTTTCGGGTAGTTGCTCAGATTAAGATAATCCTTCACCCTGTCCCTTTGTGAACAGCCCCGAAAAAGAATTACGACTTAATTTTATTCCCCGTTTAATTATGAATTAATAAAGTTTTTAAATTCATAGTTTCTGCACTCAGTTTGCTGTCATTTTCATTTTTACAGGGTGCGTGTGTCTTAAGACGAATGGTTTCCCAGATAAGGATGTTTGAATTTGGCGCTCAATGTTGTCTTTTCTCTTATCACTTACGAAGGATGTGAATCGGGTACATTGAAGTGCACTAATGTTGACGGTGGAATTTTTGACAATTTATTGTAAACTGTCACTTGAACACTCAATATTTTGAAAATAGCAACATAACACCTTTTTTATCAATAATTTTGTAAATGTACTTTCAAATAACTCTATCTCGGATATCTTTCGTAACAGATGTTCATATAAGCTTTTGATTTTGTTAATTTTTATTATGTTACTTATTTCATTTTCTAGCGTGTTTTATAATTTGGTGTATTTTCCTCGCACTGATTTTTTGTTTATTAATTTTAGTGTGTATTATTTATTGCTGCTTTTTGGCAGTATTTTTGCTTGATATCATGTATTTTACTCATAACTTCATGATGCTTCTAATTTTGCCTTCATTGTTACGAATTTTAATCATTATATATTATTTCTCAAAGGGTTTTTTTTTGTCGGAACGCTATATTTCCTTTACTACTTCATCAAAATCAATGATTGAGGCATCATTTTGCAGATTACGTTGCCCGCTAATGACAAAAAATAAACAAATTGTTTAAAATTAATGTTTTCGTTAAAAAACTTTATTTTTAAAAACTTTTTATACAAATGTAGACACGCTTTAACAGAAGCGCCTTATTTTTCGAAAGTGAAAATATTGCTTTAGCGTTGTAAATTTCAAATCTTTCCTTTTTTGAATAAAAATGCACTTTAAATGATATTTCATCGTTTATTTAATAACAACAGATAAAAAAAAAAAACAAAGATTTATATTTTAATAAAAATAAACGATTTATTACAATAGAAACATAAAAATTAGTCAACTTCTCATATATTATTTTATATATTATTTCTCAAAGGGTTTTTTTTTGTCGGAACGCCATATTTCCTTTCCTACTTCATCAAAATCAATGATTGAGGCATCATTTTGAAGTACGTTCCCCGCTAATGACGAAAAATAAACAAATTGTTTAAAATTAATGTTTTCGTTAAAAAACTTTATTTTTAAAAACTTTTTATAAAAATGTAGACACGCTTTAACAAAGCGCCTTATTTTTCGAAAGCGAAAATATTGCTTTAGCGTTGTAACCTTCAAATATTTCCTTTTTTTGAATAAAAATGCACTTTAAATGATATTTCATCGTTTATTTAATAACAACAGATAAAAAAACAAACAAAGATTTATATTTTAATAAAAATAAACGATTTATAACAATAGAAACATAAAAATTAGTCAACTTCTCATATATTATTTCTCAAAGGTGTTTTTTTTATTTCCCTTAATACTTCATCGAAATCAATGATTGAGATATTTTCAAGATTACGTTCACCGCTAATGATGAAAAATAAACAGATTGTTTAAAATTAATGTTTTCGTTAAAAAAATTTATTTTAAAAATCTTTTTTGTAAAAATGTAGAAGGCAATCTATTGACAATCTGTTCATTTATTTATTTCCACATTACCATTCGGTGACTGATCAAGATACCATGCGAATTATTCGCACGGGTCAACTTTTTTATAAAACTTGAGAAGACGCCATCTATTGACAATGTGTTTAACTAACATGCACACATGTTATTGTTGGATTTGTTTATTATTTCTCAAAGGTGGTTTTTTGTTGCGAATTATTCGCACGGGTCAACTAGTTTTTTATTATTTTTGAAAGCAAACGAATGTGCATTTCCATCGTTTTTCCATTTCTCACATTACATGTAATGCACATTAAACCTTCTTACATATTTATTTTTCGTCTATGCGTTTGGCTTATCCTTTTATTAAATGCCTTCTGTGCTCAGCGCTTAGCGGTCCAAGGTAGTTACGCTGTACTGTCACAGCGATTTTTCTATTGTTGTTTTCTCGTGCAGGGTTCCACTTCCGAGAGCGAGAGAACGATCCATAGCTTTCACGCGTTCTGAGCTCGATGATTGAGGGTAAATCTAGCTAATGAGTCCTAATAAGGGTGAAACAGCTGTCCCACATTGTCGTCGATGATGGCTCAAGACGTGAAAGCAAACGAATGTGCATTTCCATCGTTTTTCATGTTACTTTTACTGCACGTAAACCTTCTTACATACTATTTTTTTTTTTTTTTAGTCATATATGTAATGTCATGTATTTCAATTATTAATAATAAAACTTACATCAAAACAACTACCAAACTCATTGTAATTTGTTTTACAATTAGTATAATAAGTTACAAGTAAATTATTTACGTTTGAACTAGTTTATTTAGTAATGGAACAATGGGACCTCCTGAATTACTTTGACTAACAGGCTTATTGAGTTGAAACTTTTAAAAATGTTGTTTCGACATTTCTTCTGAACAGTTATTGGGGTACCAAAAATGTTTTAAAAAAATAAAAACTTTGAAGAATGTTGGCCATCTTGTCTGTTTAGAAAAAAATACGACATTTGATGGAGCTGAAAAGAAAAGAGTTCTTTGCGATTTTTCTTTTCCCGTTGCCGAGATTGATTTGTTGTCGCTTAGATGAATCTGCTCTTCACTCGGCCGCGCCAAAAGCCATTTCTCATATCACTTTTTCATTCCTTTAATTTACTATTTATGACGCTTTTGGCTGAGAGCTTGCAGGAAGACGGCGGACAAATTGGATAGACGGCATTTCCTCTACAGCTCCTATATCTTTAAGTGATTCGGGTGATGTATAGACGACGGAGAGGCAGTGCGCCTTACGACAGGTAAATCACCTAGTGGCATAGGTAATGTCACGAGCTTCGAATTCCTTAAGGACTTTCTTAATCATCCGCCCGATTTCGAATTCCGTCTTTTCAGAAACAGTGCTATAGACTCTGGTGAAACTTCATTTTGCATCCCTCCAAGGCATAATCCAAGTGGCGTCAATCACCCACTGTATAGTTCTACCTAAAACAAAAATATATATGCGTGCCTTGTATTATCAAGGAATGTCGTTCTGATTTAAACTACGGTTGTATTTTGCCTGCAGATATGACTATAAAACATGAGGTATGCGGACCATCTTTGGAGCCTTCGCAACCAAATCTTTTAATATGTAAATGTTTTGGTGATTTCTTTTCTTTTAGTAATTTATTGCCAAGTTTTCCAGAAGTTTCGGTAAAGACGGAGAATTTTCGCTTTTTCAGGCGATTCTTTCTGGAATTTCCCATGATGTCGTCTTTCTGCAGTAACGCGAAAACGAAAAACTGATTTCAATAAAATTCGATATTGTGACTCCATAGGAAAAATAATCAGTCAGTTATTATTATTTTTTTTGGTCAATTTAAATCTCCATTTTACTTAGACCAAAGTTTCATGTTGAGGCTAAGTATGTTTTAATTAATCTTATATGAAAATTCATAATATATTAGTTACATATTTTCTTTGAATTTGAACATTCTTCTCCGCCCAAGTAATAACGCCACCCATATTGAGGTCATATTGAAAATGAGTTTCATTAATGAAACTCATTTTTGAAACTGATTTTTGGCCTAAATTACGTTGCACATTTGTTTCCATTTCGTTCTTTTTTTTTCTATTAGCTGAGGAAATATTACTCAATTATTTCAAGTTTCAATGTTTAATTAAAAAAAAAAAAAAATCAAACTTACGATTTCATGTCAAGTACATTTTCAAGGTACTGTTTATTAAGAACTTTTATGTCAAAAAAGTTGTTAAAAATTCTCTTAAAAGTTTTGTAATTTCATAATAAAAGATTGATTAATGTTTACTAATTAGAATAATTAATCTCAATGGTTTAAGAAAGTTAATTGAGTAAGTTGTTTTATTGAATTAGTATTGCAAGAAATTTTTTATTACAAATGAAAGTTCTTGTACAATATAAATGACGTTGTATTGACTTAAAGTTACAATATAAAGCTAATAGTTATTTATAATAAATTATATATAGTTATTTGCAACGAGGAATTCTTGAATCAGTTTTAAAAAGATGAACATTTAATTTTTAAGTGGTGTCAGATCGTCAGCATGTCTTAGAGAAATCTCAATTCGACGTATTTCGTTTTCCTAAAGACCTCTAAATGGTATATAAAATCACGAAAAGAAACCCTATCAATAACCCAGTCCATCAGTATTTGATAGTGTGGCTTTCGCTTGAAGCTTGTATATTATGCCAATAAATGTTGAAAGCCCAATACTGAATGTTGCCGCTATAGCCATAACTCATGGGGAGATGAGATGGCGGCAGGCTTTAGCATGCAATATGGATGACTCCCAATAACCATTGAAATTCTTGAAGGGGTAGTGGGTGGGTGGGGGAGTCTATGCTCCCGCGCGCCAAGAGCATTAAGCTTCTCTCTGACAATAAGCGGAAGAGGAAAAAAAAATAGGAAGAGTAGAAAGAGTAAAAAAAAAAAAAACAGTAAGAAAGCAAAACATATGTGCATAATACATGTCTTTGGCAGAGGCACAAACTATTGATTTTGCCATCAATCTACGGCGTGGGTTATTACGTCGGGAATATGAAATATTAATACATCTCGCCGAAGATGGTTTTCTCCGAGCCACGACGAGTGGGGGTCGCTGTTATTTCTCTTTCTGCAACTCCGTGATTGCCTTTCCGCATATCCGCCAGTTTCCGGATAAAAACAAGAAACGCAAATAATTAATTTCATGGTGATTCTCATTTGAAATTGTTTGTTATTGTATTTTATTCTTTATTGATTTCTTTTTTTTACTTGCTTGATATATTTTTTTCCTTTTGGAACTTTTTCTCAATTGTACAGAAATAGAAAGATGTACAGGAAACGTGTAGTGATTTACTTGTTGTCATTTTGTTCTGTCACAGAATGATTCACTGACGTTAAATAGACGAGAAATATGTATTTTGAAAAGAAGCCGACACAAGTTTATAATAGTTAATTTTTTTTTTGATAATCCTTTCAATTTCACTCACTTGTTTCATGCAAATTAAAAAAAATCAGCAACATACATTTATTAACAAGATGGTGCAGTATAAGACTGAGCAAACTCTTAATCCTCTTAATCCACCTGTAGGACTTTTTAGATAATAACTGAAAACTCTAGGTTCGTCTCAGATTTCTCATTGATAACTGGTTAAAAATGACAGCGATTTTCTATTAACACGTTTTTATTAGTTCGCTTTCTTCTCTGTCTGTTTGTTCGGTACAAATTTTGCAATTGATTTTAAACTAACTTCCGGATGAACTAGCGACTTGAAACTTTAAATATAGCTCAGAAATGGATGACAATGCAATATTAACTCGCATTCTTGTCTGTCTGTTCGTTAGGGAACCCTAATACCCTAATTCTTCGGATAATAGATCGGTGCCGCACAGCGCGTCTGCACTGAGTTGCCGTGCATTACAAGGCAGCATTTTTGCATTGCAAGGCAGCGGCTTTTTTTTTTCTTTTAATTTATCGTGTTTAAAATTTAAATTCGTGTTAAATGTTTAAAAATCGATTGAAAAATTGCATATACACAAGACTAAAAAGCAGAAAATAAAAATAAAAAAAAATATTTATTTTTAATATATCACGTTTTTAAGACGTGAAAAGTATAAAATAATTAATATAAAAGTATAATGAAAAAAGTGGGGCGCAAGATAATATACACTCCATCCATACCATCTCAATTATCTGTTGCATGCGCACCACGTTTTTCGTTATACTTCTTATACTAATTATTTTATACTTTTTAGTCCGTCTTAAAAACTTGGTATATTAAAAAAAAAATTTTATTATTAATTATTTTTCTTTTGATAGTTGTATTGCAATGAATTATGATAATTTAAATTCATTTACGTGATCTAACAGAGAAAAAGCACGTGTCTGTGTTATGATTATATAATGGTGCAACAACGGTCCACATATATTTATGATAGACATTGTAAAGTAACATTGTTATGATTATTATTGAGATTATTATAAGCAGCTCGCGCTAATTGTTCAATTATTTTGATCTTAAAGTTCTCTTTCTTCTAGGGACATTTTGATAGGACTAAATTATTGGGAAAAGGAGACAAAAACGTGAATATTCAAAACATTTTAATAACACAGAAAGTTGCTTATTTGTCTACTCATAATAAAATTTCTATGTACAAAGAAAATATCGGTTTAGTAAAAGAAAAATAAAGTCTTCTGAAATCTTTGCTCTTAAGTCGTTTATTTAGATTATTTGATTTGATGTTTTTTATTTAATTTTAAATTATTAAGATTTCTTTAAATTTTTTATTAATCTATTTGCAGCACTGTAGTTAATTTTATTTATTTGATTTTAATTTTTCTTAATCATTTTTTTTATATTATTAAAAATTACTTATTAATGCTATTAAGTATTAATTACTATATTTCTTTTTTATTCTTAAAAACTTAATGATTTTTTTATATATATTTATATTTAATATTGTTGTAAACTGGATATTTGAAAGAAAAATTTCTTAAGCTACTATTGTTTTAAGCAAACATTGGAATTTTAAAATTATTTATAGTTCTTAGATAGTTGTAACTTCTAGGAAATGAGGGACACAAGAAGATCTTTCATATTTGTTCTTCTGCAAAGGAAGAAGTGGTATTGCTATTTTTATTAAATAAAACTCTTCTAATTGTTTTTAAGTCATAATCGTCGCTTCAAACCGGAACCCTTGCAAATATAACGTAGAAAAACGCTTTATTTATTTAGCAAATTAATATCGAAATCGAAGAATATACGACTTCCCAGCCCTTTGTGGCCTTCTCCACACCTTTATCACTTGAAACCTTCCTGCCTAAAGTTTATTTTTATACTTTTTACATTGCCTACAGTATGGAACCTATCTGCATGCCAAATTTCAAGTTTGTAGCATGTTGGGAAATATGCTAAACATTTCGAACACACAAACACACACACACACACACACACACACACATATCCACGAATTATATATTATATATTATTATATTATATCCCTTTTATATTTTAGATTTATAATTCTTTGTAATAAATAAGTTTTTAAATTTATTAGTTTTATACAAGAAAGGTTTACCAAACTTTATATATTCATGAAATACGTGATGGGACATTGACAGAGATTTCTTATAAATATTTGATCTGTCTTAACATATGTATGAAGCAGCTACCGTTTTCTTTTGAAACAGAGTTTGTTAGATCAATTAGCTAACAATATTTATTTAGATGTAGTCTACCTGTAATAAAAATTCTAGATAAAGTAGAAAGAAAAATAGAAGACCTTAAACACTGCTAATAATCAATATTTAGGAAATACAACAGAAACGACTTTGTTAAATTAGCAATAAAAAAATGTTAATTTTTAATTCACTTCACTTAATTAAAATGAGTTTTTTTGTTTTTCCTTTCTGTCAATGTATAAAATTTAGGGAGCAATTGAAAAACAAGAGGCGGCTAAAGTTCAATGTATGTTGCTAGTTTAGTTTGTGTAGTTAGTTGTTGTCATGCGCGATATGACAATAATTCCTGATAAAATTCATTAGACGTGATTAAAGACTGAGGCTGGCGCGCCAAGTTATTAGCCGCAGAATGGGGATACTTTTCACCTGAGCGAAGAGATACAAGCGATGGAAATGGGAGCTAATGAATGTGGGTGACGGTTGCGCTGAGGCGCTGTAATCGATCAATAGAACGACAAGAGCTCCGCTTGGTGGCGCTCATGCACCGCTCGCCTCATTAACAAGACGCAAACAATTAAGATCGCAATTATTCTCCGGACCGGCCATCATTTTTTTCCGCGGCGTTTATGCTAATTGCAAATGGCTACTCCCACCCACCACTGCCGCGTGCATTATTATGAAAGTGATGCGTGAAAAATGGACATCGTTAGGAAATGTTTAGAAATTAAAATTAAACTTTGTTGATGTAACTCACGACGAAGCTGCAAACTTAGCATCTGATTATTGAATGTTGAATATTACAACAGCAAAAAAAAAACAAATGATTTAAAAATGTTGTTTACATAGACAAACAGTTGCTTCTCCATAAGAATCCTCTTCTTCAATTGTTCTTTGCTAAATAAACACAGCCAAAATTCATATAAACATATTCTTTAAAGGCATCAGACATTCCAATCCTTTTCAAATTTGAAGGTTAAATAACAAAGTAAATAAATAAATAAATAAATAAATAAATAAATAAAATTTTGATATAAAAAATTTATCTCCATTCTTTTTTAACAAACAACCATAAATTAAATCGAAATAACATTAAAAGGATGGCATTTTAATTATTTATTGTTAAAACCATATAATAACGACTTATAGAGTTAATAATAATAGAGTTAATAGAGTTCGTTTGCTCAAAAAAAAAAAAAAAAAAAAAGGAAAAGAAATATTTTCAAGCCCAATTTACTTTATATACTTATTCTATGATGCAAAATACTATATGTAATAATATTTACAAAATCTAAAAATTTTAGGGGAGAGATAAGTCGCCAAATTGAATATTTATGAAATGTATATAGTAAACTGTTCTGGAGTAAACTCAAAGGTGATTATAGGATCTATTAATATTCAACTAAAAATTAATATCATAAATAATGAGAATGCAAGAAAAAAATAACATCATATATAATTAGCCGCCTACCGTCGCTTCGCTCCGGAAGCCTTGCATTAGTTATTCGAAAATCCAAATTACATCAAGTAAAAACCGAAACGTAGAACTGAAACTAAATGTAAGTTTAAATTTTAAACGTATTAATTAACCGTATAGTATATTTATTCAGGTCTGTGGTTCGATTTAAAACGGCAGGGGCGCCATCTATCGTCAGTTTTGGGAATGTTTTAAATGCACTCATTCACAACTGCGCTAGCGTAATCTATGGACAGTTTTGGGAAGTTTTTCATTCATCCCACGGGAACTACTTGATCGACCTGGATGAAAAGTAGCGTACGGCGTACTCCGTGTCCTAGACTATCTGCATGAAAAATTTCATTCCGATCCGTGGCGCCGTTGAGGCATTAAAGAATGATAAACAAACAAACAAACTTACAGATTTTCGCTTTTCATATCATATATGATATAATTATTTTAATATTCTTAATATTTCATAAGTTTTACCGTTAAAAGAATTCAAGTATTGCTAGCACACTTCTTATTCATTGATATTCAATGAGTTTCTGAGAAACATATCAAAACTGAAGCTTTAAATAAAATATCAAAGCTTTGTCTTAACTTTAAATCTGTTTTGTTTTTTTGTTTTTTTTTTTCATTTCAGAAAATTTAAATCAGTCTTGTTTTGCTTCTGTCTAGTCTTCTAAAAATACAATCTTTGCCTTAAGGATTGGCTTTTTCTTTCTTTACATGTCTGTGACTTAGTAAACTTACCTAATTATAAAGTCATGTTATTCCTTCTAATTTATGTTCTTAGTTTAAGAGGGTGTTTTTCTTTTAAGTCATCGTTTTCGTATTTGGTTTGAAAATTTTAGACTTCATTTAGCCTAGGAATAAGATACATATATATTTCTTTCCATGCATGTATCTCGAATACGGGAAAAGTCAGTTATGTAATATTTACAAGATGAGAAAATATTTTTTATAAAATTTAAAATTTCTTACAAAGTAAAATAGAATTAACATCAATGGCGATCTATTTTGTAGTTTCGATTTCCAATTATCTTAATGAACCCACTTTTACAAGATAATCAGAAAAATCGGACAGTATTGATGATTGACAAGTGATCACTTCATTAACGATGTACATAAATTTGCAGTGAAATATCCATTAGTTTTATGTTCACTTCATTGCAATTAATTACCTGCAACCAACCAACTTTCTCATTAGCATACTCGACTAACTGCAAGATATCTGTCGTTAATG
>JAFIDM010000001.1:61220958-61274599 GCA_023159025.1 Thereuonema tuberculata
ACTACTGAGGACAGCCGCTAGGCGGCGGCATATACTTCTTAATTATATATATATAATTCTTTTATATTTTAATCATCAGAATATAGAAACTGTGGTTTTAAACGTTTTTTAACATTAATTATTATTTCATTAATAATCATTTCAAAAAATTTGGGAACAAAGTATCTAGAGTCATTCAAGTTTTAGTAATTAATTTATAATTTTCTTAAGTATATGAAATTTAATACATACCACTTTTTTTTAATTAAGCTATAAATATGCACAATTTGTTTGACTTTTAAATAAAAATGCTGCTGAAAACAACATGCGAATAAATTAGATCATATGGACTTTCAAGTTAAGTAAGTTTCTTGAATTAAGGCATAATATTTTGACCCCTTATTTAAAAGCGCTTTGAAAGCTGGGTTTACCGAAATCTGTTAAGACATATATAATTATAGGAAGCTGAAATTACATATAACATCAATATAACAACACATCACTGCCTGTTTTAAATTTTCTATTGTAATGTTTTATTGCTTTGCGAAGATATTTTCAAGCGGTTTTAATATTTCATCTATAATTTAGTTAAAGAATTAATATAAAATAGGAAATAATGTCTAAAAACCACGACAACGCTAAATGTTAATACAATTATATTATAAAATAATATGTTGTTATTGAGAAAAGATGTATTTCTATTGTTAGTGTCATTAATCATTTAAGTGAAATATACAAACCTGGGTTGCCAACAATTCTGTACCTTATTAACTACAAGAGTAATTTACAGGCATTAAAGAATTCTTAGACTTAAGGTATTTGAATTGTTGGTAATCTAGTTTTGCAAATTTAACTTTAAATTGTCATTTAATTGTTTATTGTTAACTTTAGTTGCTAATTGTTAAATTGCTTGGTTTTTATTATCACGATTTTATTCAATCTCACTGTCTGGTTTCCGGATCAATTCTTGTAATCAATTTTTAAGTTACTTTCCATCGGTCAATCATCTAGAAGTTTTGCACATTTGCATACTTATGTCTGATGACAATACAAGAATATACTGATATATTTTCTATTTATATATATGCACACAACTGCTTCTGAATTATATGTACATAATTCTTAAACATTTTAATCATTATATAATATAGAAAGTGTAGTTTTTAAAAGTTTTTTTAACATAAATTATTTCTAATACAATTATTTTTCGTATTCTTCTCTTGTCATTCAAATTCCTACTTCTGTATCGAATAAACATCAAAATATAATTAAGGATGCACAATAGTTCTGAATTACTTAACAATTAGTGTGATGTTACTCAGTGAATTTTTATTCAAATCACATGATCGTAGTTTTCATCATTGTTTTGATCATTGACTCAATCATTAAAGCTCTTTGATCATGTGACTTGCTCAAAAAGCCTTTTCAATGATTACTCTTATGTAGAGGATCCTAAAAGCGTCTACCCCAAAACTTAATCAGATTTAAATTATGTATCCACATGATTCTCAAGCGCGCGCGCACACACCCATTGAAAACAATGTAATTATTTTCTGGGAACCATAAATTTCTATCGGATCGTAATATCGTAATCATGCAAAATCTCTACGTTTGAAGAATTAAAATGTTAGGAGTAACAGTAAGAAATGTCGTAAGTTGTCTGCAAGATTTACAATTTCGTTTTGTTTTCTATGGGGAAGTGAAAATGAAGAAATGAAAATATTTCTTGCCATTTGCTGTTGAAATAATTAAATATTATTCGTATCTTACGCGAAGGAAGTTTGTAATAAGCAATAAATCCCAGATTTTAAAGCAATTGCTTCCATTGCTGAAGGGTAGTTGTGGCTTTCAGCGTCTAACACCAGAATCGCTAGCTCCGAATGCCGATTCTCTGGAGAACCATCTGGAATTATCCTGGAAGTGCAGTCGGGGCAATTAAGCCTAACAATTTAAATTGTATTTCACTGAAAACATTATTTGAATAGCAATTTTTAAAGTTGTTTCTTCCATTACTACTGACAACATTAGGCAGTTATTCTCCATTTTTCGTCTACTACAAGGGAGCAATTTTCAGCGTAGATCTATTCCACTGTCTACTCAGTTCTTTAGTTCACTTTCTATTGTAATTAGTTCTCTATAGGCTAGCAGTGAAGGAAATTGATTCTACAATTCCTTCGCTGAAGTAAAAATGACCTCATTAGAATGTTGCTAAAAGAGAGGATTAATAATTAGTGACTAAAAATTTTGTATTTTACGTAATTAATTAACCTATATCCAATGTTATTTTTAATTTTATCGATTTCTAAAATCTTGTAACAATTATATCTAGTTTTTAATTCCTCTTGTTGAGAATCCCTTTCTCTTCTTACATCAAAATAATTTTTTATCAAAATTTTTTATATAAATTTTTCATTTATTTTTAATATTCTATATTTTTTTCTTATCTTAATTGTTCCTTTATTGGTTTATATTTAAAGTTAATGTAAACATTATTAAATATTTTCATTGTTAGTTTGTTTATATTTTCCATTTGTTCTTTATTAATGTTAACCCAACAGTTTAGACCATAATTTAAAAGAGAATCTACTTGTAGATTATGAGTTTTTGTCTAAATGGAAAAACATTTTTAATATGATAGAAATGAATATGAACTAATAATATTTATTTTGTCTTATGAAAAGATTTAAATAATTAAAGATATTAGATTAGATAATTTTAGATATAAAATTAATTACATAAAAATATATATAAAATTGAGTGAGTTGATTAGAATAGATTTAAGCTAAAAAGAAAATAAAACATAAAACCTATTGCCTGTTTTCACAATTTTTGCGACTAATTCGGAGCATTTAGTATTTCCGGAAATGAATTTTACATCTTAAAGTTTGTGATGTTTTCTGCCTTCGTTGATACAATTCCTATCAATAATTTCAAAAAGAACTTCCTATAACAATATATTAAGAATTAAAACTTCAACAACAATGTTATTTGCTTCTTCTTCTTTAATGTAACCACAGTATTTCGATCAGTCTAATGTTACTGATTTCTTTCTGCAAAATAAGTTAGAATTGAACTTTCAGCCTATTCTTAGAAATTTGACAAATGAATTCAAAATACAACAAAAAGTCAGTATGATACAATAATGCTTACATAAGGAATAAATAATGTCAATAAATTTTTATAGTTAACAAAAGGAGTCTTGTTATAGGACTCTGATGCTGTAGTGTATTACTTTTACTAGTTCTTGTATTGTTATGTATGTCAATATTAAGTTTTATTATATTGTATCAGCATTTTTTTTCATTATTTAGATTATTTTTTGCCCTATTGACATTATAAATGTTTTTCAAAGTAATTTATAAAAATATTTTTTTCTTTAATAGTGAGTATTTCAAATATTTTTCCTAATCTTATTTTTTTCCAAAAGGGATAATATGCTGAAATTTTTATAAATGTTATTGAAAATTTTAAAAATTAAATTATTAATGTTTTTAATTTTTTTGTTTACCCATGACAATCCGACACTCTAAGCCATAATCCAACACCGAATCCACTAGCGATTTGAAAATTATTAATTTTTGTTTAAATGGAATAAGTAATTTAATATGAAAAAAGAGATACGTATAACTAAGAAAGTAATTTTTTATGATAAAATAATAGGGTATTTCCCAGAGGCATTTCTGATCTATATGTATGCTTAAGTGTGTTTACTGAGTTACAAAATCAATTTTTTGTACATGATGATTTATTAGTATTGTATACATTGTGATTCATTTCTCTATAATTCTGATAGTGAAATGTAAAAATTAATTACATCTTCTTATAAATACCATAAAATTAATAAATATCTTCTTCAATAACCACAAACTTTAATCACCTTTCTAGCAATATTTCGTCCTGTATTTCCAAGGACTTTGTCTAGCCAATTACAAAAACCTTAAGGAAAAGAGAATGACATCTCTTTAACCTAAATTCTATATAATACAACAATCCAAGAATTTAATAAAGTATAACAAAAGAAACGTGAATTGAAATACGTTCAATCAATAAAATCAAATACTATTGTTTGAAAAATATTCTCTTAAAATTCAAGATTTTAATTTTAATTTGAACTTCCCAATCTCTTTTAATTTAACTTGAACTTCCCAATATCTTTAATTGAAATTTCCTGTCTTTATTTTTGAAAAGTCTTATTAATAAAATAGTCAAAATTTAACCAGATTCCTAAGTTGAAACTCTTAAATTAAAAGACATTGGGAAGTTGAAATTAAAATTAAAATCTTGAAATTTAAGAGAATATTTTTCAAACAATAGTATTTGATTTAATTGATTGAACGTGTTTGAATTCACGTTTCTTTTGTTGTAATTTGATAAATTCTTGGATTGTTGTATTATGTAGAATTTAGGTTAGAGAGATGTCATTCTCTTTTCCTTAAGGTTTTTGTAATTGGCTAGACAAAGTCCTTGGAAATACAGGATGAAAAATTGCCAGAAAGATGATTAAAGTTTGTGGTTATTTAAGTAAAAATTAATTCTTTGATTTTATTTTTATTATCATAGCTTTAGTTTTATTATAGTTAATAGTCATAATATTATTATTTGCCCACTTTATTACATTATTTAAATCATTTTATAGAAAATTAAAAGCAATAAATTGGTCTTTATTACAAGTAGAATAACATCATCAGCATAAATATATACTTAGTAAAATTAATACAATTACTTATTGAACTAATGATAAAATAAATAATAAAGGTCCTAAATTGGATCCCTAGGACACAACCGCCTTAATATTATAGTTTGCTAATAGAATTATTTATTTTAATTTTAAACCTTCTATTATCTAAATAACTTTTTACAACTTTGTAAGTGTTGCCTCTAATACTCATAAGTTTAAGTTTTTGTATTAGTAATTTATGATTGTTATTATGAAAAGCTTTTTTAAAATCAATGAAAATAATTTATGTATGTATTTCTATTGTTTAAATTTTCATTTATGAGATGATTTAAGTTTTGTAATAGTTTGACGGTACTATTATTGGGTTGGTAAGCTTATTGATGTTCAGTTAACATATTCTTACTCTTAGTAAAGTTAAATACAGAGCTTGATACGTAGCTCTGAAATTTTTTTGAAATATCTGAGAGAAAAGAAATAGGTCTGTAATTGTCAAAATCGTCAATTTTCCCACCTTTATTAATAGGAATAATGCAAGCTATTTTCCAAAAATTAGGGTAAATACTTGTTTTAAAAATATTATGAAAAAGTTCAAACACTAAAAGAGAAATTCATCCTTAATTTTTTTTATATCATTAACATTATATATAACAGTAGAAAACTGAATTCTTTGTTTATTTCTCGAATTTATAATATTAAGTGCATTAGAAGCATAGCAAGTGAATCAATAGAAGTATTTTTTTTTTTTTTCATAAAATAAAGAATGGTAAATCCTAGATTTTTTTAATTTGTTAATTTCTTTGTGCGAAATTTTTTATGTAAGTTCCTAAAGATAACGTCTATATCATAGTTTTCCAAGAGTTTGTTAAAATCATTTTTTACTAAATTTAATATAAATAATTTTAATATACTAAATTCTTTATTAACAATTTTCCATTCATTAGTATTAGAATTATGATCTTTTTTAATTAAATCGCTAAACTAGACATTTTTTTGTTTAAAAATTAGATTTTTTAACCAGTTTCTTTTTCTTTTATGTAATAATTCATACTTTTTATTAGTCCTATTCCTTTTATTTTTTAAATACCGGTAACTTATTTTTATCTTGTGTTGCACGATTGCTTGAGTTATCCAAGTTTGCTTGTATGCATTATTATAACGATTCCTGGTAGTATTGCAGTGGAAACACGATTAACCGTCACCTTCGGGACCAGGACTGTGACGGTTAACCGAATAGAAGGATAACAGAAATTTCGCAATAAGCATGTACAGTAACGAAATTTCAATGCTGGTTTGGGATGAAACGCAAACAATAAATTAATACAAAGAAAACTCTATCGGTAACAAATAGATATCGTCAAACACCAAACAAATAATAATAATAATAATAATAATAATAGAAACATAAAACAGTAGGCCTACTAGATAATAAGGTTTATATGTTGAAGCTGTAATCAATCATCTTCTTCTGTTTCTTGAGGCTCGAGCTTTTTTTCGCGGCAATGTCCCGTGTTTTACGGAGAAGTAGGTTTTGCGATCGATGACGGATAACAGAGAGTGACGGTTAATCGAGTGACGGTTAATCGAATTTCCACTGTATATGGTTTTTCTATTTTATTTTTATTTTTTGTGATTTTTATTTTTATTTATTATTTTGTAGAGTTTAGTAAATATATTTTTAAGATCTTGATTGTAATAATTTGTATTTTCAGAGGTTAAATAATTTATTCTATTTATAAAATAATTAAGGGTATGTTTTTTGAAATTATTATTTTGGTTTAATGAAGTAAATTGGCCTTTTTTGGTAATTTCGAGTAAAATACTATAATGGGCTGAGATATCAGATTTAATGATATTAGTAATGATTTCATTATTTTTCATGTTAGAGAAACAATGATCTATACATGTGTTAGTGGAGAAGTTTTTGTAATAGCTGTTCTAGTAGTTTCGTTGATATGATTAGTGAAACCTGCATTATAGAAATTTTGTAGGTAATTGCAGGTTATTTAATTTAGAATAGTTTTGTATAACTTCAAATATATCATGTATAACTTAATGTTTTCAGAGAATTGGAAGTATTTAAAATTAGTTTTCTGACGTTGTTTTGACTTAAAAATACCATGTCAATTTTATATAAACTTCATTTGATTTATTCTAATATATTATTTATTTTTATTTATTTATTATTTATTTTAGTTTAGCAAAATAAAAAAAATAATGAAATAATATGCTGAACGTAGTTCAATTTCTTGTTGCTGGAGGGCGCCAGTGCGCGAGGCAATCTTTGGCGGGTAATTCAAAGAGGGTGAGCTGCATTGACGGCCGTGAAACGGGCTGTTGGTTCAGCGAATGTTTCCTTTCTGTATCGATCGAGTGTGTGGGAGGAAGCCATATAATTAGAGCCGAAGAATGAAGAAGGTCTCGCAGAAGAACGCTTGATTACAGAAGAGAGATAGAGAAATGGAAACGAAAGAAAACTAATAATAAAAAAAAAAAAAGAAAGGGAGAAAGAACGAAGAAGACGGAAGGAAAAAAAAAAAAAAAGGAACAGGAATAAAAGAGAACGTCAAATATTGGAAAGCACAAGAAATTCAGTATTACTTCATTAAAAAAGAAACAAACGAGGGGAAAAAAAAAAACGTGAAATAATAAAGATTTTTAATGAAAAGTAATTATCAGAATTTAAATTTAGAGAATTGTATAATGATATAATTACTCCTTACTTTCTACAATGATAAACTGCTTAATAAGTTTTATAAATAATTTTATTATTGCTTTAAAATCTTTAGCTGAGAAAAAGAAGAATAGACGCATTTCTTTTCATAAATTATCAACAATTACTTTATGGCCGTGTTTAGGATTTTATTTCAGGAGGGAAGGTTTAAAACAAAAAAAAAAGAAAATACCGTTTCTTTAGAATTTCGGAAAAGTCAAAATCAAACGAACATCCAACCAAAAAATAAGTAGGTTTTTTACAGTTCGAAATTCGAGGGAGTGGGAAAGGCAAGGCATCATTTTCAAAAAATAGATTGATTAAAAATAACTGTGAATAAAAATAGACCATTATTCAAAATAATATAATAAAAAATAAATTTATAATGCTCCTGAATATAAAGTTTATGCTAAAATGTTAGTGATAGAGGTCACTCTTACATATAAATGAACAAATTAAAATTTAAAAAATTAGATTAAAAAAAAAAATTACCAACTCTTTTAGTGGGATAGTGATTATTGAACAGGAATGTTTGAAAGGACCCCTTTACTTATAACGTTTAACTTTTTTATTTTTTTTTCTTGATTTTCTTTAAAAATTGGAAAAATAATGTAAAATAAAACGTTCTATGTAAACTGAAATATTTTTTATTTATTTATTTTTGAAATTTGTTTAATAACGTCATCAAACATTCACTTAAATTTCCTAATTTTAATTATATCAATATGTCGATAGAATCGAAAATGTCGTTAGACTTAAATGGGAATTTCACTGATTCGTGCCTATAGTTCGCTGCGAACATCATGTGAACATTTCATGTATAAATCATAAGATGTTTCGTGTCTGTAAATGAACCCTGCCTTGTTTCAAGATCCATTGAAAAACTTAATTTTTATGATTCAAATGTTATTACGGGAAGGAGGATACATAGAAATCTACACATTTTAATGATCCTTGCATTCCTTATAACTAAAGTTAATAAATGTGATTATAATTCTAAAGCAGAATATGCAACTTTTGTAAATGAATTGAAAAAAAAAAGAAAAAAAAATCTGTTTTTAGTTCCTAAATCTGGAGTAAAACAAAATTCCCTATTATTTTACATGAATCAATTTACATAATTGCATTATTTATAATTAATCAAGTACTTACAATTAAAATTAGCCTAAAATAGTAATCTTTACAGGATTTTCAATTTTATGTACAAAATAATAATTTTTTCTTTTCAGCTTTTAATTTTATTGAACTTTCCAATTTTATTAAAATAATCATGCAGCTTTATGATAATGGAAAATCTACTAAAATTTAATTCGTGATGTGAGTTACTGAATTTATTAAGAAATTTTTCAATACTATTGTTTGAAAAATAAATATTATTAATAAAATTATTTTTTAAAATTAATTTTTGATAATTTTATAATTTGGAAGATTGAAGGAAGATTGAATAAACATTGAAAGCATTTATATTCAATCAAAGCCCATTAGAGACACACATGACCTAACTCTGAGATTCTAATTGGTGAATTGGAAACAAAGAAGAACCTCGTGATATGGTTATCGTATTTTTAAGACAATGGCCGACTGTTGACAGTGTTTCTACTAAAAACTGATAGACGAGACGAATTTTGAACGTTAAGCATCTTCGTTTCTGAACATTTCATTATCAGCGAAGTTCCCCAAATTTATTCACTGAAAAAAACGAAAAAATAAAGCGGTAAATATGACTTGTTTTTTTTACTTCTGTAAATCTCTCCAATCAGATAACAAAAAAGCCTACGCTATTTGATTGGTTCAAAAGAATAATTACAGTTCATTGATTAATTTTCCTAATCTGATATTCTTTGATAATATTCTAATTTGTGGTTAAGAACATTTTTTTATTCATATCATTATTTTGAAGAATTTTCCAGTTTTGATTTAACTTTAATTTTTAAAAATGATTGAGAAAATTATTGCATTCTATTTTTATTTATATATTTACATATGTAATTGAAAACGATATAATTTAACAATTAATTTTTGTGAAAAAAAAAGCTCTTATTATAATTGAAATTAACTGTAAAATATCGTCGGAAAATTTCGAAATAATATTTATGTAATAAATTAATTATGTTTTACATAATCCTGATTTTCACTGTGAATTAGAAAAGAAATTGTATTGCGCATTAATTTTATCATTCTTTTTATCGTGTTTGTGCATTCTGTTAACGAGATTATCTTCAGTCCTAGGGCACTGATATTCATTGCTGGAATTCGAATATATTTTTTTCTTCGGAAAAAATATGTAATGTCAATTCAATGAGACGGAAAACAATTAAGATTTCTTATCAAACGTACGAATAGAAGTTTCACTGTGGTTATTAAAAAAGTTTCAAATTTGATCAGTGTTTTATTTTTTGAATTATCGTACTTATTCTATTTTCTGAAAATCTTGAAAAAAAAAAAAATATCATCTGAAAAAACAAAAAACAAAAAAAACAAAAGATCTGATTATTTTCTAGAGTCCGCAAGAACATGAATTTCTGTCCAATTCACACAGGTACTTTCATTAAAACTATTTTTAAATCGATTATAATAAATAATATAAATAATATTAAAATAAAAATAAAATAAAAATAAAAACTATAAAATAATAAATATGGTATTTAATTGGAAAAAGAAATTAATCTTTTTTTCTTTCTTTACATGACAGTTCTGGGAAAAGAATAGTAATTGTGTGGATGAAATGCGAATCTTTTATTACTTTCCTTTCTGAAACTGCTTTTTAAGATAATCAAGCAAAGTTCTGAGTAAAACAAAAATTTCCCATTTTCCAGAAAAACAATCAAAATACCGTTCATGAAAACAGAAAACAATCACACCGTTTTTTTAGTTGATGGATCTGCCTTTGTGTGGAAGTATCTTACAGGCACGATAATTCAAAAATAAAATACTGAACAAATTTAGAAGTTAAGCTTTTTTTTTTAATCAAAGACTTAAATCTAATTAAAATTTTGCATTTGTAGACTCATGGGTCACTGTGCAATAACACAGGAAAATGAAATAATACTGCTGAAAACGTTACATTTAAGAATTTAAAATTATTGTCTAGAATTGATTAGGCTTTTTTTTTTTTTTACCGTCCTCAAAAAGATCGTATTATATAGGATCGTATTATATAGCGAATCTTAATTACGAAATATTAATATATAAAAGTGAATGCCTCATAACAACTTCAGAAATAAAGTAAGAAGTTTAGAGTTTCTTGAGCATTATCTTTCAAGATCAGTTTAATTTAAAATTGATATAGTCTATTTGAAAAAGTATGTAAGTTTTTTTGAAGGTATAAAAAGGAATAAAAACGCACACGAATAGAAATCACTGAGCTGCTTTTGGAATTTTGGATACCAGGAATTCAAGATAGACTGTTTCAGGCTTATTAGCACCATCAGTTGAATTTCCAAAAGCAGCTGAGTGATTTTTTTTTTTTATTTTGTGTGCGTTTTTATTCCTTTTTATACCAACAAGAATTGTTCCACGCACGTTAAATATTCTCATTAAGTAGCCTACTTATGTTGCTTATCGCAAGATACTGTATATTTCAAAAGAATTGAAAGCTTTGAAAATATGATACTGTATGATGTGATAAAGAAAATATTTTCCTAAATACATTGATTTCCATTAATTAAGTAAAAAAAATCGCAATAAATGCAAAAAAAAAAAAAAAAAAAAAAAACTTCAGTAATATATACTCAAGTTGGTGAAACTGTGCCATATGAATGATCTCCCGAACCCATTTCAACCCAGCTGTTATCTTAAACTCTTATCTTCACTCTCCGAATATGAATTGACGAACACTTCTCCAGCAGCTCTTTTATAGTAGTTTCATGAACGCCAAATTATTTGCATACCAAACTCCGCATTATTTTTCACTTCGCTGGTTCATGCATGTTCAAATAATCGCGGATTTTATTTTTATTTTTCTTCATTAACGGAAACATCATATTTAACTGTGTCGTATTTAGTGTGGTGTCAATCGATGTTGGTAAAAAAAAAATTAAACTTCTAACTTTATTTATTGCAACAAATTAGTGATTCTTTTGTAGCATCCGCCTTTCCGTATCTGTTCCACTTTTATGGTTAGTGCACCGTTTTCCTTAGATAAATATAATCCAAGGTTGGAGTGGGACCCAAGTGAGGTGGCTTCTCTGGTAAGAATCCTAAAAAAACAAAAACAAAAGTATTTCGAAATGAAGGAAATACTTTCCTATGTTTATTGTCAAGCTTCCTAGAAGACAATAATAACATGAAATACATCTCGTTGGTGAAATCCAAGAGTCAGAAATAAGATATAGAATCCCTTCCTCAATAGGACACGTCTTGTCGTAATGTGGTTGCCACAGAAATTAGTATTTATTGTTGTAATTTGTTTTCTTGAAGCATCTTCACATTGGTAGAGGAATCAGTTCAAAACTAGATGGAACTGTCTCTTCAGTTGTCGTCATTACATTCAGAATGTATTACAGAATAAACAAAACAAAACAAACAAAAAACAACTTTCAATTGTTTTTTAAACAAAGCTTTTAATGTTGTTTTCACTTCATTGTGTTTTTCTTAGTTACTTTCTAATAAACGTATGAAAGTGGCTACATTAGTTTCTAGTTTATAAACTCTCAAATCCCAGAACTTTGCTTACTTGTATATATAATAGAGTAAGAACTTTTTAATGTGATTTTCAGCATATTTACTATACATAGATGATTAATCATTGCCGCTAATTATTTACAATTACTTCTCCAAAAGTTAGAACGTATCTAATTAATAATAAGAAATCTCTACTAATTAATAAATATTCTTTCCCTTGTTTATTTGTGTTTGCAAGCGTTTGTATAGTCTCTCTCTTTCTTTTCTTTTTAACTTAGAAATATTTATTTTAAATATAATTTTTTTTTCTTCTGTCTTTTTCAATAGCTCAAAAAGAATAGTTTAAAAAGAATAATAATGGGTTTCTTTTTTTTGGAAGTTTGTTCCAGGTAAATACACACAAGAAACCATTCCTTCATTTTCTTTCTGCTCACTTCTCTCTGTCTAAATTGGGGACGGTTGTTTCTTTTCGGCATCATTGAAATGTGTACCGAAAACTTAAAAGAGGTGTGATGGTGGTTGGGGAAGAATGTAGATAGACTTAGTCCGCTGTTTCAAAGCATCGCACACTAATAAGAGCAAAACGCTCTGCTCATTACGCCTTCACGACGATCTTGCTAACCCCGTCTGCGAGCGCCGCCTGCCGGATCGTTAAGGCGTTAATGGGATTTTCTGGCGGGTGGGTGAAGGTGCCAGCGCGAATGCAAAAGAAACAAAAGAGGGAGAAAAACAGGCCAAGGAAAAAAAAAAAATCAGCTCAGTGAGAGAGAGGAGTGGGTGGGGGTTCTGTGAGTAATCACTAAGACTCCAGTGATTTCCTTTTGTTTTTCAAGCTTCAATTGATGTTTTGGAAGAAGCGATAACAAATACACTTTCATTTTATGACGGAAATTTTTAGATTTATTTAATAAAAAAAAATTGTTAAATGATTTTATTAGACGTAATCTAGATATGTTTTTTAGGCCTCCAGTCTCGATTTTTTTTTTTACTATATGTCGATGTTTTAATCCTTATTTTAAATTAAAATAATTCATTTTAAATTAAAAGTCAGATTAAACAATTAATAACTAATTTCGAAATACAAAATTGTATCTTTTATTGTTTAATTTTAAATGAATAGGCCTACTTAAATTTCATATTTTCATATTTTTAATTGTTTGATGTAGTTATGAAGTAGTTGAACAATAAAAGTAAATTAAATGAATAAAAAAAGTATTAAAATAATAAATAAACTTAGTTATTGTATTAATTTTGGCAATAATTATTGCCTGACAGTTGCCAAGATGTCTGTTATGCAATCAAGCCATAAATGGCTTCTTCATTTATAAAGAAAAATCAAATTTGAAAATATTTGATTTCATGTAGTTGCCTTTCCTATGCACAAGTAATCGAAGCATTGTAAAATTCTATTATTTTTTTATTCTACAATTTATTAAAATGATTATCATTACATTAAGAATTAATATTAAAAGTTAATATTTTATTAATTTTCATTTCATTCGTTTTTTGACTATAAACAAGGTCTCAAACAAAATAAAAAATCAAAAAAAAAAAAAAAGAGAGAGAAAAACTGAAAAAAAGAAATGCTAGATTTTTTATAGTTCATTCAGTTAAATCATTGCGCCATCTGTAGGCCAACTTGCAAGACACTGAATGCTCCCAAGAAAAAAAATGACAAAAGTAAAATTTGATTTGATAATAGGAAAAAGAAAAGAAAAGGTTAAAAGGATCGGAATCTTAAACGATTCCTACATCTTTAAACGTAAAATTAAATTCAAGATTTTCATTACAAAAGAATTAGTCCTAACAAAAGGTTGTATTGAAAATGTACATTTAAAATACATAATTAACATACGTAATATATAAAATATATTAATAATTGGGTATTTTTAGTGTTATTTATAATTCTGCATTTGAACAATTTTTTTTTTTAATTTACTATTTACTCCTAATATTTACTTGAATGAAAAAATACAATAATTAGAGAATTTCAATTATTTAGAATTAGAAAAATGTCAAATTTATATGTCAAAAACACGCCCACACATACACAAAGTAGTATTTTTTTAATTTTTTTTATACAACGATTTATAATAATAAATCGAGTCAATTTTACTTTTAAGGATATCTTCAAATGTTTTAGGCCTATTTTTTCTAAAAAGAAAGTTTAGCATTATTTGTTTCTTTTAATTTTATTATTATTATTATTATCATTATTAGTCTTAATAGAATGTTATATCCTTGTATTGAAGTTTGAATATTATTGATTCTGAATTTCACGTGCTTTTTTTTGTTTCATTTTATCTCTTATAATTGGAAATCAAATAATTAGACTCGAAACAGACTGAGAAATATCCTTAATGAAAAAAAAAAAGAAAAAAAAGGTTAATTTGAAGCCCCCCCCCCCCTCTGACTTTCTTCTTTTTTTTTTACTTCTATCAACATTTTACCTTTATTGCCTTCTGTGCAGGAAAGGGATTTCATTATTTCGAGGTCTTTCATCCCCCACCCCCTCCTTGGCCTATTACTAGGGTATCTTCACATTTCTATCCGCCATCATTCTTTTTAGTTGCTGCGAAAGATAATTGCTCTTTTTCCTCCTTTCTTCGTTTTCTTCTTTTTCTCCTATCTCGTGCAAGTCCTTCGGGCATTTTGTGCTGTGATTATTGCTAAAGAGAAAAGGTGGCACCAGAAGAAGAAGAAAAAAATGGAAAGAAGAAAAAAAAAAGAGGGGGGGGGGGTGAAAGTTGTTGGAAAAAGGACGAAAATAAGTCACTCTCATCCCCTTTAGCGTCATCCACATAAAACGCCATATGAAGGCAGGCGTGTTTGCACTTAGTAAATCATGTTCATCTCAAAAACAAAGAAGACGCATCTTAACTTCTTTTTTTCTCAGCTATTTCCCTTTCTCTGCATTTTCTGAAGCTTTTTTTTTTCCCCTCCATCACTTTTCTTCTTACCTCCAGGTCTCTTCGATTTCTTCTTCAAATCATCTTTACAAAATTAAGTCTACTTCTTCTTATTCTTTTTTTTTTTCTATTTTCTTTTTTTCATTAAGGAGAGAAAAAGAAAACCGCAAAATTGAATCTATAAAGTTTATCGAAACTGCGAAACGAGTCTTAAAGCGGACAATTAGAAAGTATTCATTAAATTTACGCGTGCACCTGAGATAAAATCGTTTTGATACCCTGAGAATTGTTAGAGATTGGAAGTTGATTGTTTCAATCTGTCCTTAAGGCTGGATCGATGGAAGGTGGCATACATTGTTTTTTGCTTGCAAGTAAAAAGTAATGAGGTAATGAAAAATACTTAAAGTTACAGAATGATTATTTTTGATTAGGCCTTAACTGGCAACTGTTGTAAAGACAATTTACTAACATATAGCTTCTTTATAATTCATCATCTAACATTGTTAGTATACAAAAAAAATCATAGTTGCATCTCAAGAAACTTGTCATCTGAGCTGTCACTTGTCATTCGGTTCAGCCCTGTGCCTGATACCCCTGAACCTGGATTCAAACCCCGGCATAAGCTTGGATGTTTTCTTTTTCTTCTGTATGTGTTACTCTTTCTTTCAACAACTTGTCCTAAATTTTAATTTTGTTTCTGATCCAACGTAGCCTATTGTACATGTGAGATCAAAGAAAGAAAGAAACAAACAAACAAAGTGCCGTTGCCTCACTTGTTACCTTGTTTGGTGCTGGGACCAGGAACAGAAATATATTGGGTCAGGTTAAAATGTAAAATTGATTTGCTGTAGTCATTGACAAATTTTCGTATTTTCTGTATCGATACTATTCAAGGTATGATAAGTACAAAGACTTTTTTTTATTCTATTAAACATAAAAGCAGTTTCTTTTGTGATGGCATATCCTGATATCTAAGAATTGAAATAAAATTAATTTTTTTCCATGCATACCGTATTTATCTAAACTGACTTACGATTGAAATCGCCTGTTAATCATCTTCCCAGCTTATTTTAATCTCTAAGAAGACTTAATCTACTTTCAAGTTAAGATGAATTAATAGACAGGATTGAGTTAATAAATATTAAATAAGATTAAAAAACGGTAACAAAATTAAAGATTTAAATCATAAAAGGTATCTTAATTATCTTAAATGATTGTCTTTTTAATGATGTTGTTTCTTCGTCGCCTTTCTTTTTGTATGTTCTACCAACCAAGTTACTATTTTGTTTTTAATCGAAACGTGATTTTATCCAATATTAAAGGTCAAAACCTATTAATTTCGATAAAATTGTAACTTCCGATTGTCTAAACCGCGCAAGCCTTGGGAATGTGGCTCCATCTAGCGAATAAATATTGAACTAAGATCATTATTATAAATTGTTGTCAACCTCAGAAAATTGATTATACTAATAATTACAGATCTAATTAGATCTCTTCCACAAGAAAAAAAAAATCATAAAGAAATAACTTTAATGGCTTATGTTCACAATGTCTGTTAGGTAGTTATTTTTTAGCCTGTTTTCGTAGGATTGTTCCTTCATTAACTTTTGAACCCATGAATAAATCTGCTCGACATTGTACACATTTATGGATATCAGATGATCTAAATTTTATATCGGATTTTTTTTTCTCCGTCGTCTCGTTAGATGAACAGCGCAGGATGACAAAAAAATCCTTAGGAAAAAAACATTGGATATTAACTCTTTTAACTAATCCATTAATTCTTCGTGTTTTGACATGATTAAAATTAATCGGATTTAAGCAACTTTAATAATTATATATTTTTTTTTCATAAATTAGAAACGTTCTGCTTTTTTTTTTTTATCAACAGATATTAAAATTTAAAATTAGACAGGAAATTTTGTGGTTTTTCACAAATTTAAAAAAAAAAAATTAAAAATTAAGGAAACTAAGCTTTTAGTTCTTTCCAGAACATCATCAAAATTGAGTTAAACAATTATCTTGTTTCATGTTTATTAGAATCTTCGTATAAAATTGCCGAAATAATGAATACCTCAGAAGGATTAAGGGACTCATTCTCGCTCTCTTCAGTGGCATCTCAAAATTTACTAATTATTTTCCATTTCACTTGTTTTTTATAATCTATTTCATATTTTGAATATTAAGGCTCTATCTTATATAAATTATTTAAATAGGAAATTCAGATCTTTTGAAAGAAGTTAGTTTATAAAAGAAATGTGTCCTGGTTGAGAAATTAGCACGAGAAGGCTTCAAAAATTCCCACAGAAGACATTGGAATCTAAACAATGATTTTCTATGTTATAGGAAATTCTAAATTTAATATCTTCTTAATGAAGGAAAAACAAAACACATACATCTTCTAACAAATTCAATATTTCATTCTTTTAACCAAAGACTTTCTTCCTGAAAAAATTATATAAATTTAAGAGGAGGAAAATAACGTCCTCCTTCTTATTAGCGAACAAATTTAAATAAACAACAATCATGAATTCCACTAACACATTAATAGTTTTATAAATAAACTCTTAGACAACTATTGTTAATCATAGCTGATACTTAATCATTACTGATACTTAATTTATTTTTTAATTTTTGATTTTTCTCCATAAATTTTTTGAATAATCCAAAAGAAATTTCATTGACTTTTAAACCTTTTTCTTTATTATTTTATACATTCACGCCAATTAATGAAACACGATTCTATTAAATATCTTTCTGTTTCATCCTGTGATTCATAAATAACTCTTACAATAGGATCCGGGTTGTGATGCAATTCTTGCACATGATCTGCCCAATCAGATATTCCCTTCTTCTTCCCTTTGAAAGCCCTTACGTGTTCTTCTACTCGTTCTTTGAGAGATCTACCAGTGCTTCCAATATAAATTTTGTTATAATCTCTGCATTCTAATATGTTGTTATCTCTTTGGATTTTTTTCTTAATCAATGTATTGCCTTTATAATGAACTATCTTAATTTTGTTTTCTTTACACACTTCCTTAAAGTAAATAATTATTAAGAAATCATATTTTGAAGGAAAGTACGCTTTAAGTTCTTTCGATCTTTTTGTTACAGTTTTAAATACTTAAAATTACAAAGTAAAATAAAACTTTAATTTATTTTTGGCAGCACTTATTATTAAAACTCTTTAGAAACTATAATAAAGTTGACGCGGGAAGGATATTAAATTATGATTTCAGTTGGCATTAATATGTATACATTGTATGAATATACTGAATAATAAACAGCAAGTATAGAGCATGGATTTTTATGACTTAAATATCATAGATGTACGCCAACATTTATAACTTAAAAATTCAAAGATATGATTTTAAAAATCTTCATCCAGCCAAGAAAAAAAAAATAGTGACTATTGTACTTCTTCAATCTTTATTCGAAAAAATCTCTAAACAGAAGGAAAATGTTTAAATATGTATAATATTCCAAAGAAATGTATTTCATTTTTGTAACGGAAAGCGTTTTATATCAACTTAATCAAATAAAGATGAGTGAAAAAAATTTGACATGTTAAGAAAATCAATCCTAAACTAATCTAGATTAGGCTCAATTTCCTAACTGTTAAGTACTTGGCTCCTCGATACTGATTCTCTGCAAGAAAAGATCCTATCCGTAGAAAATTCCTTAACTCTACCGTAAGTTTAGCGTCTGCAAGTGTTTTTTCGCGAAATGTTTTTCATTCGTGTTGAAAAACCTCGCAGTGATCAATAATATTATCAGGAAAAGAGACAATAAGATAAAGCACCTGACAGTTACTATTTACAAGTTCTTTAAGGATGCTTTTGGTTTTTTCCAGCTGTTTTATTTTGAAATCTCCAAAGACCAACAGTTTCATGGAGTCAATATCTTGTAGTGAATACTCGGGGAGTCTGGATTGGAAATCTTTAGGGTAATCACATTTCAAATGGGAAAAACCCTGGGCGCTTTGTTCTTGCCCTAAAATTTACAAATACAAATATATTGTTTAACACTTGAGCTTATTTTCTTACATGAATATATAAATTCAATTGGCGTAAAAAAAAATGATCACTAATTATTACAAAGAGGGGGAAAAATGTAGATTAAACTACATTTAAAGTAATTTTATAGATTTAAAAACAAAAACAATACTGAAAATATCTGACAAGAAGGCACTACAGAACTCAAAGTGTAGAACCAGAGTAAGGTTAATCACTAAGAATTAATGAAAATAACCCAAAATATTATTGGTTTCATAGCAAGTATAGCTTTGAAACCTGACTAAAAAGGAGTCCTTCTGCATTTCACAGACTGGAACTATTTTCAAAGTACATTCCTTTTAGCTTCCAGAAAGTATAACGAAGGATAGCTTACGGCTACAACTTCATTGGATAACCGCTATCTTTGATTATGTGACAGGAGAAGATTATTGTTATCCAGTCGGCAGCTACGATCTTTCCTTGCTACTGCTACAGGAACGCAGGAATATGCTTCACAATGAGGTCTTTATACTAGGTTACCGGCATTTGGTGTTCCGCTACTCATGCATTTAAAATGGACTAGACTTCATATTACTTGGACTAAAATACCAATGGAGGTCAGTCGAGATTTTCTTTGCGCAATGATTCTTTTCTCTGAACTGAAGAGAAGGAGAAACACGCTATTATTTCTCCCAAATATCGTGAAAGAGATACTCTTAGTGGAAGTAGAGTGATGGTTGGAAGTAGTAAGTGAACTCACTGAACGTCCGAGAGGAACAAGAATGCTAGACGAATGCCTGGACCCCTTGTGTACGCCATTCCGCAAATGCAATACATATCCTTACAATACAAATCGAGCATGTCTGGGTGCTTTGGGGGGACATATTACTGCCCTCATCTCTTTTCCCGAAGACCGAGAGGAACTTAAAACAGATTTAAAAGAACAATGATAGCTTCTACATACTGAATCACTGTAACAACAATGAAGATCTTACAGCATGAAACATCGCTATGAGATCTGCATTGTTGTTGGAGGTGATTCCCGTATTAAGATTCTTTGACTGTTTAATTTAGAGATCTTATTTATTATGGTTCTGTGGGTTTCATATAAAATGTTTGAGTCGTTAGCTAATGCAGTACTTCTCAACGTATTAGTAGAAATCCCGCGGCACACCAAACTTTTTTAATGCTTTTATTACTATCACAGAATCCTTAAAAAAAATCCAGTATTTATCAATACAATAGTCTGCTTTTTAAAAAAAAGAGACCCTGAAATATTTTTTAAGGTGATTTCAATAAAATTAATACTTCATTAACGTAAGTTAGAAGGAAACAGAATGTAGTTTATATTTCTGATATTTGATAGTTAAGATTTTATTCTAGTTACGACAGTTGATTAGTGTGAAGCTAAATTTTTACAGATACATTCATAGAATTTTCTCGCGACACACTCAACAGCATCGGTTGAGAAGCACTGAGCTAATGTACAATATGCTGTAGGTTTACACCAACTTTCAGGCTACTTAATCATATATTTTTGAGTTACTCCGATTTTTCTGGGCCCTTTTTTTCCCCTAATCAATGGAAACTTTGGTAGCTTTCTTTTATTTTCTTCCTGCTTTATTCATTTGAGAGAGAATGTGATTTACGAAGACTTCATGTCTGTATATAATGTCCGTGATATCTCTTGAATGTAATAATAGAACGATGTTATTGACTGTTAATTTAATAGGTTCTTCTCAATACTCGGCATTCAATTCGAAACAGTTTCGGTATCAGTTTCGAAAGCGCCGTAGACGCTTCAGTTAAGGAGGTTGTATTTATTTACTTCAGGAAAATAAATTTCATGTTGTTATCCGTCTCAGATTTCTTTTGAGCAAGTGACGAACAATGATATTGGCTTATGAATTAATTCTGTTAGGTCACTAGGTAATTAGTGAAATTAAATTCGTTGTTACAGTGAACTAAGAGAAAGAAAACTCCAAACAATGGCTCAGAAATCTGAGAAGACTGTAGATTTTAATAAGTTTTATTTAGAATTCCTTTCACTAAAGAATTATCATGTTGATAAATATACCTCGCCAATCTGCAGTTAGAACTTTTTTCAGAAAACGCGTTCTGATTTTACATATTATTACTCTTATATCCCTTAGTTGTTTTTGCGATCACGTCTTTCAATTGAAATTAATATTTATCACCAAATGACTGTTAAGTTAATAACTTAATATAACAATAATATCTGAATTTTAATTTTGAAAATTTAGTGTAAATGATAAACTGATGACAAAATTAATACATTAAAATTCCCAAATTTTCTTGTTTAAGATTTCCAAAATCCAATCTTTTAATAAAAAATCGAAACATGAGCTAAATAAAGGCAAGTAAGCACGAACTGGCGATAATTAATAAGATGATGCCACTCATTGTTGTCATTCAGTAGAAATTAAAGATTAAATTCTTGTCCATATTTTCAGCGACTCATTTCGGATCTACTGTGATAGCAACCAACATTGGTAGTTATTGCGTTTGTCCTGTCCGTCCGTGTCTGTCCACCTCTAACAACTCCCGAAGGGAAGGTCGGATCGGCAAACGAACTTCATCATCGTGTTCAGAGGCCCAAACAACTTAGGATTTTCAGGGGCCAACATCCCCCCCCCCCCAAACCCATGTTCGAGATATTTAGCATTGTTTTCATTAGATTTCCGCTATTAGCTTAAATGACAGAAATGCAACCATCTATTCTCAGTTGGCAGCTATAGCTTGATCGATCAGGTCTCGGACTCATATGATGAAGGTTGTCGATTCGAATCCGTATTTCTACGGGTAGTTGTTTTTTTATTTTATTTTTTTTTTCTCTTAATCTTTTTTTCTCAATGTCCGCGTAGGTTTTTTTTTTGTTCTTCTTATTTTTCTAAATTTTTATTTTACCTTACGTTTATGTAGGCTAATTTTTTTAATTATTATTTTTATTTTTTTTTAATATTTTAGGTCGCCCTAAAATTTATGCTTTAGCACAAAATTATATTCACTTGTTAAGTTTCCTGAATAAATCTACTACAAAATATAAATATCCATTATAATTTTATCCATTGCTTTAATTTAATACGTTACAGAATTCTTTCTCCTTTCAGTGTCTGAGCTAGACTATTAATTGAGAAATTATATTTTTTTTGTATTTTAATTCCTAAATTTATAATTCTTTTTTCTCTATTCTTAGGTTATGTCGAAAAATCTATCTGCTTAGGGAAATCCGAGGAGTAGACAGTACTGATACAGCTCGCACAACACACAGTGATTGAGCCATCCTGGACCATGTACAAAAATAATGGAGGCAGTGCGAGTATAAACTGTGCTTGAGGCTCTGTTGATCGTGCTTAAAGAAGCTGGTAGACTTCTTTTTATACAATCCAGGCAATAGACAAACGCTTGAGACAGTCCGAGCAATAGGCCATCCTTAAATAAAAATTAGCAGCTCAAATAATAGACCGAAAAGAAAGAAAGACGAGCATCATTAATTGACGCAGTCTGAGTAAAAGACACTGTTTTAAATAGTCCGAGCAATAGACAGAACACCAAACTGCTTAAATAAATAGGCAATACCGAAACAGTACTGAGATATCTCATGCTAAAACAATCGTACTAAGTAAAGGTCTGCCTTTTGTATTGTTTCACTACATCTGCCAAGATTACGGAAATAAAGTAAAGCTATTAATTTATTGTAAAACTTGTAGCACATAATTATTTTACCTAAATTTACATTAATCATATTCAGTATAAATTCTAATAACTGGCATTGCTAAGGGAAAGAAAACCCAGTGTTTTATCCTCTCTATTTTCCAATCCAACATTTTGAGGAAAAAAAAAATCGTTGACACATTCAATGAAATATAGAAGTCAAAGAATGGGGTTAGCGAATTTTATTCTCTATTTAAAGAATGCACTTATTCCATTGAACAATAAATCCCATTTTTCGAGACTATTTATTGGTATTAATTTAGTGCAGTAATAAAAAAAAGCTCTGAAATTGTTCAAGTCATTGTAGTTGATATAAGCGTTGAGAAGGAGCTTTTGAAATTACGGCTGACTTACATGTGATTAATCTGGGTACTCGTTTTCTTATCAGGTGATACGCAGGTAACTTTCGGATGTTCTCTAAGAGGGAGAAGCGTTTCTCCAATCAAGAGATGTTTGCCACATAATTCAGTCAGAAGATCACCAGTTTGAAAAAAAAAAAAAAAAAAAAATCGTTCGAAGTCTTCGTTGTTGTTCTAACACGGGCATTAAAGTCACCCCTCTTGATTCAACAAGATCTCTGTTTTTAATGGCCCTAAGAACTTTGTCGAGTTGACAGCATAAACTCTTTTTGGCTTCGGTATCTGCTTCCTCTGTAGGTACGTAAGCTTGAATTATAGAGACATGCTTAAACTTCGAAATCAGTCTAGCAATTGCGATTCTCTCAGGTACGGAATCCAAAGTACAATATGGCCCAAAACAAACGACACTGAATCGTTTTGAACATAAAACGCTGCAACCGACAGAATAATCAACGGTGGTTGTTGACAAATACATATTCAATGATATTTCCTTGGCGCTCTAACAATACTCGTAGCGGTTGCATAGGTTGTCCACCATGTCCCAGAAGAGAGGTTGTTCAATACCCCTAAGAGTTGTCACAATCTTTTGCCGCAGCTCAACAATGTTTGCAGGAGGTTGTCCTTGAAAAAGAATTTCCTTCAGCATTTCCCAAGCGTACGCATCAGGTGAAGTTAAATCAGGGGAATGTGAGGGATATGGAATGTTTGCTCCACGGGATATCACGTGATTTCCGAAGGTGTTATGAAGTAGCCGAAGTGATTCCCTCACCGTATGACAAGTAGTCCGATCCTGTTGAAACCACCGGAAATGAAAACGTGCTCACATCCACAGTTATTCCTGTTCCGAATACAACAATCGCCAACGTGTTCATCTTGCAGTGCCACCTTTCATGTGGTCAAAATGTTCAGTGTCGTTTGTTTTCGACCATACTGTAATAAGGCCCTTCTGAAGTTGTTGCTGAGAAGAATTAAGACACCATTTATGTGCATATCATTTACATTTGAATGCCCGAAAAATAAAACAGATTGTCATCTTTAGCTCTAATTTCTCCATTTCCAATCCAGCATACTTCACACTTAATCCCAGGCTATTCATTCTGTAATCCATAAAAATTTTAATTAACTGGGCGAGATTTACCGCCTGATACATTATACAGTTCATTCCATTGTCCAAGTCTTGTCCGTGCAAAAATTCGAATTCAGAAAGTCAATCCGGTATTTATTCCTTAATGATCTCAGGGACTAGAGATTATCTTCCCACTCTTCCCTGAGATGGGTTGCACCAAAAGCGCCAGACCACCTAACGTCTGATCTGATGTCTGAGTATTTCCTCCCAAGCAGCACAAAAAGTCTGACTCTGGCCCCAGAGCTTCCTCAGTAGTAGCAGCACCCACCTCTAGATGATGAGATTGGAAAGAGGTTATGTTAACTGTGCCCCTTGGTCCCCCACACAACGGAATTCAAAATTTTACGATTTTTATAGTTACATAAAGAACAAATAAACAAATAAACTTTATAAAACTTAGTTTGTTCCTTCAGTATTTACTATTTTGATATAATCATTTAGGTTCTGTTTTATTTTTTTATTATTTTTTTTATTTTCAGGCGTTTTTCGATAGTTGATAGTTGATACGTGCTTTTGATGAGATCAATCTATGCACGTTTCTATGCCGATAGAGGTCTTTCAGAAGAAGAACAGAACCCGTCTATTGAAAGCTCCTTGGTGATGTCAGGTCCCGTCCAAAAATCATTTCCGTTCAAAGCCGAAGTCATCATGATGACATATGTTCCTGATTTTCCATTGCCTTCACAAGACACCTGATCAGCCTAATTCTTTTTTATTGGTCAAAATTCCCTAATTTTTCATTGGTGTAAATTATATTAAGAAAATTGTATGATCGCCGTTTGTATTTAAGCGCTTGTTTTATTGTTTTATGTTAGTTGATAACGTCATTTTTATAAAGACGAAACCGGTCCTCTGTAATTTTTAATGAGTTCTTTTTTTTAAAAAAAAAATAGTTCTGTGTATTATCTTTATCTACCAAGTACTAAATATATGAATAAAAAAAAATAATTCAATGCCAAATAAAGTAAAAGAAAAATAACAAATGAAAAAGTCAGTAGAATTACATGAGACTAACGAGATACTGAGAAAACAATGCAAAAGATAACGGAGATGTTGAGTCAGTAGCATCTTGTAGTAAACTTGTGTGTACTTCTCTGAGCACATAATTTGATAGCCTACAGCCGAATTAACAGAAGTTTTCTTATGCCTCCTCCACTGGGAAACTTAAATCCTCGCCCTCGTCTCCTCGCCTTTCATCGGTTCGTAGAAAAGTCCAACCAAACGAAAATAAAAGAACAGGACCGTAGCTTCCACCGGGGCAGCCGGGGCAGTGCCCCGGGGCCCCCGAGCAAAGGGGGCCCTCGAACGAAGGGAGATTTGTTTTTTACAAAACCATAAACACTTGGTTTTTGGTTGTTAAAATAGGATTGCCAAGGGCCCCGCAAAATTCATCTTGCCCGAGGCCCCGCATCCTCCTAGCGCCGGCTCTGCCCCGGGGCTCCCAATCCTCTAGCTACGGCACTGTAAAAGAAAGAAGATGAAATCGTGTAGGGTTCCTTTTAATTTACAGAATCAGAAATACACTTCAGCAAAAAAATGAAGAAATTTTTAAAATTTCTTCAAACATCACTGATTAGCAGCTTCAGACTAAAGCTAGAAGATTCAAATGAATCTCTTCCTTTGCCAACTTTAGATAAAGACAATGGGTAGTGCTAGTGGTCCAAACAAATTTCTAGAATACGGCAATGAATTGAATAAGAAATCATCTTTGTTTCTTAGGTTGTTTTCCATTTTCTAGGTATGTTTGATTCAAATTAGGTTTGTTCGTATGGATCTGTTAAAGAAGTTTACTTAAAATTGTCGTCTTTCACAAAATCGTGGGATGTCTGGAAACTTTCAGCAGCTGCAACACAATTTCATTTCTCGTGCCAAAGATTTCTGTATGCAAAAAGTGGATCAGTTGACCTTAGAACATTCCGCCATGTTATTCGACACACACAACGGAGCTCTTTGGTCATTTATGAAGCATCAATCCTTTGATATCTCCAAACGTCAATAATGGAGACCTTGCCTCAATCATCATGGGATGGGCCCGGTTGCTGTAAGGATGGGCAACAAAAATCAAAACAAGAAAAGTTGGGATGGTCAGTCCTTTTTAGGTGAGAGCCCATATTTGTTAATAGACATAACTGAAATGTTATCATTGTAACAATGCTTGTTGCTTATTATATGCACGTATTCCATGCATCTTCTCTTACATACATTGCCGACATGGTCAATGGTTTGGTGAATTCAGGTTCGTGTACCGTTAATTCAGCATGACCGAGCAATTGCCAATAATGATAAATCGTACTTTACGGTCAAACATATGGCATCCATTCATATTCTAAGTTTTCCTTCAGCGCATAGCTTAAGTACCAAAAGAATATTGATACAAAATTATCGAGAGAATAACTGTGATCACTGAGGATAAAAGAGTATGGAAGAGTAGATAGATGCAATCTATTAGAAATTTATTATATATGAATATCCTCATCAATTTATAAATCATAACGTAATTAAGCTTTTTGTGAACAAATAAAACCTCTGTCAATTCAAATCCAAGTGAAGAATAAGAATTACGTAAAATTACCTGTTGGTATACAGATCAGTAACCAGATCAAAGAGTTTTGCAAACAGAATAACGTAAAGATAGTGGGTCAGTAAAGTATAAGTTTATTTTTTGGGCTACAAAAATATAAGTAAAACAATACGACAAATATGAAACAGATGGGTGTCATCTACAAATTAAAATGTAGTGATTGAGTTAGTATTTGATAGTACTGGTAGAACGTTTAAGGAAAGATTGCATGAACATATTAGAGCTGTCACAAAAACAACATTTCTGATTGGACAGATCACTGCATCTTGTTTAGTCATAATCCTGATCCGCTAGTTAACATTTTGTTTTGGAAAAGAGATTAAAGAACAAGATTTCTTGTAGAATCGTGTATTATTAATATATTACTACGTATAAATAAATATAAAAGCTTAAAAGTTAATGATCTAAGTTTTTTTCAAAGATCTTTAACTAAAAAAGAATGATTTATTTGGATATCGATTTGGGAATTATTGTAGCTTAAATTGGTAACTTGCTTGCAAAGTAATAACGAAGATTTGAAGTTTTAATGTTAAGATAAATGTGTTGGTTGGGTTTTAATGGCGCAAAAGCAGCTGTGGCTAAGCTGCTCCTTGAGATAAATAAACTAGCATTATAAAGTAATAATCGTTAGTTAGTGTAAAGATTTTTGAAACCCGAATTGTATAACAATAAAAAAAAAGATTATTTTTTTTTCAATTTTAATTGTGTATTTTAAATGTGTGCAATATTTTTTTAAATGTTATTACGGTTTTTAATTAAGTACTTGTTGAAATAGAAGTACAGTAAGCTTTCCATCTGAAAATACAATTTTGATTAAAAAACATATTTGTAGGAAATGAAAATAAAGCAGCAGCACTTGAATAGAATTGCCTTTTCTGATTCAATTATGGGGAGGATTTGGGAACGGCCATTTCACCCTGCTACGGGATCATCAGCCCAAACCTGCCTCCCTCGATAAAAGAACCAGAAAGGCGCAATCCTATGTGAAGGTCACCGACCAATCTGTCAGTGACCCCTCAAAGGACAAAAGGCAACATTATTGCTGTCCGAAAATTGGATAGCAGGGTGAAACGGCCGTTCTCAAATCCTTCCCTTAATTGAGTCAGAAAAGGTAATTCTATTCAAGTGCTGCTGCTTTATTTTCATTTCGTACTAATTTTCACAGCACATTAAATTTATTATTTTGATATATTTGCTAAAACCATTTTATTATTTTGATATATTTGCTAAAACCATTTTACTAATTACTTATAAAGAAAGTTTTCATTTCTCAAGCACTGGGACAGACATAGACGTTGATAAGGAAAGCAATTCAGAGACTGCAGACAACTCAAAGAAGCTTGGAAAGATGCATGTGACCGCAAATAAAATGTAAGGGTGTGAGAGCAAACCAGAGTATCTGATATTATTATCAAAGAAACTCAAATGGAATTGGACTGGCCATACAACAGGAGATTCTAAACTGGATTCCGAGGAATGAAAGGAGGCCGAGAAAGCGATCACACGGTAGATGGGTAGTTGAAATGAAAAGTTTTGTTGGATTCGATTGGAATAGGAAAGCTTTCGACCGGAAGAGCTGGAAAAAACTTGGAAACACCTTCATCCTGACGTGAATTGAAAACAGTACGATATTGTAGAATGTCCGAAAAAATTAACACAAAAACGACATTCTGTTTATTGCCAGAAAAAAAAAACTTATTTATTTAGCAAATTAATATTGAGATCCGAGAATATACGACTTCCCAGCCCGTTGTGGCCTTCTCCACTTAACTCAGGTTTATTGCGGGTTGGCGCCATACACTTCATCGTCAGTTTACCAGATTATTCCCTATCCAGTAAGAATTTCGAAAAATTCCTTGTCTACATTATAAATGAAACCTCTGTGCAAAATTTCCGCTTTCTAGGTCGAAGGGTTTGGGGTGGACATTGATGAGGCAGTCAGTGAGTGAGTGAGGACTTTTCTTTTTATATATGTAGATTTTCATGAATTTTGTTTTGTTAACATCATTGATTAGTTCTTTATAGATTATATTTGGATATGTTATTTTCTCATTTTCAACTCTTATCCGATTCGTTCTTTACATATTATTCCTGGTGTTTTGATATCATGTTTATTTATGAAAATATGATCGATATTTGTTTTCGTATTTCCATGAATTGTACAGTTGTTTCTTGTTGTTCCGTAAAGACGATTTTCGAAACCATTATTGCACATAAGTTTTACGTATTTCTGTACTGCATTGTTTTTATTCATTTTAAAAATATCTATATTTACGTCACCAATCAGTATTGTTGGACAGTTGTTTAATATATTTTCATTTTTTATGAATAGATTCTCTATTTTAGAACATTTTAGTAATTTGTAATTTAACATTTTGCTTACAAAATGACAGACAGAATAACGTTTTTATAATATATAATAATAATAGCCGGGTACCGTCGCTTCGCTCCGGAACCCTTGCATATATAGCATTAAAAAAAAAAAATATTTATTTAGCAAATTAATGTTGCGCTCGTCGGAGAATATATAACTGTCCAGACCGTTGTGGCTTCTCCGAATAACTCAGATGTATTGCGGGTCGGCGTCACGCACCGAAAATTCACATTGTTGCATGTATCTTGCAAACGCTGAAGCGCTTGTAAATAAGTGATACATCGTTCGAAAGAACTTTCAAATACCAACATTTTCTCAATATAATGTTCTCTTCCATCTTTTATATATTTCGTTTAAATTGAGAAAAAAAATTTGACCCTTTAAAAGGCGCCATCTTGGAAACCAAAAACTTTTTTCGAAAGATTTTTATAGCATTTTGTTTGTCTTAAAAAGATCTACATTTTATCCACTTACATGACCAATCTATAATTTGGTCACTAAAGTGGAAAAACGTAAAGTCTTATGATAGAATAACGCTTTTATAATGTAAGATAAGGGATAGGTACAATATGCCCTGAGGATTTCTTAATTTGATATTACAGTGAATCACAAATGTATATCGGTAATGTATTGAATAGAAAATTCCTACAGCAAAGGATTGTAGAATGTGCAGATATATATTGCAAAAAACTTATTAAATATCAGGCTTTAAATATATCAGGCTATAGTATTGTCAAGATAGTTAACTTCGCTTTTTAAATTACATTATATAATTTAATCTGCATTACATTTATACTATAACAGTTTGTTTGTTTTTCTAGAATTCATGCGTTGTTGTTCTTAAATTACTTAAACTTAAATAAGTTTATATCGTTTTTCTAAGAATTTGGTCATCATTAGAATTTTAAATTCAGCTTATAATAAAATAAAAAAAAATGAAAAACTAATTTTATAATAAGCTAAGTGAATATTTTTAGTTTTAAATATAAACATTAAATTTGTTTTTTTAATTTTTTTTTTTTTTTTAACATTAAAACTTGTTCACTAAATAAAACGCATCCCTACAGTTTTGAAATCTAACGAATTCAATATCTTATATCAAAAATATTTTCTTTATACGAAGCGAGCTTAAAAACCGAAACTGAAAGTTCTGAACCCAAAGCTAATGGGATGTAGCGACCTCATTCGGCGAAATTGTAAAATAAAAGATGTTTCGTAGTTTCAGGAAAGAAATAAAATCAATTCTGATAATTTATTCAATCTAGTTTGTAAATTTCTTTACAGAGTAACGATTTTTCATTATGATTTATTTCATTTAAATTGTCATCTTTACAATGTAAACAACAATTATTTTTCTATGGCGCTAGTTAGAAGACTTACGTCGTCAGTAAATGAAATTGAAATGTAACTCGCCTTAAGGCGGTTATGCTTAGGTTGTTACTCACGATGTTGAAAGTATTATTTCCGTGCAGTTCTATGTAATACTAATATTCCTTGACAATTACAATTTTTATTATTCAAAATTATAATAGAATTGCAATTATATTTTTCGAATTACTTAATCTTAAATAATAAATCTTATGGGAAAATCATTCGCTAAAGTAATGTTTTAATTAGTTTATATTTCGTATTTTTCTAATCGTTGATCAAGTGTTGTCGCCACGTGTCTTAATGCTTATATTTAGCTATACTAAATATAAATTTAGTATGTTTCAGAAAATTTTAATAGGGATTTGCTTTTGAGATCAGAGGCGGAAAATAATCTCCAAATCTTTTAACGCGAATCGAAATTAACTATTTATTTTTGTTTATATTGCTAAAATTTAGTATAATTTGACTATGTTGGAGGGTTAGTCTAAGTGAATTGCGATCTATTTATGAGGTACGGGTTGCAATATGCTATCAGCAATATATTAAAGTAATGTACTGCATATATGTGGATTGCATTTCAAAAGCTTATATGAAAAAAAATGAGATCTATTTCTTTTTTGTTTAATTAAATCAACTTTATCAACCCTGTAACATCTAAAAAGAAAACCACTATAATTTATCTGTATGTACGTAATTTCAAGTATTTGTGGAATGTGAAATTTTATAATAAGTTGGGTTATTAAAGTCTGACATTCCGAAGACGACAAAATAAATAAATAAAATAAAAAAAAGAAATCCTCAACATTGAGGGATCTATAGTAACATTCATAACAGTTATATTCAGTTGCAAAAATTGAATGGTTATTGGCTGAGATACTTCAGTAGCCTTTAAGCTAACTAAAATAGATCTTAAGTTGTAGAAACACCAAAATGTTCTTGTATTTGGATCTTATTACTGCATTTTTAAAAAGGAATTTTGTTATATCTCAAGTACTTCAGGATTTATTGCTTTGTCCCCTTCAGGGTTTGTAAGGTAACTTGCGCATTCTTCATATAAGTTTAAGGAAATGTTTCAACGTGTGCTGAGTAATTCATAGTGAAGAGATAAGTTTCAGCCGACACACAATAAGTTAAATAAGTTAAAAATATTGAAATTTAAAATTTAACTTAATGCATTAGATAATATATACATGAATCGTGAGAAACATATACTATTTATCTTCGAATAGAGATACTCAGCAATGGATTTGAATTAGCATGTTAACTGTCATAATCTTAGTAGATGAATATAATTTGGTAAGTACTCAGAAAACACAGAAACCAATAGTTAAGTTTCAATCATTAATCTTATAAATATATTTCTTCCTATTTAGCTTTAACAAATCTTCACACTACAAGTTATAATACGTTGAAATTATCACTTGATAATTAAAAGTTCTTAAAGTTCTTTTTCTCTTGAGTAATAATGTCCATTGCAATTGCAAAGTTCATAACTATAAAGTCTATAATGTCACTAAAAAATATTCACTGTAAATGAATCCTTAATGTTGAACTTATTCTTGAATTAATATTCTTGTATTCATACAATAATCGCATTAAGTAGAAGTCTTGACATCACTCTTGTAATTTTTGATCGATGACACATTCCATCTTCTGTTACGATAAATAAATCAAAAAACTTACTTTGAATCTTCAATTCAAATATCCTTTCATTAGAAGTTCAAAATCCATCGTCTCGGTTCCTTGGAATTGACCAATCTGAACGACAAAGTCTCTCGTTCCTAAATACGGCGCAGGACGTTCCATTTCCGAATTCTATGATCACAATTGAAGATCCGTTCCGAACCCCCGTTGATATACTAAAACAATATTAATGCCTCAATATCTTTCACATTATTTGTATCAATCATTTAAATAGAATGAATTGGAAATTTTATACATCAACCTATCCAATTCATCAATGTTGAAGTATTTTACTTCCATACGACCTGCCGGAGTTTGTCTTCCTCCGTCAAAACTCTAGGCTTCCTTTTATTTTACGAATACCATTCTTGTTTTTTCCCTCTTCAACGACAACAATCCATCCTCTTCCTATTGCACTATCTGGTTATTGCAACAAACATATCATTTACTCACTATTCTCCATACTTTAAACACAATATCATTAGTTCATAATACGATCAGCAATTGTTCAATCGCACTCTCCTTTATTTTGTTTTTGGGCAATAAAAAAAACAAACAAAAAAAAACCACACACTTGAATAGTCAGTTGCATATTGCCTTCTTTAATTTTTACAATTAGCACAAAATAACAATGATAAACATAATTATAATTAAAAATTATAAACATACTTACATGATCTGGAGCTTTCGAGCTTCCTTTGCAGAGCTCATTGTCAATCCGCAAAGGAAGATCGAAAGCTCCAGATCACGTATGATTTTTAAAAAAGTTTAAAAAAAAGTTTTTTTCTTTTTTTTTTTGCTATCAATAGAAGAAAAGAAAAATCGAGTTCGTAAAATTCTCAGCACAATAATCCACCAGACCTTAAAGAATTCTGTTTTAATATGAATTTGAAAGTTATTTAGGATAACTGGGAAGTATGGGACGCTTTTAATTTATTTATTTTTTTATTTGAAAGGAGCCGTCGTTTAAATAAAGATTAAATTAATTGAAGTTCTTAAATAAAGCCAACACACAAGTCTAAAAAATTAAGTTAAAAGTTAAAAAACATAATATTTACAATTTACTTAACTTAATTAAGTTAACAATTAAAATTAAAAGTTAATAATTAACTTTTAACTTAATTTTTTAGACTTGTGTGCTGGCTTTATTTAAGAACTTCAAAAAAATTTTAACACACGTAAAAAACTTTTTTTAAAAGATTAAATTAATTTTGGTAATGATTTTTGTAAAGGTCACCCGACATGAACTTAGTCCCATCGAAAACGCCGAAAGCTTTACCTTCCCCGACTCCACGGCCCTACACAATCCAACAGTGGGATACATTAAACTTTAAATAGGAAAAATATATTTGACATAACTAATACACTTTGGAAAAATTAAAATTAAGAAAAGGACTTTACGGATTGACTCTGTAAAAAGTATCGAGAATTAGGCATTATTAAATTATTATTATTATTATTATTAAAAAAATAGTCAATAAACTTATTATATTTTTAAAGACTATAATTTGTCAATAAATAAAAACTAAAAAAAACTTCACTAATAAAAGTTACGTAAAGGTTTCAATTCAAGCTTTACAGTCTTTACCTTTACTTTGATATTTTTTTTCTGTTTATTTTTGAAAACAACAAAGGAATAAATTCAATTATTTACATTAGCACATTTTGGAAGATTGTAATACTTACTTCTTACCATTTGACTCTTCCTTGTGCCTTTTTTTTTTTTTCTTTCCTGTAAATATATTTTTATAAAACTAGAAGATAACATTTACTCTTTTTAAATGTTTTTTCGTTTCCTAGTGCACTCCCTTAAAATCAACTAAAATGAAAAAGATGATTTGCTTGATTGTTCTTTTGAGCTGTGATTCTTTTGAATATTAGTCAGTAATTTTTATGAATGATCAATTTTATTTATGTGCAGATATGTTGTTTTCGATTACTATACAACAAAACAGGAAACAATTTCTTTTCAGTGGGAAATACACATCAGAAAAAAAAGTAAGTTACTTGTTATTTATATATATATATTGCCACATTCCAATTGATACTAATATACATTATATTTACTCTGTAACAATGTCAGTGATAAAATATCCGACAAAGTCTGAAACTAAATAAGTAGATGCAAGTTTCTATAAATTTGGATATTATCAACGCGATGCAGAATTTATATATCTTGTATTTGTTATCTTTGCCATATTTATCAACTTAACTATAACGGTTACTAGTCCAATAAAAACTTATAAAAACAAGGCATTATAAAGTTTTTTATTTGAAAGAATAACAATTCTTGTCTATTAAGGGATAGGTTCGATAAAAGAAAACCGAACTTTCTTTTACTGTATTTGCTTAATTGTTAGGTATATTATGGTGCAGCTCAGCCACAGATGCTTTTGTGCCTTTAAAATCGACTCACCAACCTAGGCATTATTAGAATAATTTTGCTTCACATTCGGAAAGTAAAACTTCTAAAAATCAGTGTATTTATTAACTTGTGAATAAACTTAGAAATACAAGATTATTTAAAGTGATGAAAACAAAAGAAAAAGAAAACAGTAGACTAAGAATGTTTAAGGATGTTATTTTATATTTTTTCTAGAGCATAGAACGATATATCGATCAAAGTTTTGATACAAATTTAAATCAATTTTCCTTGGAGGAGGAAATCTTTGCTTTCGGTTCCTTTTGATCTGAAGTAAATGGGGAGTAAAGTGAATGTAACATTTTACAATCCAGACAACCCTCTTCCCCTACCCCCACCCCCTTTTTTCTCTTTCGGAAAATAAATGGACTTTCAGCTGATCATTTCTCAATGGAGGTGGACATTATTTGTGACTGTCGACTGGCGTAATTTATTTTTATTGTTCACCCACATAGCCATGACACTGCGTTTTTCCCAACCCAAGTGAGTTGAGGCACGTCGTGGGTTTTGATGGAGTCCAACGGACCAATATGGTCCACTGACGTTTTTGGCACAAAGATCAAAAATGTAAAATTCTTTTGACCGTGAAGGACGAAAGTATGATGGAGAAAGACAGGGTGTCGATTCCGCAATCTTTTTCTTTCTTTCTCTCTTTTATTTTCCGTCTGTCACTAAACCCGTCTATTCGCCGTTTGGCTTTGGTCTTTTCACACTAAACTACACATTCACTTTGACTGAAAGCAGTTATTCCTCTTGATTGCATTATATTACCAAACGGATTAAATGACTTATAAGTTATTAACAAACAAAATATAAAAATTTCTCAAGTCTTTTCAAAATGTGCATAGAAAGGATTTACATCAACGCGAGTGTTTCTGTCATGGTTGAGAATCCCCGAAGGTTTCGATTAAGAAGAAATAATAATGATTTTCATAAATGCCTTTGTTATTTTGCATATGTAACAAATGTAGCACAAATGTTTTTACGAAGACGAATTTAAAAAAGCTAAACACATTTGCTTAAAAAACTTTTTTAAAAACTAAAAAAAATCGAGAAAAAAAGTAATTGAGAAACCAAACCTAGGTTTGAATCTGTTAACAGGCCTTCCTCAGCGATTCAGTTTTTAGATATAATAAAATTTCAAATTGCTTTATAAATTAAGGGGTCGCCTACTCAGAAAATGCTGCTCTAAAGAAACAAATAGCCACAATCATAAAAGCTGTTTGTTCTATCTAAATAATAACTTTTATTGAAATGGTAAGTTTACCTAGGTTTACATGAAAATTTAAATCTTTAATTAAACTCGGATTAAATCGGATTCATAGAGAAGCAGCAGCTGAAGAAGATGAAGAATAGTTAAAAATTCAACTTCAACGTGTGGAATGAAAATTTATCAAAAATCGAATAACAAATAAAAAACATTGCAAATAACTGAAAACATTACTATAAGCCATGACGGATCTGCGGAAAACTGCAAGATCGTCTTCAGCTGAAAAAACTACCAAACAAAGAGCTTGATTAAATAAAAAAAAATTCAAGATTTTTGGCGAGGGAAAGAGTATTCAAAAATTGATACAACAAGTATGATTTGTTCTGTTTTTGAATAGTATAAACTATTATGTTTATATCATTAAACTAGCATAAGGCATTTATGGCATTAAAGTAGTTTAATGATATGAAATTGTTCTGAGGAATTTATTTTTTATTATTTTAATAATTTAGAAACTTTTATACTTTACTGAATACTTTAATTAATATACTTTACTGAATATAGTAATATACAACAGTAATATACTTTACTGAAAGCATTTTAGGAATTTCTTTCTTAAAAAGAAATAATGTATTAGATATCCCTTTGAATTTGTAACGTTATCAATAGAAAACCTAATTTTATTGGTAATCCAAATTTTCAGCTTTCAGGGACAAATAACCTTTTTTTTTTTTTTTTTTTTTTTTTTTACAACTTTCGTTATAAAATGGATAGTTTATGATTCTTTCGACTAAAATGTTCTTCTTGTAACACGTCTGTTGCTGTACAATGTATATACGAGTAGTCTAAACGTAAATCACAGGCCTAAAAATTTCCAAGAATTATTTAATAAAACAAAAAACGATAAAGAAAACATTGAAATGTTTAATAAATAAACCAAACCTAGTTTTAATTATCATGCAATGTTGAAGCAATGTTCTAATATTCCTCTGATACTGTTTTACCATCAACAATTCCCTTAATGACGTTAAAAGACCTCCTTAATAACATTTTCCAATTAGTCTTAATGACTTCTCCTCCCCTGTTACCTTGTCCCTTCTGTTTTCTTCCTTTTCTTTTTGTTCTCCCCTTCTCCTTGTTTCAATTTATTTATTTGTTTTAGTTACTCTTCTCCCCTCATTTTATCACCTCCTTTTTTTTTTTCCCTTTCGTTCTGGTTTGGCTAATTTACTTACAATAATTATTTTTATATTCTTTGTTCTCTTAATTAGTGTTTTTATAAGAGTATTATAGATTTTGTTTAAAATTTTATAATTTCGTCAAGATGAATCTATAATATATATAAAAAATAAATATATAAAAAGTAAATATATAAAAAAAAAGTTTATAATAAAAACTTTAGAATGATATCTTAAATCGAAATATGTAAATCCGTCATCAAGTTAAATCACATCTTAGAAAGTTAAAACTTAATATTAACAGTGCTGGGCAGGTTTTCTCAGGGTTCTTCCGTTTCCCCTGCACCTAATGCCACCATTCTTTATCAGTCTTTCTCTCCTTCTGTCGTTACTGCTGGGGGTTAGCACAATAGACTACCGGTCGCAGTGCTTGGCTTCCCTGCCACCCAAATTCACCACATAACCATAACCATAGGATTAACTTAAAATAAAAGCAATTTCCCATTGATTTTTTATACATTAGTCTAAAGAAGCTTAATATCTAAATCCCAATAAAAAACATTGCTTAAAAGCACTCAAATTTTGCTAAATTAAAATGCTATCTGAAATTTTACCAATATATTTTAAGATATATTTAGATATATTTTTTGGTTTTGTTAGGTTTGGTTTTATAGGTAAGGAACTAAAGTAACGGTCGAAACCACCTCAATGAACTTTTAACGCTCCGCAATCACAGCAGTTACTAAGCTACTACTAAAGTCTTATTACGGTTCATATCCATTTTCAAAATTAATAAAGTTTATGAAAGAAATTAACCTCTTTCTTAAAATATTGTTCCTTAAAATTTAATTTCATGTTTTTTTGTTATCTTGTATCATTGTCACGAATTAAAAAAAAAAGTTTTCATTTACTGTTGAATTATAATATCTGTTAAATACAAACAGTATTTTCCTGTTTTTTGAAAAAAAATAATTAAATCCGCATTGCCTAATTTTAATTAAATCACAGCACGCGCAATACTACTTGTTTTCTAAGCAGATAAAACAATTGAAAATGATAAACTGAATAGCCTTTTTTTCTTCAAATAAGCACCTATCGAGAATTTCACATCCATTCTTTATAATCACTTTAAAAATTTTGTTTCAGTAGAGAAATTTCAGGAATTTAAGGCAACGAAAAAAAAGGAAATTTAAAATTTTATTTCATTCAAATGTTGTCACTTGCGGAGTGCGACATCTAGCGGAATATTTCTGAATTATAGGACAGCTTCCATTTAGGTGAACAGTAAGAAACCTTTTGTTTTTACAGATAAAAACAGTAATAATTTTTGTTTAAAAGCAGTAAAAGTAATAATAATAATAATCATTAGTGAAACTTCAATAAAAAAAAAACCGTTATCCTCTGAAATTATTTTATTCTTTATTGTTTCACATGTTAAATTCTACTTTTTCATATAAAGTGTTTTTTGATATTATTATGTTTATGCGAAAATCAATGCAGAGTTCTTATTAAACCTTTTAAAATTCAGTATAACTTTTTCGGCATGTTTTGTCAATTTTTTTTTTTTTTTTTAGTGTTCTTATGGAAGACAACGGACAAACATTTAAACTCAATTTATTTATTTTTATTCTGATACAAATTGGTCTCGGTCCATATCAAAAGGCATTTAAAATTTAAACCCGTAATAGAATATAAATTAAGAAATAGGGTAAATGGAGTTAATAATTATATGAATATTCTCTTACATGTTACATAGATCCATTTTCACAGAGTTTATATATGGGAAAAAAAAAACAAAAAAAAAAAAACAGAATTTTTTCAAACAACAATAAACAATATTAGATATGACTGTAATATATACTTACATAGATGCTTGCAAAGATTATAAACAATCAATATGTATTAAATCTGTGGCTTCTAGGATTTCCTGTTTCCTGTTTATTAGATCATTTTATTATGCTTTTTAATTAATAACTAGCGTATTCGCTTCGTCAACAACGATGGGAAGACAAAGTGACGGCTTTTAGTTAAGATAGAGTATTTTAAGTAGAAGTTTTTTTCTGTGTTGAAATATTATTTTTTATTTCTTCATTCATGTCGAGAAATGTCTCTAACGACTCTTCAGTCAGTCGCTGAGAGCAAGCTTCTGCATCTAATAATGCTCGTCTAGCCTGTGCTTGTAGGCTAAAAAAAGAACATTGAAATTTAAATTTTAACCTAATAGGCTAAAATTAATAATTATTATTTTTTTCTGTGTCTCTTCTCTCATTGCGTCACACACACACAGGGAGTGATAAAAGATATTTAACAATAATAATTTGAATGTAGTTCTCGTGGCTTAATGGATAAGATGTCTGTCTTTGGAGCAGAAGGTTGCAGGTTTGATTCCTGTCGCGGACGTTTCATTGTAGAAATTATTTCTATTTTCACAGGAAATTAAAATTATTTTCCATACACAGAGAAAGTGCGTTAGATACAGTAATAATAGATATTTCTTTAATTTTTAGACGGTATTTGTTATCATCTGTGCTAAGGATTTTGACATTTTGCTAAACGTGATCTGAATTATTTAAGAAATGAGTTTTCTTTGCTGAATTTGGTGATTTATGTTGTTTTATCCTTTCAAATAAAGCTGTTGAGACATTCCTGTGTACAATTTTTTACATGTAGATCATTTCCATTGCAAGAATCTCCAGTTTGATCCAGATTGTTACTGTTTGAGAAAATTCTGTTTTTATTTTCATTTATAGACTTTGTGAAAATGGATCTATATAATATATGAAGCACGTAAGAGAATATTCTTATAATTATTAACTCTATTTACCCTACTTCTTCATTTATATCAAAAACATTACAATTTTCTTTTGCAATGAATATACGAAAATGAAAAATTATCCCATTTTGGAAAGTTCCAACACATTATTGTATTTTCCAGTTCATTTATTAACTAATCTCTAAATAGCATTAAGATATTAACATATTCTTCATTCAACATCATTCACCCATTTCCCTAAGAAAAGTGGGACTCAAAAATGAGTCATGTATTTCTACAACCATATTTTTATCCCTCAAATAATTTTTAAGCTAGGGAATGGATCATCTTGAAACCAATCTACTGTGATTATCGATCGTAGCTTTTATTTATTTATTTATTTTATATATTTATTTATTTATTTATTTGTTTGTTTGTTTATTTATTTATTTTCTCGACAGATGTATGTAAAAATTCCCACAGAAAAAAAATACAATAATGAATTTCTATGTTTTCTAACAACTGCATGTTAATGATCGTTTATTAATCCTATGCGCGTGATTGAAATAATTCGATTTAACAAATGAGTATTTAAATTAATTTTCAAAGAATAAGAAGTTTGATATTGTTAGTACTCAATATTACAATTCACAACCACGAATTGTATTGTTTTTATGGTTTTACAAAACAAACTATAAAAAAAAAAAAAAAAAAAAAAACCGTAGTTAAAATAATAAATTAAAGAAAGCAAACTTCGAGTTCATGAACTTCTTATTACAAAAGAGAAAAACAAAACAAAAGATTTGTCTTTTCTGTAATAAGATGAGACAGGAATTACATTAAATATCAGTTACATAAATATGTCCTACTTTGCGGATTAGTATTGTGGGAAAGTGGAGGAACGCCCACACTTGGGTGTAATGAGTGTATTGTTTGCTGAAGTGCAATGAAGTCACTCTTATCGACAGACGGTGCACGTGCAAAGTCCATTCAAAATTCCCCCTCCAACTGAGTCTCAATACAACTGTTGCTGCTAATAAGCTTGTGGTGTGCTTTTTTATTTCCTGAAGGGTTTGAGATTTTCACTGAATGAATTCACTTCCAACGAATAAAAGCAGAAACTAACTAACATTGATGCTCATTTGTCTTTGTTTTTCTCTGAATTGTTTCTTCATTGAAGAAGGGTATCTGATTACGAGACTAACGATTGAAACTATTTAACTGCTTCCGAAAGAAAGAAACATTTATGCTATTATTAAGCGTGTGTATAGGTGGCCCATCCAGATAATTTTTGATCGAGTAAACTCAGCCCCCTAAAATTTTTGTGCTTCCATAGCTGGCTTAAAAATCATTACAATTTTTACCTGAAACTCTCATTAAAAATTAAGATAATGCCATGAAAACGAAATCGTGTTACAATTTGTTAATACTGAAAGTTAGACATTCATTATATTAAGATGCTAAAAGTTAAGTTGTCGATAAAAATTCATTAGCTCATAACAAAAACAAATTTGTAGTTGTCTACAAATTTTGTAGTTGTTTTGGAGGTGTCTCAAAACAACTACAGCAGCATTTTCCTCACTACACTCGTTTCTTGTCGGCTTTTGTATTTTTATTTTTTAACTAATTTAAAATATAATGTTGCCTGATTATCGCTAATATTTGAAATATTGAATTTTATTACTTAATAATATTATTACAGTCTTCTGAATATAATGGTATATTATTGTAAAATAAGCGATACTGAAAAATATAAAACAAAGCTAATATTAAACATATATTTATCTCAAAATACGTACATCAAAATACGTTATCTTCTTTAATCCAAACTAGACACATAAATAAACTCAAAAACACCTTCACTGCAGAATACCGTTGACACCAATATTTCGTTTTAATTTCTTAAAACTTTTTCAAGGTTTAGTTCGATGAATAAAAATAAAATAACATAAAAAAGGAAAGAGAAATCATTCTCTCACTAAAACAATATAATATATAACAACCAAATTATATAATACTTAAAATCATGAATAAACAAAGCAAGTGAAATTGGACAATAAAAACGGTGACAATTGTTGTAAACAGATTTTTATTTCTCATATAGTTCATCATATTGTTTTAGTGAGAGAATGATTTCTCTTTCCTTTTTTATGTTATTTTATTTTTATTCATCGAACAAAACCTTGAAAAATTTTTTAGAAATTAAAACGAAATATTGGTGTCAACGGTATTCTGCAGTGAAGGTGTTTTGAGTTTATTTATGTGTCTAGTTTGGATTAAAGAACATATACTTATCTGTTACGATAATAAATAAATACATCTTCATGATAGCATTTCTCCATAATCTCCTTTACTCCATAATAACGATATTTCGAACGATTTTATCAGATCATTCTTCTTCAGGTTGAAAAGAAATAAAACTATTTCTTTCTTTGAACATAAAACAAACAATGATTATACAAATCCAAAATTACAATTTTTATAACACAATTCAATTATTAATTAATAAATGAAAAATATGATAATCTATACAAAATCAACTAATTATTAAATAACAAATAAATGCTCTTACAATTCTGACAATTACAATGGCATTGTTAATAATTTCTTCTATGTTGTTGGTTGCTATGTTGCTATGTTTAAATATTTTTTAAAAAATTCTTAGACACATATTAGAAACTTTTAGTGATTTATCCTTATTAAAACATTTATTTGAATTAATATAATAAGATTCAATAAGCAATCTATCCAATTCGTCATTGCATTTATGGATCACTTTAGCAATGGGATCTGGATTGTGATTAAAATTTATTGCATGAAACGCCCAATCTGACAAATTTGGTTGTTTATTTTTATAAGCCCTAATATGTTCCAATAATCGTTCTTTCAGTGTTCTGGCGGAACTTCCATAATAAATTTCACTACAATCCCTGCATTGTAATTGGTAAAAGCTAATATTACCTAGGCCTATCAATTGATATTCATATTTTATATCTTGATTAGCATAAATTATATTTATTATTATGGCAGTTCTACGAAAACACATGTAATAATTTTCCCTTCTACTAATTATTAAGAAAAGTTGATCTCTATAATTTCTTATTTCTTTTTTAATATAAATATTGAGGAATAAGCTTGCTATTATTTATTAAAACATATAAATTTAGACAGTGTGTTAAATGAATTAAAAAATCGGTTTCCATAAGTTTGTTTCTAATAAGTTTTAAAGAATTTAAAATATATGTTCAGGCCTATATATATATATTTGCAGCTGTTTCTCTGAATTGACTTCATGTAAGTTTTATATAAAGAAAACTTGTAGTAAAGTTTATAAAATAGCTTTTGTTTTTGGCTTATTTTACCACATAATAGCATTTAAACATACTTCGTTCCTCTCCATACAAACATAGTTCATCAATTGATAAAAGCAGAAAATATTGCCAATATTGATTTTGATTATTTAATTTGTGCACCATATTTCAGTTATTGAATCAACTATTAAATGGTCTATGTGTAATTTCAAATGAATATTAGTCCCATTAGGCGAAGAGTTGATAACATTTTCATTTAGGCAGTCTGAAAAATGGAAAATTAAACTCTAGTTATGGATTAGAATTTTCAGTCAATTTACTAACATTTGTTCATGATTCTAAATTACAGTATTTTCATCATTTTTCTTCGTTGTAAGTTCCTAACCTTATTCTCATGTTGTAAAATAAGAATTTGTAATTCTATGAATCTTATTGTAGATTTCCTGCTTCCAAGCATTCTTAAGATTGTTTTATTGTTAAGACTGGCTGTTACTACAAAGTTTTTTATGTTTCTATGTTATTTCATTTTGTTTATAATAAGATTCACAAAGACCTTTGAAAGACTTAAATACATCGTTGTTTGTCCTTCTTCGGAATAACTGTGAAAGGAAATTTTCAGAAATGATACGATTTTTGATAAAAATTGGATATGGAAAATTCTTGCTAAAATCTCTGAAACCATTCTAAAATTTTTAAAGTTAGATGCAGTATGGAAGTCTTGTGCTTTGAAGACCTGCTAAGGATGAATTAGACTTTGTATTTATGAGAGTTTAGCATTCTACAATTACCATCTTCAATGCAGAACTATTGTGTAAACAATATGAAAACGATGTATTGTAGAATTTGCAAGGTCTGACAATAAAAGCAATCAAGTGTTATCCTTCATATGATAATTCATTCTTTGATAATATCTGAGATAAGATCTGCCTAATGAAATTGACCAGATTTGGAAAAATCCTTACAAAAAAAAAGTGGAAGAAATTTTTTGCAATAAAGTCTTGCGATCTTGCATTTCTAAACTCCCACAAATTGAGGTAATGGTAAAAAACTCAAATGATGATACTTCAGGACATTTACTTTCAATCTTCGTAATTTACGATTCATTTTATACGAAAGCTTCTGAATAATTTGGTATTAATAAACTATTATCTTAGTAAATTCTAATTTTGTATTATTAAAAACAATTTGTTTTTGCCTTTCTGAAGTATTAAAACTTGCTTGATAATTTAACTTACCATCATAATGTTTTATCAAAGTAACCATGAAAGCAAATCATAGAACAACCACGATTTAGTATAAACTAAATATATTAAGATGAAATAACTAAATGGGGTGAATTGATCAGTATGGATTAAAAGAAACAAAAAAAAATACACACACACTTTTTTTTTCTCTACTTTTTATTCAGGCCTGCACATCTTTTCCCTGATTTCGTATTTTTTTTTTTCTTTAGCGGGATTGATTTTCGATATTTATAAATTTCATTTTTAATATTATATTTTTGAAAATAATTAAATATCATAAAATAAATCATGGGCCTATTCATGATGTCATTATTCTTAATGAAATGTAATAAATGGTATTAAAATGTATCTGAATTGATGGTAATGTAGTGATTTAGAAGCTATGGCAATCGTATGATCTTCAATCCTATATCTAGTAATTCCTATTGCTCTACATAATGTGGAAGCTCATGTCTGCTTTTATCTGATTGTATTTTTTTGGAAATGTAATTAGATAGTCGTATCGGTGAATCGAAGCGCCGTTATTGTTTTATTCATGAATTTCGTCTTGTTCTGGTTTTGTGGGAAGAAATTACAACAACACCCCCATACCGAGAATCTAACGACCCATGACGCCGATGCAAAATCGCGTGCGGCACGTGGCGATCCTATTGAGAACACCTCTTCGTCACCATTGAGTGCGCATCTGCCGAGGGGTGAATAGCGGTGGTGCAAATTATACTGACACCATGCGGGGATGCCACCCACGTCATGAGAACGCTTTACCGCGGTAGTTATTGCTAAAAGCCGCGATTGGACCGCGCCATGTATCATCGGCACGTGTGTCCGATAGGCCTAACGACTAGGAAACAAATCCCCCTCCCCCCTCTCAGTCCTGCCCAAATCGGCATCCGAGTGATTACAAGCAAGAGAGTGGCGCGTGCAGAAGTGGTGCCATTATTTTAAAACAGGGCTGATGAACAGCAGATAGGCGGATAATGTCGTTGTTGCAAATTGGATCACCATTTGAGATACGTAGTCAATGGCATTCGCATTTCCAATGGGAAATTTTAATAACAAAGCCTGTTAAACTAGTGTAGATTGGCAATATGGTTACATCGATATAATAGTATTGAAGTATTAATATATATAACTAGTAATAGTTAGATAAAAGTGAAACGCTGAGTTGATCACGTGTTAATATGTATTATATTGCCTTCCTATATGATGGCGACTCCTTCAACAATCATACTGACAATAATGGTTAAGCTGTTACATTTATTATAAATTACTATGAAATTAGAAAGGAATCAACAAGGCCATACACACAATATAAAAAATAGCAATATCTATTAATAAAATAATAATACAGCCGGGTTTCGATCTACGAAATTAACTGTGAAATTAATTTCCAATAATTTTACAAATATTTGTAAAGTATTTTCATCATATTTTTTTGACAAAAGATATTAAAAATTTTTGTTTCAGTAAAGATGTTGACTAATTTTTCTGGTGATATAGAATTGAGATATACGTTTAATATGTAGATCTACTGAAATACACACACACACACACACACACACATATATATATATATATATATATATATATAAACTTGTAACCTGTTTTATTTTATTTTCTCTTAAATCTGTTTCTAATGTTTTTTTTTCCTGCAAGCGGTCGCTTCATATTTATTAGAGTTGCACGTTAATACATTCATTACACTTGTATACACATGAACAAACACATGTAGTCTACATAAAAATTCAAAATTTGCAGTTAAAGATTGCATGGATAATTGTCAAATATACTTCAATGAATTAGCCTATTTAAATTGAAATATATATGTTAAAAAATTATATTAAAAGTAAGAATAATGTTTATCTACTTTTAAAAGCATTCTGAAAGAATAAGATTACAGATTTTTCTATCTTTTTAGATATCTTCAAATTTGTATTAAGTTTTAGGCTAATCGATGGTAGTCTTTATGTGACTTCCTCTAAAACAATGAAATCATTATTTAGTCGCCAAACTACTGTTTCTGTAATGAAGTTTTTCAGCCAGTGAATTTGTGCTTGAACAACATTCAAAATTTATCAACATTGTTTTGTCGAAGACAGAGAAGTTTCCTAAGACATCCATTTCTAGGGAGGTTGATTCTTCAAGTTACTTGGGAAAAGCGATTAACACACAAGTGAGATTGAATTTCGTGTATGGTGTTATTGTTGTGTGTCTTCCTTTCTTTATCCCTCTTATTGAAATCGAAAAACAACTAAGGATTGGATTCCATCACATCCAATATTTGTTGCAATTGTTTGTCTCCCCTGGGGACCCATAGATGGCGGCTTTACTTAGAGACAATGTCAATAATGGTAGTTTGTTTGGGAAGGAAAAACCGATAGATGGTCTTTCCAACGCGAAATAACCCTATTTACACTTGAATTGCTCCCAAAGTTTTCTTACTACAGAAAGATTTTCGACTCGAAATGAGAAGAGCAGCATAGTGGAGACCGGAAAGTTACGAAAACGCGGAACTCTTTGATCGTTTGCCGGAAAGATAGGATTGCAAAACCTATTTCGTTTCTGACTCTTAATTTATTTATTTTTTTGGTACATGGCGTTCTTTCTTTATTTTTTAAATCAACAAGACAATTTTACAATTTTTTTTTTCTTTTAGATTCATCTATTAAAACAATCAAAATGATATTGAAAAGACTATGACTGCATAGAAGGAAGTTTGCTGCGAAATGCCTTTTTCAATGGTGGTTGGCTTTTTATGTTTATCAGAGAAAGAGACATCCAGAGATATTGCTCTGCTTCATTTCATTTTAAATGAATGGGAATAAACGAATCAAATATTCTTTAAGAAACTTGTTTTTCGCATGAAACATAAAACAAAATCCGCACAAGACTAAGAAGTTCACTGATCTGTTTTTGGAAGTTGTGATATCGGGAATCCAAGATAACCTAGTTCAGAACCACCCAGTATCTTACATCTCAGTGAGATCAGATGAGTGAACTTGTGAGTTTTTTGTTTTATATTTCATGTAGTTGTTATTACGAACTTTAAATTCGTACTTTTGTTTGTTTAAAAGTGTACGGCCCTTCATATTAAAAAAACATCAAAACATAAATAAAGTATTATATGTTTTCTGAGTTCGCTGAGCTTTAAGATACTGGGCGGATCCAACTGATGATGGTCAGGAAACCTGAAATAGGCTATCGATTTCCGGTATTAGAATTTCCAAAAAAAGATGTAATGAGTTTTTGAACTTTTAATCTTGTGCGTTTTTGTTTTATATTACATGTAATTGTTATTACGAACTTTAAATTTTATAGAGTAAGCTTCTTTTTTTCTAAATAGAGAATGCCATAACTAATCTGTAAATGTATTGTTTAATCTTTTCTGACATGTCTCCAACAATTTTTTATATAATTTTATCAAAGATTTCTTTCTTTGTTTTTCCTGAAGATTCTACATCAATTTTTTATTATCTTTCTATATTCTTATATTCTTACAACTAACAATATAATCATCTTCTATTAACTTTTATAATTTTTTCATTAATGCACAGCTGTCCTCACTAACAGTAGATCTTTTTTAATCTTATCTTTGATAAGATATAAATAAATGGTATGAAACATGTAAGAATAATCAAACATTACATTTACTAATTATTGTGTTGCCTGTAGAGGAAATATTTTACAGTCACGAGACATTTTGCATTTTTTAATTTTTCACCCACGCAGGCTGGCTAATATTTTTGAGTCAAGAACTAAAATAAAATTACAAATATAATAGAAACAACAAAGTATGGTTTTAATTCATTTGTCATTATATATTCTTTGAAACTATATTTCCAATTTTCTAAATTGTAGGGTTAAAAATCTATATTTCCACGTGTTTGTTTTCATTTCATTTCAATTACTTTCCAGCATTTTTATTTAAAAATGAAATATATTTTAAAAAACAAAAAAATTAGGGTTAGTTAACAGTTGTAAATCTAATATTACATTTCCATCCAATGATTTGATTTGTCAGTTTGTACCTTTCAAGTGAACTTCCCCCACTCCTTTTACCCCTAAGAATCGTTGGAGAAAAACACAACTAAACTGAAAGGCAATTGCTGAATGGGATCAATTGGTGCGACAAGGGCTTGACTGGAAACAATTGACACCCCCATCCACCTAATCCTCCCTGGCGAATGGGAAACTGATCGGACAGCACTCGCGGGACTAACAAGTCCAATCATTCGGAAAACACTCCGGGATTTCAGTCTGCGAATCCATTCACCAGGCGGAGCTCACAATCCTCATGACACATTCTGGATATTTTGAAACACGACTTTTTTCTTCCTTTTTTTTTTTTTTCATGTATAAAGGAGGGCAAGTGAAAACATTAGACTGAGGAGTATTGGGTTGCACTGCGATGTACCAGCAGTTTAATGATTGAATAATTTGGTTTGAAATTAATAGAAAACTTGGGTTTCGATTTCCTGAGACAAAGCTTAAGAATTATACCTGAACAAGTCGATTTCAGATTTCTTCAGACCATTATTAGATCTCTTACAATGACGTATGGGTTTAGATAATCATGGTAAATAAAACTCATTTTTACTCTGATTTAACAGAAATAAAGCATTTATTATCCTGAACTGGACAATAGTTGTGAAGAATTAACAAATAACACTTTTAGTACAATTTGTGTATGCCATTTTCTGTATGCCATTGTTAAATTGCTATTAATGACAATAATGAAGCTTTCTTCCTACAATGTTATGTTACAATAAATTTTAAGTAGGAGAAGTCAACGTTACAGCAACCTAATAGAAAGAAAACATGTATTAATGTCATTGGTAGCTATCTAACAATAGTCCACAGGTTGTTTCAGTATCTGGGATCCATTGTTAACCCTATTTGGCAGATATGGGTAATCATCATTGACATCTTAATCATCCTATTAATAGGTAAAAAATGTACGGATCTTTGTAAATTTGTAATTTGAAATAACCAATCACAGTGCAGCGTTGGAACACGTCAGGCATGACGTCACGCCCATGTTTAAACATGCGTCTCGAATATTCTTCCCACTTCACAGCGACGGATCGCGATTACACAATTATTATCAGCGTATTGAGATTTTCTTTCCCACATAAATGAAGCTTGTACTGAAATGCATGAAGTTCATGCGCCAAAATTTATTAGAGTGTTTGTAAAACCTCGGTTTTATATAATTTCGGCTGTGTAGCCACTCTCTCATTACTCAATAAGTAGGGGACAATGACGAAGCACGTGCCGTCATTGTTGTCCAGACAGGATTATTGGTATTGGCTGTTGGACATTCGTTATTGTTATTATTGTTGAAACTGGTAAATCAGTTTTTTATTTTCTTTTATTTTAATAAAATTTGGATTAATCATTCAAATTATATGTGGGCTGTTACGGAAGTCATGACATTTAAAAAATGAGCTTAGAACATCTTTTTCAATCTTGTGTTTTTCAAAAATATGGAATTTGTTCTACTTCCGTGAATATTTCACGGGTCGCAACAAGTGTCTATAAGTTGCTTCTTTTCATAGGTTTCAAGAAATGTGACCACGGCTACCTTCAATCAGGAAAAAAAAAAAAGAGCTACACAATGAAATGCTTGCTTCTCTTGCTTTCATTGTAAAAGATTATCTTAGACCGGCGTAATTTTTAATATTCTGCTGCAATGAATACTAATTTCAAAATAAAAATCCACTCTTCATTATTTTATTCGAATTTTAAATTTCATTGATACTATATATTCTTCTTCTTTGATCAATTTTTGCCATGTTATCTTCAATTGTAAGACAGAATTCAGTAAGAACCTAAACTTAGCTTTTTCTTTAACTGGAAAGCAGAAATGTAGTAATAAGTACCTTCCCCCTCCCCACTGCGAACGAAAATCGAAAATTTATAGGTTTTTGGTCCTCTTTTAATTTTGGTTATTAAAAATATTAATAATTAATTATTATTAATTTCCTAATGAAATTTCTAAATTTAAAATCTTTTGAAACCAAAGTAAGGAAAAAAAAGTTATTTTTTGAGATATGATTGTTTCAATGAAAATTAATTTGACTAGATTTCTTAACATTAATGGTGAAATAAAGCGGTGGTTCTCAACCTCTAGTGCGGGTATCCTAGAAGTTAACTATATAAGCTGTCTTCGGGCACAAGAGGATAAAAAAAAAAAAAATCAAAAAATGGCGGCAGACGTTAAGTTAGAATAAGAAAAGATGTAATTTTCTTAAATTTCGATTTCTGAGAAACTTCTCGATTACTTCTGAAAAAAACATTAACATAATAAAAAGATCTCTATGAAGTTAGACATTTAAATGTTGGGAAAAAAAAGTTGTTGTTTTTTTTGTTTTTTTTTAACCTACTCTAAAACAGGAACAAATAGTGAAAGAGAGATAAAAAAATAATAATAATAATTTGCTTATAAAGCTTTTTTAATTAGAAAATTCTTTAGAATAGCTAATATTTCGGAAAATTTGTTTTTACAGTTTGTGGTGAATTCTATGTAAGGGGAGTATTGAGGTGAAGAATGAAAAAAAAAAAAAAAAACCAATGATTTATGTAATCAAAAATACTACATTAATTGAGCTACCTAAATTTTTTGTCTTGTTTTTATCTTCTTGTGATCTAACTGAATATTTCAAACAATATACGAAGTTAATAAAATAAATAAATAAATAAATAAATAAATAAATTCAGATTTAAATTTCCTGTTCGATTTATGTATTTCAGCACTGTCGCTAGATGTCGTTGTTGTCCAATTGGTGAAATTCATTGTCTGGCTTCTCTGAGAATTCTGTCTAAATCTAAAGAGATAAAAAAAAAAGGGGGGGGGGAGTATTTATTTTATTCTACTTTTTTTACAGTGGTTTATAACATGAAATCACTGTAATTATAACATTAAATCTTGTAAAACCGAAAAGTTTTATTTTTCTATATACTGAATGAATATTTTATATTCAGTAAATAGATATAGTAAATATATTTCATTCAGTATTTTATAATAGTTTCAAAAATATTATAAAAATTAACACCTATTAAGAATGGATTTCTTTTGTAAAAAGAAAAAAACATAATTGAATAATTTCTAGTGTTTTACTTGAATGATTTGTCGTAGCCTTAAACTAAATACTTAAAAAAGTTTATGTTACATTTGTTTACGCATGAATTGGTTGTGAATACGATTCAGTGATTTGCCTGCTTAAATTGGACTATAGGTACGTTGGCACCCCTTCTTTATATAGAATTAAAGAAAAAACGAAAGAAAATATTCAAATATCATATAATTATTAAACGAAAAAGAAACTCTCTCTATATTTATTTATTTTTTTTTACTTTTCCTAAACTTTATTTTGATTTAGAAAAAGTAAAAATACTCCCGTATCTTCAGTTTGAGTTAAACAGCACAAGAAGTAAGGCTCCTACGATCATCAGCGAGCAGGATAAAGTGGAGATCAGAGAGTCAGTTCTTTGCTTGGCTGGCTTAATCTCTGGAAAAGAAACCCTGTAACCACCTGAGACAGATCCGGGAAATCCTGAGACTCATTTAAAGAAAAACCCGGAATCTCTTCTTTCTCATCCCCACTCCGGAAAATGGAAACTACTCCATCAGTCCGTAGACAACTTGACTTATCACTTCCTTGTCAGAATTTAAAAAAAAAAAAATAGGGCAGATACAATCATCTTACGAAAAACATCCACTGGATCGTAGTCGTATTCAATAAAAGCGATGAAAATGTTACTTTATTTATTTATTTATTTGCTAGACGTCGCTTTGCTCTGAAAGTCTGCATAAGTAACTGAAAACAATATTTTATTTATTAAATAAACTAAAAATTAAAACTTAAAACTAAAAATAAATTAAAGTTTAAATTCTAAAGAATACATGTAATACAATATTGAAATCCTTTTGTAACAGTCGGAAATTTGCCAGTTGAGTTGTCTGCGCAACATTACTCCCGTTGCCTGACAACGCGCTGGCGGAAGTCATTGTTATGGACAGTGCGCCATTCAACAATACTCCTGTTGCCTGGTAGTCACGTACGAATTTCAATTGTTGCGGACATACGCGCAAACGCTGTTTTTTTTTTAATTAGTTCTATAAAAGCAGTCAAACAGTAGTTTTGAGATGTATTAAATTTATATTACGTTTGACTGCTTCGTCATTAAATCATGACGTAAACAAATTTATAATTTTTAAACTTTAAATTCAGTGTGTTTGAGCGAATAAATGTTTTTAACTGTTACATTTTTAAAACCCATTTCTTACAATAGTTTCTTTAACCTGTTTTGGTATTTTATAACATTCTAAGTTCATAGTCTTTCGAAAGGGAATAATAAAAGGGCAGCATCTAAATATTTTTATTAAAATACGATGGACAGTTTCATGGATTGAACTTCAGGGATTTAAGAAAAAAAAAAAAAAGGCAACAGTCCAATCGCCAACCAGAGAGAGCCTTTTATTCAATTTTTTCTTTTTTTTAATTTTGTACGCTTATAGCTTGGCGTTATACCTTCAATTCAAATAACATTTGATTTATGGCTTTTCTTACACCAACAATTTGGAGGAAAATAGAGGACCAAAAAAATATCTTTCTCCTTTCCTTCAAATCAAAATCTGCTCCATTTTTTTTTTTTTCCTTTGGTGAAGCGAGGGGTGTAGTTCTCTCTCTTTTCGAATATAGTTCTGTAGGAGCAAGACGTTGCATCTCGGGGCGCCCTCTACGCGAGAAAAGTCGATTCGAAGAGACCTATCACCCGCGGACACCCGCTACAGCGACGCAGCCTCGCACGAAACAAAAACGGAAATTAGAGGGCCCGTCGGGGCCACTTCCGCTGGCCGTCCACTCTGTCATGGCGACCGGAAGTGACCGCTACTCTCGTCTTCCGGTGTTACAAAACCATTGGCTTGTCCGTCTCTGGTGTTGTACTTCATCGTATGGAGGTTCCTCGACAGGCTTCGCGCGGGGGTGCAATAAGCATCTCGCGATATTCCCGTGCCTCTCGTTACCATGATTTGCGCGTTATTATGCAAATTCTAAGGCGTAAGGTGTAAAAATGCAATCCGAGCTGAACGATCCGTTTCCCCCCCTTTTTTTTGTCCTCTTTCCTTTCTTTCTTACTTTAAGAGGTTGCTTTCTGTTTGTGTAATGGCCACAATTCGTATTTCTGTGTTCCCTTCTTGCATTTTACATGTTAGTCTTAAGGACGCCACATTTTGATTTTCTTTTCCTGTTACAAAGGAAAAAAAAATAAATAAACAAAAAAAAAAAAACCTTTTTTCTGCTTATTTTTATTTGTTTACTTCCAACCGTAAAAAATAATTGCTTGTAAGTAAATCCTAAGTGACGTAATTGTGATCATCTAGTTCATCAGAAAAC
>JAFIDM010000001.1:61279599-61298842 GCA_023159025.1 Thereuonema tuberculata
CCATTGACAGCTGAATATCATCATCCTTATCCAGGTCTAAAGCTTAAAATCCAAGGAAGAATCTGATGTGACAAGCTGATGGACGAGATTAGTGGCGCTTATTGTTCATGAAGAGCGCACTTAATAATGTGGATTAGGATATGGACATTGTAATTTTTTCCACCGACATCTAATGGCTTCGTCATTGTCATTCGCTGAAGAATGTGGTACAACCGTGCAGCTTTTATTTTCTTATCCGTTGTCAAGGAAAGTAGAGGACGACTCATAACAAACGTGGTAGCTACAACTTGAAAATTAAGCATTTCTTAGTGGGTTTTTTCACTAAGAAAATTCTGTAGATGGTTTACTGTAGATTTGGAAGAAAATTAACATATTCGTTTCCATTATTTTGGGAACAATTAAGATTTGAAATTTTGAGGAAAGATCTTGAATATTTCTTAGCAGTACGATTTTTTAGTTCACATGTTTGAATAAATAAGAGTAAAAGTATCTTGAATAATACTAAGAAATTTTAAAAACCTAAATACAATTAATTAAATAAATAAATAAATAAATGCAATAAAATTATCTATTGCATGGTTTATGTACAAAGAAAAACTTTAAAAAGCAAGAACAATAATGCTTGTAATAAATTAATTGTGTATATAAAATGAAAAAGTCTGCAAGTGCAAAATATTTACATTTCTGCGAAAGTCATGTGAAAAAAAAAAAAAAAGAAGTTTATGAACTTATAAATGATATTGTAAAAAAACTAAAGTTTAATCAGACTAGATAATACGTGTTAGCTCTTAAATATGAGAACAATTGAATGATTTTAACTTTTGTTATTTCAAAATCGTAAATGAATTACAGCTATTTTGCTGATTTGGTTGCTGGAAGTATTTAGGAACCAAAAAAACAAAAACAAAAAAAAAACGAAAAACAACCCAGCTAAACTCCGAATAACGGACAGTCACGGGACCGGAAGTTTCGTTCGTTATTGGGAGGTGTCCGCTATTGGGGAGGACTATCTTTTTTTCATTTTTTAGCTAATAGCATGTCATTTAATGAAAAATTACGTACAATCTTAATTAAATTTCTACAATTACCATAGTGATATGATACCATAGTGATATGAGAGATTATGAACAATTGCAAATTATTTACCGTTTGTCCGTTTGTCTTACTTAAAATAATGACAAATTTAATTACATTATATAGAAAATTAATTTCTAGCCATCTATTTGATGCCTTAAACGTGTCCAATCCTAAAGTTTGACTGACTTCTTTGGCTTTTTCTTGAAGCAAAACATCGCTTATAGTAAGGTGACCAACCGTCCTCCTTTTTGATATGTAAAGTTTAAAACCTTTTTTTTGGTTGAACAGATATAACATTTTTTTTCTTCAATTTATTTGCTTCCTCCTTTTCATTTTAGAAAAAAATGGTGACGTTACTTATAGGATGTTCTTTGCACGAGCAGAGCGGAACCATTTTATCACCACTTCGTCGATTTTTCTTGTTTAAGTTTTACGAAACTTCAAATTCTTGGAATTTTCGTTTGAATTCACCATCCACATTTTTCTAATCTCATCTTTGTCCTTTAAAAGTTCACTTATCTGAGTTTTTCCAACTTTAAAGCGTTCAGCAAGACAACGCACACTCAGCTTTTCTATTTCAGCAACTTCAAGATCATCAATTTTTTCGTTCAGTGCCAATCTTTTTGACGCCATTTTAATTCGCATTAAATTAAATCAACACATTTACAGGATAGCTTTATGAGGTGTTGGCATTTACAAAGCAACTGCATTGAAAAAAAGGGCATCAGATTCGTGCATTTATATCATGGGACACAGATACAATGTATCAATGTATGGGACACCGATGTAAATACAACCATGATGTGTTTGTCGAAATGTTAATCGAAAAAAAAAAAATAATAATTTTTTTACAGTTAAAATAACTGTTTGCTATTCAGAGTGTCCGCTATTCGGAGTGGATAACATGGACTGTCTATTGTAAGGGACTGGGATCTGCAATAATGTCCGCTAATTAGAGGTGTCCGCTATTCAGGGTGTCCGTTAAAGGAGGTAACACTGTATATTATTTTGACTTTAAGAATTCAAATAAAAAAGGAAATAATGAATAATGAAGAAAATTTTTACAGGGATTTACATAAAAAAAAAAATTACGATTTGATCTAATTTAAACGGTAAATTAGACCAAATTTAGGTCTGTAAAACCTTTAAGTTTTTTCACAATTCTTCTTCTTCTTCTTCTTTTTTTTTTTCTTTTTTTTTTTGTGAATTTAATGTTGCTTGTTTTAATTTCGGAGACTCCACATAGACTCCCACTAGTAGACAGTTTATGGTAATCTTTTTTTACGTAAGATAACTTTTTAACTTTCCAAAGGTGTTTTTCTTAATTTAGAACAGTTGAAAACTTTAGCACAGATTTTAATTGCAAGGTTCATTTTTTTGGATGGAATATACCTTTTTAGATATTATTTTTATTAATGAAATATTTTAAACTGAAGAAATAGCGAAATAAAATCCTTTTTTGTTGTTGCTGTTGTTTTTCTTGGTTTGTTTCCAGTATCTTTACAAATTGTTCTTAAGATTGTTTCAAGTCATTGTGTAATCTATGCTGAACTCTAAATGATGCATTTAGAGGCAATTCTTAAAATCTTTTATGTAGTCCGAAAGAGCCAGCAGATAACATGTAAATCGCTCAAAGCCTATCTTGAACACAAAGATAGCGAAACAGCAAAGCCCCTTCTGCCATCAGGCTAAATCTTGACGCTAAGTTTTAATTTGTCCGGTAATTGATGCGGGATTAGGCCTAAGTTTTCTAAGGGGGTTCTCCTCCCTCTCACGCGCGCATTTGCATTCTGGATCTCTGAAAAGGTCTAATTGTTCTTCGTTATCAGCTGTTCACTGCATTGAGCGCCCTCTCGTGTCATCGTCCGAAATGGATGCGGCTTAAGCCGGAAATAAGTCAAAACGCTAATCCGCCATTGTCGAATTAAGATTTACACGCGGGGCTTTGTTTAGAGGTAATGCCCGCTCTCCAATGGACCTTGGCCGGCTTTATCGTTGGTATCGCGGGCCTCTTTGGATTCCCTCGACGAATACAGCCTTTTTAATGGGTTACTAAGCGTAAGCGAATGGTAAAATGGGAATCATAGTCCAATGGTTTCGGCCGAAATAAAAGACCCGACTTCGAACATAATGGTTAATTTAAACGACATACTTTGAATTCGCTGCTGTCATCTGCGAAGATACTAAAGGCCAACGGCTTTAATGGAACCTCTTTACTCTATTGAAAGTCTTATCTTTATTGAAGATTGAGTTTCAAAGAAGCTAAGCGGCAGAAACACAAGCACGTTTCAAAGTTGTTCTGTTGAAAGGTTATTGCTAACAAATCACCAACGCTATTTAGTTTAAAAGCTATCACTTTTTAGTCTATTTCCCTGGGAAAATGAAACTAATCAAATCAGTTTGTATGTATCTCTCTTCTAAATAACTTATGAACAACTGACTGGATCTTCTTGGCAAAAGGCTCTAACTTTTATATTGGAATTTTCACCGAAATCAGTGAGAAAAAGTAACGAAGATTCCCATAGAAAATCCAGTAGAATCGAAACTATGGAGTCTAACGATACATTTTCACTAAATTTACGTGCCCTTGATACAATTCAAGAAAATCTGATCGGAAAGTCTTTAAGTATTTGAGTCATTCTGAAAACGAAGAGAACCTTTAGACATATTTTATAATTTTTAAGAGAAGTCTTTTAGTTTGTGTTTTCACCTCATAAAACTTTTCGAGGAAACTTTTCTAGTTCTTTTAAGAACTTCCTTTTTGATGAAACATTCTTCTCATTTAATTTTTCATTTTTAATTTATTTTGAAAAACTATTAAAATGCTTTAGATGTTAATGTTTTTCTTCCGTTCTTCTATTTTATGTATTTTTTTAATAACTTTAAATTTAAAGTGGAGAACGAAGGATGTTTATTAAGAGCTGTGTGTTTATCACTGTAATCCATTCATTGTTAGATCGCCATCATTGATGACTATTCTTAAGTGGTTAATTGACGACTGCTTTCTTTCTATTAGGTTACCGCAACAATGAGTATCACAACAATTAAGATGCATTGTTGGGCTAATTGAACTAAAAGAAAGCATGCATCAGTCAGTTGTAAGCTGACAGGACTACAGCATCCCTCTATATTTTTAATGACAAATTGTTGTAAATAAAAATAAGAGTTTTATGCTAGTGTTTGCATTAACTGACTTAATAATTATCTCGTAAAATATGCAGATTTAGATTTAGAACCCTGAAGTAAAAATTGCTTGAAAATATGATTGAATATAGTAATTATTTTGACTTTGATTTAGGTTAAAAATTGATTCTCAGTTATCTTTCATTGCTTTATCCTTAAAATGTTTAATTTAAAATCCATTTCTGGATCGAATGGGAATTCGATCCAAGAGAGGTTGTTCAAGCGAATGTTTTCCTGTGAACCTCATTATCAGTCTTTTTTAAAAAACTTTTTAAGATTCCATTTGTTCAAATACTGTGGTTTACTTCCTTCTTTAATTACCTTCTTTTCTCATTTGTAATTTCTTTCTGTATTCTTTTTCTTTATTATAATACATTATAAAAAGTTTACTATATCATTCCAATTATTAATTTATAGTTACGTATTAATAGCCCGCATACGTAATGCAAAAAAACCCGCTTTATTTAATCGAAAAAAAATAATAAAAAAACAAAACAAAATTAAGCTTATATGAAGTAAACTAAAAACTGAAATTTAGAATTAAGAACACTAATGTGAAATTTCATGTTTCCAGCTAAAGCGGTTTCAGAGAAATGCGTATGCTTCAAGAAAGTTACTTGGATCGAATTGCTAAATTAGTTGTCAAAAATTGGTAAGTTACTAGTGAAAAACTTAGCGATTCCATTATTTTTTATTTTTCATAAATTCAGTTATTGTAAAAGAAAAAAAAAAGTGCACTGGCTTACTCCAAATACAACTAAATGAAACTGATGTATCTGAAGAGATATCAAGCTCCAAAGTTCAGATCTATCATCAGGATATTGATACTGATAACCAGTGATGATATTAAAAGAAAATATTACACAAATTCACCGGAAAATAAAAAGTGGAATTGATTGTGAAATTGTTGCTTAAGTTATTAAATCCACAAATCCTGGCAAAATGAAGAAAATAAAGAATAATGCAGGAATTTTTCATAAAGTAAAATTTACTCAGCAGTTACTGTAAAATTGGAAGTGGAAATACACTTGCATTATTCACAAATAAGTTAACAGAAAGTTAATAAATTTGGTCTTCCATCTTTTAGTGACCCATTAAATTCACAATTGGGAACCAAGAATCTATTCTTCTTTTTTTATTCCAGCCATGTTCAAATATATCCTTCCACTACTCAATCAAAACTCTGATGTATTACAGTTTTTTTTTTTTTTTTAAGGTGATCATTATCTGAAGAAAACTGAGAACTCGGGAGTAGAATTTGATGGCCCAATCTCTGTTGATCTTCCTGGTCAATCTTAAATTATACAGTAGAATATCCATGAATATAAGTTTTCCATTAAGATTCCATGTTTCATAGTTATCTTCTTAAATGAAGTTCAATTTGATTGATAAATATGCAAATTTTTATAGTTAAAGTTATATTAGTAAATAACCTATAGTCAGTTTCCTGTTTTTTAAGGTCAATGCTACACGACTGAACCTTGATATGGATTTCTGTTTTCTTTCTATTAGGTTCCCGTGATAATGAATTAGCGATAGACAAAAATTCAATATTATCATGATCTAACAGCAAGAAGATGAATTCCATTATTAATTACCTAATAGGAAATTTAAGATAGTCTGTAAACATCGGCTAAGAGCTGGATTTGGCGTCAGCTGAAGCATTTCTAAGGTTTTGTAGGAATCACACTGTTTTATTTTGAGATAAAAAGTATTATAATCAAAGGAAACAAAATGAAAGGTTATACCATGATCTACGTAAAAATCCATTGTACTTAAACTATAAATTGTTGTGACGAATCTTTGTGGATGATATATTGAACTTGACAATCTTTCTTCTATTAGACGAACTTCATGTCATTCAATGTCATTCATCGTGGCAGAGCTCACTTTCTCCAGTTACTTAGACTTAATCTTAGTATTGAATTTTATAACAAATAAAAGACTGAATTTAGATTTATCGGGTAACTTTGATGAGTTGATACTTTTTTTTCTTTTTCTTTTTTCTCACTTGTAGGGGGCCTGCATTTAAATTCCCATATTCAATAAATTACCGAGCTCGTTTTCCTTAAATAAATACCTTGGCCGCCCTTCCTCCCACTTTGCAGCGGTGTACCGTCCTCCCCCATAAGTCACTCTCATCGCACGCCTGACCGAGACGCTCGCTTCTAAAGCTCTCCAGACAATCTGCAGCGCCATTATTTATTGTTGCATTCATTATCCACTTATTAAATGTTTGTTATCACCAAGGACCATCGCTAGGAGGCGGGGGTGGGACGCCCAGAACACAGCGAAGCTTAATTGCCAGAGGTGACTAACTAACAACCATTGTTCATCCAATGAACCGACAATATACGCACAAGCGTCGCAGGGCGCAAATGGCCGAAGCGAGTCGCTATTTATCAGGTGGGAGCTGCAGTGCTGGGAGACCGCTCGGAAACAATTAATCACGCCGTAATTCCTCTCAATTCGTTTAATCTGACCCGGACATAAATATCCCGCAGGGGGCGAACGGGGTCGAAGGGCGTGGATTGAGAGTCCCTCGAACGAGGGTTCGGCAGAGTTTTAAAGAGATTTGAGCGATCGCTACTTCATTAGAACAAACCGCAGTGACATCGCGATCTGCGCTACTCGATTGGGTCCTTGCGTTGTTGCAAAATAGTTACAGAATCATTAGTTGATGTACTTCCAACCCCTTCTGCAACACTGATGGTACATCGAATTACTTTATGAAGGAAAACTTTCAGAACTATCCAATTTCTTGATGTTATTTATCTTTTGATGGTTTTTAATTTACTTTTTTTAATCACTCATGTCTAATGTCGATTCAAATGACAGGCATCGATTTGCAGCGGTCTTATTAATGATAAAACTATAAATGATAATTAAGAAGTTCATGAAAGAACATGAAATATACTTGAACATAGTAGCCAATTACGAAATATCTTTCAGTTTTCAGTAATACTAAAAAAGAATTTAATATTAAGTAAGCTTATGAGCAAAACAATCAAAACTCCACTACTGATTAGTGAAGTAAATTTATGATTATAATGTATCAACGGACAATTGCTGGCTTGTGTTTTGTATTCTCTGCAATCAGTAGATTTCCAGTCTTAAGCAAAAGAAAAAAAAAGATATTATAAAACTTTACTGACTTCATTTTACGCCCAAGGCCAAAAAGTAATTTTGCTGTTTTTTTTATACGAAATCATTATCATTATATTATATTTAACGATTTTATTACCTTTTTTTTTTTTGTTGTTGTTTAATTTACACAATTAACTTGCAATAGTTCTTTTCATTCTATTTCGTTTTTATGTTTTCCATATCAGTTTAAAAGCGATGATTTTTATATCACATTATCAATTACAAACTTTAATAAATTATAGAAGAATATGAAATAACTTAAAAAGAATAAGTTACTTGTCTCTTCTTTAACAAGTGGCTTACTTATAAATTTGTATTTGTAAATTAGTATTATAATATACAGAAGCAAGTTGAATTACAGTTCATTTACTGAAAACATAAACTGCCCATTATTACACATTGAACTGACAGTTGATGCCATTCTAAATATCTCTGCTATTTTTGTTCATTCGTGTGAATATTAAAATACTCCGACATCGGCAGGAATTAGTCTTAGACATAACTTAGAATTAGACTTCTATAAAATGAATAAATATATTGAGATACCTGGAAAAGAAAATTATTCACTGGGTGAATCATTATGAAGCTGCTAATCAGGCCCCATAAATAATGTTTTTATTATGAATGAGTAATAATGATCAGAATACTGAAACCAAGTAATAACAATAATAATAATGTCATAGCAAGTACCAGACGAATTTCATTTACTTTCGATAGCTTTTAAATGTTTTTTTTGGAATTGCGTTATTTTAGTTGTACAGAAATAAAGCATTACATTTTTTATTTCAATAAATTAGTTTTCAAAGAAAGAGACACTTAAATGCACTTGGATATCAAGTTTACTTAGACAAGTTTTCGTCTAAAATTATTGAACTCTGAAGTAAACCTGATTTCCTATTATAATTAACGAAACTAAAATGAGATCAATTCAGTTTTGCAAAGATATATTAATTCATATGAAAACAGATAAGGTATTTGATACATTTTTTGTTTGTTTGTTTGAATTCATGTCAAAAAATTTGCGGTTGAAGATATTAAAAAATTCCACAGAAAACCATTGGAAACGAAAATTGAGTTTCTAAGAATACCTAATAATGAATATGAATCATTGATTTTGATATTAAAATTAATTCGTTGGAATGTGAAAGTGAATTACATTTTCGTACTCGTACTCTTGTTTTTCTATTTTCGGAACAACAATATATCCTGTTCGATATATGTAAGTTTTTATCGATGTAAAGTAATGAATCTATTTCCCAAATTGAAAAGGATTAAAACGTAATTGGTGTGCCAACTTTCGAATTCTTGCATAGTAAGATCCAAGACACTGGCATTAAACTTTCATCATTCCTTTGTAATTTGTGTTTAATGCGCCATTACCACGATATAGAGATTCGAACATTGGGGCAGTCTTTGACTTCTGCAGTTCAAATTTCAAAAAAAAAATTAGTTGAGAATGATCAAATATCTTCAACTCGTGTAGGTCACCTAAAAATTGAAATTTTAAAGAACTAGCAACCCGGGAAAACTGGATTCTCCCAACGTGCGACTGCTTTCTCACAACTACCCGATAAAAGGGAATTCTCCCAACCCAGGACAGATTTAGAACCAGCGAGTGCATCTACGACATATTTTTATTTTTTACACAGATTAGAATGTAGTTCCCGTGGCCTAATGGATAAGACGTCTAACTTCGGATCAGGTGGTTGCAGGTTTGATTCCCGTAGCGAACTTGTAGAAATTATGTCTATTTTCACAAATCACAACAATTGCGCCGGACAGACACAGAGAAAAATAAAAGATTTTAGAATGTAGATTAATAACAATGTAGTGTGGCTTTTTTTTTTTAATCCATTGCTTACTCATTGGTTGGCTACATGTCAAATCATTCGAGTCTTCCTTTTAGCAACTTTAATTTATCTTGTACTATTTCAGCTTTACAGGATTCTTATCTGTAGTTATCTTGTTTAAAGATGAATGGATGTGTGTTCTCGACTTCAAATTGAATTTTAAAATTATTTTATTGTAACCCATTTTTTGTCTTGTCCAATGTACCAGGTGATCAAGAAATAACAGGAGGTGTTCGGAGCCCTGTAGCATGGTTATATAGACTACTGGACAAAATAGAACAAAATTTGGCCACCCTACACATTGAAGTATGCGGTTTCGATTTGTCAAGAAAAAAAAAAATAGTACCAAACAACGCCGATAGGACGTTGCGGTCGAAAAATGCAGCATGAAATTCGCTTATACGGGTACTTTGTGACACGATATCGAGGATAAAAGGAGGGGTTGCGGGAATTCTAGTCATTCTGCAGGAAGTCGCCCGTCGATGGCGTTGTCACTACATGATCGTGCCTTATTAGTCAAGCTGTTTTAACAGCGGGATGAAAATGCCAATGCTACTCTTCGTGAATACCGGCGGTTAAAACAGTTACGTAGAGGACTGATGACCATAACTAACTTACGAAGAATGGTTGAAAGATTTGAAAGAACAGGAAATCTTGGTGTGCAACCAGACCGAGGACGTAAACGTATCAAGCAGGAACGTATCAACTTAAGAAGTTGCAACTGCCGTTCAGGATCAGGCGATAGCTAATAAGCAGACTACCAGCAGTGCACGTTTAATATCACGATAAGCAGATATCCCGTGGGCGACGGTGCAGAAGATATTGCCTAAGATCCTGAAATTTTATCCGTATAAGATAACACCCATTCAAGAATTGCTCCCAGGGGACCGAAATACCCGATTAGAGTTTGCTTTGAGATTTTTGCCTCGATTGGAAGTGGATGACGAGTGGCCGTGGCGGATATTATAGAGCGATGAGGCTCACTTCCATGTGCACGGTGATATCAACACATACAACTGCCGTATTTGGATCGATACAAATCCACACATTGGTCAAGAGATCCCCTTACATTCGACGAAAGTCACAATTTGGTGTTGGTTCACTGCTTCTTTTATCATTGGCCCGTACTTTTATGAAGAAGTTGGTAGAAATGGACTAGTGACTTGTTCTGTCAATTCCGACAGATATGCCGATATGCTCGAGAACTTTGTGATACCTCCACTGCAGCAAAGAAATTGTATCGATTCTACCATTTTCATGCAAGAGGGTGCGCCACCGCATATCGGATGTCGGGTGAAGTTAGTGGACCATCAGGCTGGTGGTCACCTTGAGCCAAATTTGTAGGTTGCTATAATAAACGTTTTGCATTGGTATTTGGTGTGCTGTTATTTACTGTTTCCATTGGCAGTTATGTATTCTTTTTTCACACATTATGCGTTTGCAGCGCCAGAATTTCCCCTATCGGCGTTGTTTGGTACTAATTTTTTTTTTCGACAAATCGAAACCGCATACTTTAATGTGTATGGTGGCCAAATTTTGTTCTATTTCGTCCAGTACATATCACGCTACAGGGCTCCGAACATCTCCTGTTATTTCTTGATCACCCGATATATTGATGGACGTTAGATCGAACCTATGTTTCCGAGTTCTGTCATGAGAATATCAAACTATACTTATTTAAATAATCTTAAAGTTGCTGTAATTTTAATTCTAAATAAAGAGTTTTGCTGTTGCAGTTTTGCTACTTGTATAGTAGGTAGGTATCGGATTAACGCAGAGTGGGGTTTAATCTACTGTTTGTGACGGCTGTTAATTTGCACCGAAGGAAAAGAAAGAAGATGAGAACAAAAATAGATAAATATCCTTTCACGTGTACTGAACATAGTATTAACTCACAAACTATAGCCGCTACACCTGGTTAATTGTAACACATTAATTTAATCAAAGAAACAATATTTACATCACGACTATAGTTTCTATTGCACAGAATAGAGAATGTCACTTGAGAATGATTGCTCTGTGCAATAGAAACTATAGTCGTGATGTAAATTTTGTTTCTTTGATTAAATTAATGTGTTACAATTTAACCAGGTGTATCGGCTATAATTTGTGAGTTAATGAGAACAAAAGTAGCTAAGGAACCTTGTATCTCTACTTTTTAGCTGCTCTTTTTTTGGCCAGTCTCCCTCATTTGTGACAAATTTTAAGAGAAATGTCTTAAACAAAATTCTTTAAAATTTTCAGTAATTAGATTTGTTGCAGCAGCGTTTTTTGCATTTTCCTAAATTTAATAACATTGTAAGCTTGAAGAAGAAGAGACGATTTCTCTTCGAAAATTTGCGTTTTAATAAATATATATATATATATTTTATTACATTTATTTATGTTGAGTATGTTGATGCTTAATATTAAGACATAAGAGAGGAAATTAAGAAGAAGTTTGGTGTAAGCACTTATAACGATAATTTGTGCTGAAAAATGAAAAGGATAGAATTAATTTATTTTAATTGATTTTCAAGTATTAAATAAAATTCAAGAGGAAAAAATTTTTAATTTTTATTATTTCTTTTTTTCCCCATCTTCATTAAATATCATCGTTATATAAGACAATCTACTTATAAAACGCCGCGCTGGTGTGGTCGAGCGGTCTCAGGCGTCGGTCTGTCGTGAGATCAATGTGCCAGCGCCCGGGTTCAAATCCCGGTAGCGAGCATGGATGTTTCAAAAATTTCCTTTCCTGTGTTGTAGCCTCTTCTTCACTTTCTCTTCGGTCTGACGTCATTCCTTAATGGCGTCCTGGGGAAGGCCACGGGAAACCACCCCAGTATCTTTCCCTTGTAATTCTAGGGAGTCTGCTAGGGGTTCGCCGTCTTGGGAACACTAGCGCTCCCTGGAGCACGGATGCTTCGGCAACGAAGCTCGCACTTCGGTGCGAACCGACTACACACACTTATAAAACGGGACGCATAATTTTTACGGTAAATGTGGGACAGTCATATAACACAGGATAGGTGGCAACCTTATTCAAACTAACTCACAAATGACATATCTTGAGAAGCTTAAGTTTTAAAGATAGATTGAGATTTTCTATCAGAAATACTTTCGATTGATTTTGATGCATATCCGCTGAGCTAGAGCAAAAAACCTACTAAAATATGCTATCATTAAATCTTCAATAATCTCGATAACTTGAAAATTATCTTAAAAGCTTGAAGATGATGCGGGAACGGTACCAAGTGCCATTACCTTGTTACTTTTTTGGTCCCAAATACTTCTAAAATTATCAATCCATAGGAAGCGAAAACTATAAATAAAGAATTTTCGTATTATGGGGCGTTACGATAAATAAACACATTACAAAATCATGGAAATATTTAAAATCACTGTTTACATTTTTTTAAGGTGTATTCAAAATTTGGCGCGCCAAATGTATCTTGCTTTATTTTAATTTTTGGCAATTTTTTTTTTTTTGTTGACTAAGCATTTTTCTTCTGTCTGTGTCTACTGGTATCACACCAAAACGGCTGAACAGACTTCCTTAAAGTTATGAAAGCTTATATACGATCCAATGTAAAAATATGACCACAACTCTTTTGATCTCTCTTCCATCCCATGAGGCCCTCCACAGCTGCTATCTCCCCTAAACGCCTGATACCGAGTATGTTTCTAGTTACATAAATTTATAGTTATATTTAGAGCACTCATTAATCAATAGAAGATTTATTTTCCTTGAAAAGAAATCTCCGATGCGTAGTTTTCTTTGGGTGTCTGTAACCCTACCTCTTAATTAAACGGATGTTGAGGCAAAAGTGATCGGCAATGTCAAGCGTAAATCAGGCTTTGATAAGGATTAAATGGTGATAGTGGAGATAGGTTTGGGAGGGGGGGGGGTTACCGCTCCGATCTTTTATTAATTCCAAAGTACAAAAGCAATGTCAAGTGGTAGCCGTATCTTGCAAAATAAATTATTGCCAATAATTTGGGAGTACAAATCAAATATCGAACGCCAGGTTCAACTTTGTCCTCCACCCCCACCCTCGCCTGCCAGGGTAATGTTTTGCATGGCCCTCAATCATTCAGAGCTCCGTGGAGCACCTTTATTACGTTTCCCCTCATCTCTATATTGATGGTGTGTTGTATATGACGGTCATTTATTGCAAATTGTTCATAAAGATATCAGCAGAACCTCGACTTCAAGTGGACAACACGGCAATTATTATCAACCAAAACCCGTCCGATAAATATTATAGCACATCGAAGGCTGAGCAGTGGAGGAGCGAAATTGCTTTTAGGTGCTTGTTGATAAATCAGTTAATTTTAGAATTTAGATAAGTAATATTTGGTGAGAAAATAAATTAAACAGATTTGATCGAGATAAAATGGAAGTTTCGCGAATGAACTGGAGAACCTGACAACATATTAAAACCGTGGTTTGATTTGCTACCATTTTGTAATTGCAAGGGTATTTTTTTTTTTCCATACTTCAGAGCCCATAAATTTTTCGGTTACATTTGATGTTTTATTAAAAGCTGCTCCGTCAAAATTCTAACGGGATTTAATTTATTAAAATAGCGTGCATAATTTTGAATAATATAAATTGACATTAAATATGTAGGCACAGAAAAAGTTCTTTAAAAAAAAGATTGAAGAAATATTTTATATCAATTTAGGTTTATTTCCCAATACACAAATATTTAATAATCTATTAAAAATGTTGTTGGAACTTTAAATTATTGCAAAAGAGATAGACTTAACAATCATTATATAACATAATATAAAAAAAAAAAAAGTAATTGAATAAGCTAAAAGCTTACATACTTCGGAGTATCAAAATACTTTAAAGAATAACGTCGTCTTCTTTATTTTCTTTGAAATTAACTTTGGAGTTTATGATATCAACACCATATTGATTATTTGTACTATTGGATATATATATGAAGAAACAAATTGGCTTAAATATACAAATACAGGATGTTTCATAAAATGTGGAAATTACTTCAGGAATGAATTTAGGAGCGAAGTACAATAAAAAGATAGTTCATGTAACTATAGGTCTGATTTTTTTTTCCGGATCTTTTGTTTTTCCATAAAGCACTGCTTTATGTGCTTACAAGAAACTTTTCTTGAATGCAAGTGCAGGTTTATTTGTCACATTTGGTTCATGAACGATACTGTTTACTTCAATAGTGATCTGTCAGCTGCTGTTCTCCAGTAACTGACACGACTTACCTCAAATGATCCACCGCCTGGCCACACTGTCCCTGGACCTAGATTTTGACTTTTGGGGTCTTTTGTTTACTCCACACCAAATTAGTCAGCTGCTAGGCTTACATTACGGCTGCCAAGGAATCTTTTAGACATTTGGTATTTTTGAGAGAGTGAGGAGTTTTTGATGAAATGTTGCCAAGCTTGCAGTCAGGCCACCATTTTGAGAATTTCTTTAAAGTAGTTCATGCCTAAAGTAGTTTCTGCATGTTACGAAATACTTTGTGGTATAATCAATAGAAGGTATTGTTAAGTCGTATTAAGCCTGTCTTACTTTTTTCTTTATTACTGTATTACTTATAAAGTATTCCATCAATAAGGGCTCTGTAATGCATGTTGAAATTATTTAGCTAAGAAAGGTAAGTATTTGATCTTAAAATGCAAGTTTAAACAATCCAAACCTATAAAGTACGTAGCTGAATTTTAATTATAAGGTAGATCGTCAAAAGCATAATCCATTAACATCGACATAGATTAGATTGCTGGAATAAGACCTTGATCTAAAAACGCTAAAATTTACGTTGCTGTTTCAACTGACTAAATACATTCTAGACCAGTAAAGAACTTCATTATTTTGCTTCTTATATATTTTTTTGGGGGGAGGAATTGTTATCACCTTCACGTGCAAATTTCTGTACAGCGAACCTTAAAGGGAAATTTTTAATAAAAAGGTGGATCGTCTCTTGTCCGAAAATATGCATGCCATATTTCAAGATCTATTTATCGAAGTAATCACAGGGTAAATACATTCACATACTTAGACATTTAATTTAATGAGCCTCACTTAGCTCAGTTTTGTAATTAACTTTCGTAAAAAAACTCATTTCTTTGATGATATATGTCAAATATCAGACTTATAAGCGGTATTTTAAATTATAAGAATAATATCGGAAGTTATTGTCATAGATTAAATGCTGAAATTGAAGTTCTAATCCAATGTTTATACATTGCTTGAACTGATTTGATTTTAATTTTTTTTCTACATATTTAAGAACTTGGTACTTGTTATCATCTACTGGTGGTATAATTTCTTTTGATTCCTCATTTTCTTATAATGTTCTATTTTGTGAAATATGCTATCAAGTGTATTACAAGAATAGTCATTTCCTGCTTTGTTGTTACGGAAAACAGTTATACACCCAGTTTTCAGTTCTCTTGGGACAACATTTCATATTGTATTTTCTTTGTAGTAGGTAAACATTCATGTCTTGTAGCTGATAAATCTTTTATAGTCTATTTTTCTGTCAGTTTGATGTTTTGTTTTGAGTAATTTAAAATGCCAGTTAAAATGCCAGTTAATTTCATTGGTTATTTTGGTTGTATTTGATGATGATGCCGTTTCGCATGTTTTTTAGTAATTTTTTGTGAAAAAAAGTCATTCATGTATAAGATAACCTTATTTTTAGATACTTATACACTGTTTAAATTTTATTTTTTTTGATTTTGGTCACAAATACATGTTTCCATTACGATTCTGTTTTTCGTTTTAAAAGGGTTCTTTTTCTTTTGAAAATGTTCTCTTTCGAATGTAGTCATTAGTTTAATTAGCAATTATGAATCTGACAAATTGTTTGCTTAGATTGTTCCACTCCAGAGCTTCTCTATGCCGCGGCATAGTAGTGAATCGTGAGGAAGCCTTTCGTGTGCGGCGAGAAAATTCTGAGAGCGCATCTATACTTCAACATTTAGCTGTACTCAAATAATTTGGGCAAACAAATATCAATAATATTCTGTTTCGTTCTAACAATCAAGGTTAATAAATTATTAAATCACATTCAAAACTATACTTTGTATCAAAACTATATTTTTGTATTATATATACATTTATATTCATTTGTAAGTTATAGGTGTCTTTTTCAAAGGATTGTATTATAGCAATGAAAAGGATTAGTGTGCCGAGGGATTTCTGTAGACTCAAACTATAAAAGTGCGCCCTGAAGCAAAAAAAAAAAAAACGGTTGAGAAGCATTGTTTGTACTGTCTAACAGATGGATGTTGATGATCATGTTCCCATGAGAATTACGGAAAACACGAGATTTGGCCATTAGCCTCTTCAGCAGGTCTCAAAGAAATTTCGTTTTTTCAATGTCTGTCACTAGGAAAATGCTACCTAATGAATTTATTGTTTGTTTATTGACTGTTTTCAATTTATGAAAACTATATTAAAATGTAGTAAAAGTCTCATGCATTTCCCGTATTATAATTCATTTAAATATTTCAATATTTTGTGAGAAGACATGGATAGAGGCTATTCTCGCGTAAATTACGTGAGATCATGAAAATACGAGATCGTCAAAATCCATCTGTTAGACTTTTTTTTTTTACTCTACAAATGTGTTTCGTTGCCTATAGATCATGAATGATATAGTTATAAGATTTAGATTTTACAGAATCTGGAACTGAAAGAATTAAATGTGCTAAACTTTAATTTCTTTCAGATTTTTTTAGATGGCCACCAATGACATTGAAATATGCTTTTCTTCTTTTAGTTGAACGTAATAATGAATTTAATAAGGATTATTCATTGTTGCGGTGATCTAATAAAAAAAATATATGCAACATTGTCATTATTGGCCACTTCACAACGGTCTACAGATATTGGAAAATCAAAGCAATTTTGGGTGGTATCCTCAAATAAAGTTTTTAATGCTGTGCCAAGACAATATCACACAGTGCACATGAACGTTAATTTCAGAAACATCTCGTAAATGAAAGAACCAGGCGAAAGGTTTCTCTACCACAGAAAGTTTATCTCATTTTTGCTGCCGTAATGGAATTATTCTCTTCCCATTAAAGAAAAAACTACAAATTATTGAGAAGCCTCATGATAGAAAAATATTCTTACCCGAATGTAGCACTTGTAGTGTTTTTTTCCTAAAAAAAAAAAAAGAAACTCAATAGATCTGAGCTAAATATTCGTATGTCTATTCAACATTGTCTATTTAATTCCTTTCACAAAAACCATTTAAAAGACTAGTTGTTCTGCCATGGACACTTCTTTGGTATCTTCATTCTCTACATTACTTGAAAATTTAAACATGTTCTCTATTTAAATATTGATTCTTAAAAGTAACAGAAGTCTCACAGTAATAAAATTGTGATACCTAAATCATGTGATGAATCTCGTAATATCATAAGGAATTTTGATGTATCTACAATATTACACAGAAAAATTAATTTTAATAATAGGCCTATTGCAACATGCATCGAAATGTTGTTGCTGTACAAGTAATTCAGAAAATATAAAATATATTTATTATGGCATTATAATTTATTTTTATTAAACAATTAAATGAAGTTAATACATCATTTAGTATCAATTTAATCTTTTTATTTCTGTTTTCCAAAATCATTGACAAAGAAGTGGTCAAGGAAGAATTTTGGAAATTTTAGCATTAAAGCAAAAGCATTTAACGGAACTGTAAATTTCTCTATTTATAGAAATTAGTTCTTTGAAAACAATTTGAAATTTGTTTTTTCCCAGGAAGTGTATAAGAATGTATAGTATCATTTAACAGTAAAATGATTGTAAGATTTAACTATAAAAAATGAACTTATAAGGTATCATTTATTAATTATTGTAGTAACGTGGATAAGCCTCGGTGTATTGTGATATTATTATGAAATGATATTGTAATATTGAGCAGCTATTGTTTTGTTGCAGAATAGCAGTTGATAGTTAAACAAAGAGTAGTATTTTGTTTGTTGGGCAGCTTCGATTTGTTTTTTTAAAGAATTAGGGCAGATTTTCTTTCATTGCTGGTAGCTATAAAAGTTACATTAGATCTTTCCTTTGGGAAAAATTTACTAGTATTAACATGTTTGTAGATATAGGTCAAATTTACTTATTCAAATTTTCAAATTATTGAAATGGTATTCTAATCTCTCATACTAGTTTTACAGTGGAATAGGCTTAATCGAGGCATCATCTTTCGAATCGTAGTTTGGCAGCCTTGTTGAGTTACGTTCATTTAAAGGAGGATCATAAAGTTGATGAAGACAACATTGTGGAAGCGGATAGATATCTCCAATAAAGGCAAGAACTTCTCAGTGATTCACTTCAAGAAAAACTGTAAGTGAATTTTACTTATTTGTACAAAGGAGATCAGGATCTTTGTGACATCAACTTTAATACATCGAATATATATGCAGATATAATAAGAAAATATAGACTTATTTAATTTTCATTTGATAAGAGACTATAATAAATTGTAAACCATAAATATATGTATATATTTACACAATTAACTGTTTTTTGATCTTTAAAACATAGGTGTTTATTTGAAACAAGAATTGTGTTAGTTAATTGCATCACTATATGTTACCTTAGTATATATTATTCGTTTGGTATTGATCGTTGAATAGTTATTCTTGAGTAGTTTACACTATTCATAAATATTATTTGATGTAATTTTTAATATACTCATGGACAAAAAAATTAGCGCACCAAGAAATAATTGCGGGATCGTAACGAAACTTGCAATGAAGGTACATGTCGGGGAGATATGCAAATGATTAGAAATGCAGCGTGATTGCGCATTACGTACAGCCGGTAGAGGGCGTTGAACATCGTACTCTGTGGAGTATAAAACAGGTAACCAAAGCTTGTTTGAGTGTGCTGAATCATTTACAAAGGAAGAGCTGAGGTAGACATGCCATTACGCCGTGTTCGAAGACAGTATACGCAGTTGTCGCAGTTTGAGAGAGGGAGAATCGTCGGG
>JAFIDM010000001.1:61299242-61328322 GCA_023159025.1 Thereuonema tuberculata
TGAGAACAAAAGTAGCTAAGGAACCTTGTATCTCTACTTTTTAGCTGTTCTTTTTTTGGCCAGTCTCCCTCATTTGTAACAAATTTTAAGAGAAATCCAAACACTGACTGTCTTAAACAAAATTCTTTAAAATTTTCAGTAATTAGATTCGTTGCAGCAGCGTTTTTTGCATTTTTTTAAATTTAATAAGATTGTAAGCTTGAAGAAGAAGAGACGATTTCTCTTCGAAAATTAGCGTTTTAATAAATTTATATATATGTTTTATTACATTTATTTATGTTGAGTATGTTGATGCTTAATATTAAGACATAAGAGAGGAAATTAAGAAGAAGTTTGGTGGAAGCACTTATAACGATAATTTGTGCTGAAAAATGAAAAGGATAGAATTAATTTATTTTAATTAATTTTCAAGTATTAAACAAAATTCAAGAGGAAAAATTTATAATTTTTATTATTTCTTTTTTTCCCCATCTTCATTAAATATCATCGTTATATAAGACAATCTACTTATAAAACGGGACGCACAATTTTTACTGTAAATGCGGGACAGTCCATATAATACAGGATAGGTGGCAACCTTATTCAAATTAACTCACAAATGACATATCTTGAGAAGCTGAAGTTTTAAAGATAGATTGAGATTTTCTACCAGAAAGACTTTAGATTGATTTTGATGCATATCCGCTCAGCTAGAGCAAAAAACCTACTAAAATATGCTATCATTAAATCTTCAATAATCTCGATAACTTGAAAATTATCTTAAAAGCTTGAAGATGATGCAGGAACAGTACCAAGTGCCTTTACCTTGTTACTTTTTTGGTCCCAAATACTTCCAAAATTATCAATCCATAGGAAGCGAAAACTATAAATAAAGAATCTTCGTATTATGGGGGTTACGATAAATAGACACATTACAACTTCATGGAAATATTTAAAATCACTGTTTACATTTTTTTAAGGTGTATTCAAAATTTGGCGCGCCAAATGTATCTTGCTTTATTTTAATTTTTGGCAATTTTTTTTTTTTCGTTGACTAAGCATTTTTCTTCTGTCTGTGTCTACTGGTATCACACCAAAACGGCTGAACCGACTTCCTTAAAGTTATGAAAGCTTATATACGATCCAATGTAAAAATATGACCAGAACTCTTTTGATCTCTCTTCCATCCCATGAGGCCCTCCACAGCTGCTATCTCCCCTAAACGCCTGATACCGGTATGTTTCTAGTTATATAAATTTATAGTTATATTTAGAGCACTCATTAATCAATAGAAGATTTATTCTCCTTGAAAAGAAATCTCCGATGCGTAGTTTTCTTTGGGTGTCTGTAACCCTACCTCTTAATTAAACGGATGTTGAGGCAAAAGTGATCGGCAATGTCAAGCGTAAATCAGGCTTTGATAAGGATTAAATGGTGATAGTGGAGATAGGTTTGGGAGGGGGGGGGGTTACCGCTCCGATCTTTTATTAATTCCAAAGTACAAAAGCAATGTCAAGTGGTAGCCGTATCTTGCAAAATAAATTATTGCCAATAATTTGGGAGTACAAATCAAATATCGAACGCCAGGTTCAACTTTGTCCTCCACCCCCACCCTCGCCTGCCAGGGTAATGTTTTGCATGGCCCTCAATCATTCAGAGCTCTGTGGAGCACCTTTATTACGTTTCCCCTCATCTCTATATTGATGGTGTGTTGTATATGACGGTCATTTATTGCAAATTGTTCATAAAGATATCAGCAGAACCTCGACTTCAAGTGGACAACACGGCAATTATTATCAACCAAAACCCGTCCGATAAATATTATAGCACATCGAAGGCTGAGCAGTGGAGGAGCGAAATTGCTTTTAGGTGCTTGTTGATAAATCAGTTAATTTTAGAATTTAGATAAGTAATATTTGGTGAGAAAATAAATTAAACAGATTTGATCGAGATAAAATGGAAGTTTCGCGAATGAACTGGAGAACCTGACAACATATTAAAACCGTGGTTTGATTTGCTACCATTTTGTAATTGCAAGGGTATTTTTTTTTTCCATACTTCAGAGCCCATAAATTTTTCGGTTACATTTGATGTTTTATTAAAAGCTGCTCCGTCAAAATTCTAACGGGATTTAATTTATTAAAATAGCGTGCATAATTTTGAATAATATAAATTGACATTAAATATGTAGGCACAGAAAAAGTTCTTTAAAAAAAAGATTGAAGAAATATTTTATATCAATGTAGGTTTATTTCCCAATATGCAAATAGGTTATTTAATAATCTATTAAAAATATTGTTGGAACTTTAACTTAATGCAAAAGAGATAGGCCTTACAATTATTATATAATACAATATAAACAAAAAGTAATTGAATAAGCTAAAAGCTTACATACTTCGGAGTATCAAAATACACTGAAGCTCGGTTATAACGCGGTTGTTTATATCGCGAATTTGGATATAACGCGATTTGCTCTTGGACCCCTTCTATTTTGGAAAAGGTGTAGACTTATAATTGTAGAATTGCAAAATTTACCGTTTTTTCGCCTAAAATCAAATCAAAGGTGTAAATTAATATGCTTATTTTCTTATTATTTACAGTAATTGGGACTTTATATCACCCTAATGTCACGAAAATGCGTCAAATGCAATATATTTTTAAAAAAATAGCAGAATCGCGGACTTTTTCGTTTAACCAAAATGAATATCGAGATCTATTTTTCTGCCATTGACAACCAGTAAAGAGGCCCATGTAATCTAATAGGGGTATGAATGCCTAGTTTCGACCCACGTGAATCGTCGTTTGTACAAGATGCCAAGATGGCGGCGCCAAATCGATTTCGGCTAATATATCCCATCAAAGTGTTGAAAAGGTAATGATTTATGTATTTATAAATATAAAATTCTCTCACATAGCTCTGAATGATGTAGGTAATCGTGAAATGACCATTTTAAATCGATTTGGAATCGTGTGGGCGATAATAGGGTGCGATGTACGACATTTGACGTCGCGAAGTAATAAAAGTTCGGTTATATCGCGATCTTCGAAATCTTGGATCCGAAAGATCGCGTTATAACCGAGCTTATGTGTACGTTGTCAGAAAATGAAAATAAAGCAACACCTGAATAAAAATTGCCTTTCTGATTCAATTATGGGGACGATTTGGGAACGGCCGTTTCATCCTGCACAGGAATCATCAGCCCAAACCCGCCTCCTAGGTGCTGCTTTATTTTCATTTTCTAACAAGTTTCACAGCACGTTAATTTTATTATTTAATAACGTTGTCTTCTTTATTTTCTTTGAAATTAACTTTGGAGTTTATGATATCAACACCTTGCTGATTATTTGTACTATTGGATATATATATGAAGAAACAAATTGGCTTAAATATATAAATACATGTTTCATAAAATGTCGAAATTACTTCAGGAATGAATTTAGGAGTACAATAAAAAGATGGTTCGTATAACTGTAGGTCTGATTTTTTTTCCGGATCTTTTGATTTTTTGCGTAAAGCACTGCTTTACGCGCTTACAAGAAACTTTTCTTGAATACAAGTGCAGGTTTATTTGTCATATTGGGTTCATGAACGATACTGTTTACTTCAATAGTGATCTGTGAGCTGCTGTTCCCCCGTAACTGATACGATTTACCTCAGAAGATCCACTGCCTGGCCTGCATTGTCCCTGGACCTAGATTTTGACTTTTGGGGTCTTTTGAAAGCGATTGTTTACTCCACACCAAATTAGTCAGCTGCTAGGCTTACATTACGGCTGCCAGGGAATCTTTTAGACATTTGGTATTTTTGAGAGAGTGAGGAGTTTTTGATGAAATGTTGTCAAGCTTGCAGTCAGGCCCATGGCCACCATTTTGAGAATTTCTTAAGAGTAGTTCATGCATGTTACGAAATACCTTGTGGTATAATCAATAGAAGATATTGTTAAGTCGTATTAAGCCTGTCTTACTTTTTTCTTTATTACTGTATTACCTATAAAGTATTCCATCAATAAGGGCTCTGTAATGCATATTGAAATTATTTAGCTAAGAAAGGTAAGTATTTGATCTTAAAATGCAAGTTTAAATAATCCAAACCTATAAAGTACGTAGCTGAATTTTAATTAGATCGTCAAAAGCATAATCCATTAACATCTACATAGATTAGATTGCTAATTGAATAAGATCTTGATCTAAAACCGCTAAAATTTACGTTGCTGTTTCAACTGACTAGTATACATTCTAGACCAGGTAAAGAACTTCATTATTTTGCTTCTTATATATTTTTTGGGGGAGGAATTGTTATCACCTTCACGTTCAAATTTCTATACAGTGAACCTTAAGGGAAATTTTTAATAAAAAAGTTGGATCGTCTCTTGTCCGAAAATATGCATACCATATTTCAAGATCTATTTATCGAAGTAATCCCAGGGTAAATACATTCACATACCTAGACATTTAATTTAATGAGCCTCACTTAGCTCAGTTTTGTAATTAACTTTCGTAAAAATTTCTTGATGATGTATGTCAAATACCAGACTTGTAAGCGGTATTTTAAATTGTAAGAATGATATCGTAGATTATTGTCGTAGATTAAATGCTGAAATTGAAGTTATAATCCAATGTTTATATGAGGAGAGCCTAATAAGCTCGAAACGGCCGTCCCAGAGTATCAGCTCGACTCAAAAAGGCATTCTTATTTGAATTATTTTTCTTTTGTCCATTAGAGGGTTTGTTATTTATTTGTTTATTTATTTTATTTTTTCCTTTTGTGGTCAAATACCTTTTGTGGTAGCCTGAGTGCTGCCCAAGGATTTGGAATCCACATTTTGTTCTTGTTTTTTATTTTCTTGATTTTAGTCTTTGAGGGGTCACAGTTTCCATCATGTATAAAATATATTTATTACGGCATTATAATTTATTTTTATTAAACAATTAAATGAAGTTAATACATCATTTAGTATCAATTTAATCTTTTTATTTCTGTTTTTCCAAAATCATTGACAAAGAAGTGTTCAAGGAAGAATTTTGGAAATTTTAGCATTGAAGCAAAAGCATTTAACGGAACTGTAAATTTCTCTATTTATAGAAATTAGTTCTTTGAAAACAATTTGAAATTTGTTTTTCCCTAGAAGTGTATAAGAATGTATAGAATCATTTAACAGTAAAATGATTGTAAGATTAAACTACAAAAAAGGAACTTATAAGGTATAATTTATTAATTATTGTAGTAACGTGGATAAGCCGCGGTGTATTGTGATATTATTATGCAATGATATTGTAATATTGATCAGCTATTGTTTTGTTGCAGAATAGCAGTTAATAGTTAAACAAAGAGTAGTATTTTGTTTGTTGTGCAGCTTCGATTTGTTTTTTAAAAAACTAGGGCAGATATTCTTTCATTACTGGTAGCTATAAAAGTTACATTAGATCTTTCCTTTGGGAAATATTTTTCTAGTAACAACGTGTTTGTAGATATAGGTCAAATTTACTTATTCAAATTTTCTAATTATTGAAATGGTATTCTAATCTCTCATACTAGTTTTGTACAGTATTGATTAGATTTAATTTGTGAAAGATGATACAGTGGAATAGGCTTAATCGAGGCATCATCTTTCGAATCGTAGTTTGGCAGCCATGTTGAGTTACGTTCATTTAAAGGAGGATCATAAAGCTGATGAAGACAACATTGTGGAAGCGGATAGACATCTCCAATAAAGGCAAGAACTTCTCAGTGATACACTTCAAGAAAAAACTGTAAGTGAATTTTACTTGTTTGTACAAAGGAGATCAGGATCTTTGTGACATCAACTTTAATACATCGAACATGTATGCAGATATAATAAGAAAATATAGACTCAGTTAATTTTCAGTTGATAAAGAGACTATAATAAATTATAAACCATAAATATATGTATATATTTACACATTTATCTTAGTGAACTATTTTTTGATCTTAAAAACATTTGAAACAAGAATTGTGTACTATTTTTTTATCTTAAAAACATTTGAAACAAGAATTGTGTTAGTTAAGTGCATCACTGTATGATACCTTAGTATATATTATTCGTGTGGTATTGATCGTTGAATAGTTATTCTTTAGTAGTTTACACTATTCATAAATACTATTTACGTAATTCTTAATATATATATATGAAGTAGCAGTTATGAGTTTACAAAGTCATGAGAGGTTATTGAACCCGGTGTTATTATTGAAAAAAGTAAATCTAAGCAATTTGTTTGTAAAAACATTTATTTAATTGATTAACAGAGTAAATACTTACTATCTTAATTTGTTATTGTATTTATTTGAGGATACATTTTACAGTTGAGTTTTCTTAGATTGACACTTGATATTATTATTTAGAAATAGTTACCACAACACATTTCTTCCGACGTTTTATCTTATAGACCCCGTGTATCGAGACTTGGTTGTGTACTAATGACTGCTCCTGGCTGATGATCGCCATATTAGCGTGAAACAGCTGTACCAGGATGTCATTTTTGTATACAACTTGGTCTCACCCATTGTATTATTATTAATTAAATATTCTGTTGAATTACTATTGCGAGAATTTCTTTATTATATTACAGTATAGAGAGAAACTTGTAACAGTATTATACACTCAATATAGTCATTTTTCACAACACGAACATTGCGTCTTAAGCATATACTTTGTAGCAAAGTGAGTCTCATAAAATAAGTTGGCCCATGAGTATGTGTCCAGATGTACAGAGTGATTCAAAACGAATGGTGCAAAAGTTAAGCTAATTTATTCATAACTGACGAACTTAACATAACTTTATTAACGTGAAAAGTCTCATTAACTATCCAAGTTTTATCTATTAATTACAAATGCTGGATGTGAACCCCTTTGGTGGCATGGGAGATGTCGAGACGATACTCCAATTCCGCCCAGGCGCTAGCCACCATATCCTCATAAATAGCCACTACTGCTTCACTGATGCGTCGTCGCAGGTCGTTCAGGTTCTGTGGTATGGGGGATAGATACACTGATGTAGCCCCACAGAAAGAAGTCGCATGGTTTTAAACCTGGCGATCGTGGCGGCCAGAGCAACATTGACGAATCGTTGTTTCCGGAATGGTCGATCCAACATCCTGATAATTCAGGTATCCACGAACATCTGTGTGGAAATGAGGAGGAACGCCATCCTGCTAAAAGACTACATCGAGCAGATGTTCCTCCGTCTGACGCCTAAGCCATTTGGCTATCATGTCTAGGTACGAGCGACCAGTGGCAAAAAAGAAGGGACCGTACACTTTGCGTCTGCTTATTGCACGAAACATGTTTACTTTTTGTGAGTCGCTCATGTGCTCGACAATGACATGTGGGTTTTTGTGCCCCGGATTCTAACATTATGGCGATTCACCTTCCCATTGAGGTGAAAGATAGCCTTGTCGCTGAACGCTAGCCTACCAGCGAATCCGTCTATTCTAATCGGCCCTTCATGTCAGTGCGAAAGTCTTGGCGTTTTGGCTTGTCGTCTGGGTTTAGTTTCTGCAGAAGTTGTAATTTACATTGCTTAAAACGCAGACGCTTTCGTAAGAAACGTCGTACCGTAGGTTGTGGCACCCGTAGTGCCATACTAGCCCGCATTGTTGACTTTCTTGGACTGCGTACACGCTCGAATCCTGTTCACTGTGTCTTCTGAAGTCTGTGAGTGGGCCAGACTTTTCCCGGGGCATAAACAGCCACTGGTTTCGAATTGCTTTACCTAATGCGCAATGCAGTTCCTATGCGGTACACACTTACCGAATTTAGTTCTAAAGTTTTGCTGCACTGTCACAACAGTCCTAGTTCGTGCGAATTCCAACCCGCAAAATGCTTTCTCTTGCTTCGACGTCGCCATTTCCCCTCACACTACGCCACTAGCAGCGATATCCTAAAGTAACATACACACAATAAGTTGAAACCTATTACCTTCATTATTTTCATTGACTGGCCGTTTACTGGTGTTGTGACTCTCACTACAGATCTTTACATTTGCACCATTCATTTTGAATCACCCTGTATATGTTACGTAACCCCTCCCATTAGAAACTGTTCAACCGGTTTTTGAAATGCATATTTACAGACAACAGATGATATCTATTGTAAGTTATTCGACTTTTTTTTTTTCCAATGAGCTTCCTGTCGAGACACTTACCCTCGTGAAGTGGCAAAAACTCCCATAAAAAAAGCTCTAAAATCAAACAGTTAATTTCTATGGATGTTGAACATTGCAATTAATCCGTTTGTTAATCCATTGTCATTAATATTCTTAAACTTAATAAGATTTAGATAAATTAACTAAATCTAATTAATGAGGATGTAATTAATTTTCAGAAAAAAAATTAAGGTAATGTTTAATTTCCGAGGAATTATAATTTACAAATACATGAGAATTTTTCTTTCACGAGAATTATTTTCACGGTTTAAAAAAAAATAAAAAATAAAAGAAAGGAAGAAAGGAAAACCGTGATACTGAATCAGTGGATACGTGAGCCCTACTGTCTAATGATCGCCCATCAACGAAATTCGTAAATTTCAAAAATTTTTACCTTAACGCACTACAGAGCAAAGTCAACCATCCACACGGTTTAAAATTAAGTATTTGCTTGAATTGTAATTTCTAAAATTAATCATTCTAACAGTCAAATATTTCGGATATAAAAAAATAGATATAAACCAGTGTTAACCAAATAATACCGGAGACGAAAATCAATTTACAAAAAATATAATCCAATTGTTAGATAATGAATTCAGAACAACAGAGAAATATAAATGATACGTTAGAATGTTTAACAATAGTTGGTATTTCATGTTTCAGTTTATTTTTTATTTTTAAAAAGCTTCGTTAATTTATTTAAAAAAACCATTCATTCATTTTTATATGTTATTCACACAAAATTTTTATTTGACGCTCAGGATTTTCTAATATGTGTTGAATTTTCTTTGCTTACTCAATCTGATCCTGTAATATTCTTTTAAAGAAGAATTGTTGAGTAACAGTGAATGCTTTCTACATGTTAAGCAATTCAATTCGTTTATTGCTGGTCTAGATTAAGATCTTTTGATAACTTCGTCTCAGATTTCTGCAGACCCTAAGTGACTAAAAGGATATTGACGTACGCTTTCTTCCTCTTTAGAAATCCATTGTTCCTTCAATGGATCTAACAAAGAAAGCAAACTGCATTTATGTTGTCTGTTATCTAGTAAATGGGTAACAGAAGTAAATAGGAGGACGTAAATACCTGTGTAAGTGATAGTACAGTAGAAATATGATATTCTACATTATAAGTACATAAATCAAGTATCTTGTGTAGTAATTTTCTAACTAGGTATCGAAATTCAACATGTGAATTTATTCGTGTTCTATGTTTGAGGCTATTATTAGAATTCTTTATTTCAGTTAAATTAACTATTCGGCTAATAGGTTTGTTGTTATTTATTTGCTTTATTCAGAATAATTGTGGATATTGTTTTCTTTTTATGGAATTGAAACAGTAACATTTCCCTACAAAAAGAAAGCGACGAACATATATTAAATTTCTTTAAATTTCTGGAGATGCTATTTTGAGTTGTATGTCACGTGTGAGTGGTAGAGACGGCCCTAATATTATCCTGAATGTCTGAATGGCGTTTTTAGGACCATTGTTTAATGCGGGGAAAGGATATGGCTGGAACGGTTGGGGGATCTATGGAGAATGTGCGCGCGAAATTGAACAGTTTTTTAAGTACGTGCGCCGTGGAATTATTGGATGCTGCCGCCTCCGCTTCTTCTCTCCAATTTGTCTTTCAAATTCGGCTTTAATAGTCACGCGCTGCGTGTTGCCAACGATTCCTATTCAAATGGGTTCCGCGAGGGGCAGTTCGGGTGCCCCGAGCGTACACTGCATGCGCGTTTATATTAAATTTGGGAGACGTACTTAGTAGAGATGGCAAAGCGCGCGCGGTCACATGAAGCCAAGGGTCGACGGGATAGATTGAGGTGGGGGTAGATTGTCCCTTCCCCTTACCCCTCTTTACTTTTGTGCCGTTTCACCCTACCTAACATATTGGAAATATTTGTTTTTCTTTAATATGTAAAAGCAATGATGTTCCAGCTTTCGTTGTGGATGACCGTCAGCCGTGAGGAAGATTTAGGATTGAAAAAAAAAAAAAAAAAGATTTGTTTCAAAATTTTAAAATATCTTCTAAAAAAGTTTGTAAAAACTATATAATCACTGAAGTTAAATTTATCTTGGCAGATGAAAATAAAAAAAGAAGGTTTTTAATGAAATCGATAAATAATTGGAAACAAATAACAAATAATCCTAACAGAATCAAATAAATATAAGGTAACAGTAAAAAATGTTTGTACTATTTACTATTCTTTCCATTTGATGTAAAAATTTTGTAATATTTGTTTTTCTTTTAAATTTCTGTTAAATTATTTTCTTGATTTCTCAGTTTGCTTGTTTTTTTTTTTTTTATGGATATGTTAGTTATGATTGAGTCTTTTGTTTTTTGCTTGGATGTGATTCTTTTTGGGTTGGATGGTTAGCAACAAAAATGTAATGTCGGAAGAGGTTCACGAGTCAAAAAAAGGATTGGAAACCGCTGTTCTAAAGAACTCTTTGAATTCTCTTTATATCGTTTCCAATTATGTTTCAATTTACTAAGGTTTCCTTATCTTTTGAGAGATTTTGAAATTTTTTATTATTTTTTTGAAATTAAACAATTAACTAAAAAAAAAAATAGAAATATAAAGCACAATACAACAATAAACTATTGTAAATTAAGTTTAGTATAAAATGAATACCTAATTATCTAATACATAAGGTTCGGTAGAGATATTAAAGAATAAATAATGATTTATGTTCCACATATTTCACATTAAAAATTGGATTCGGAATTAAATTAATGTTTTCAAAATAAAAAAAATAATTAATCTCTTGAGGCAAAAATTTTAAAATAATTTCTTTTAGTTTATTAAATCCTTTCTGAAATGCAGTGTTTCTGAATCTTTTTTTCCTCATGGCACACTTAGGTATATTGGAAATATCCGCGATGTTCTTTCTAATATCACACTCCACACTTATTCGACTCCTTATTACAAATTGTGCAAAGGTAAACAAGCCCATATTCCACATTGAATTATAATAATCATGTAATTATCAACTCATTAATTTTAACCATTCCAGTTTGTATTACTTACAATTTACTTGTCCCTCTTGTGTTCATGCTGTTGAAAATATTTGGTAGTCTACCTATTTTAGATTTTCTCTTACATTCCGGTTTTAATAAAAAATACTTTTTGTTGTTTTACTCGCGGTACAGTCACAATATCACGGCCGCCCTTTGGGAATCGCTAGTGTAAGGTATTAAACCATTCTTTATTAAATAAAGATTTCAAGGATTACTACTAATATTTTTTTTTTAATCATATGGACAGATCCAAGTGAACGGGTGTGTGTGTGTGTGTTTAATTGTAAAATACATCTAATTTCATTCATTAAAAATTCACTCGATTTCTCTCTAAATTCCCGATAGGTGATTTATTGTTTAATCTAGAACAGAGATTATTATCGTGAATTTCGATTATCCGAGTCTGCTGGATATTCAGATAGTCAAGACCATCCTATTTTACTTGTAAGGGATCTATCCTTAACAAAAATTGCCTTCCACGATTGATAGATAGTTCTTTTCCATATCTAGTTATTGTTTTTAAGTTCCTCTAGAATAATATTACCACTCTCCTATACTTGTAAATCCTTATTATCATGTACTATTTTTTAAAAGAAAATCATAATATACTGAAAGTTTTAAGACAGAATTTCTGTAAGCACATTTAGAAACATTAAAATGTCATTGCTTACGAAGATAGTCTACATAGCAACAATGAGTAATAATACTCATCATATTTGAGCATTCCAAGCCTGCTAGTGTGCAGTATGGAAAAAAAAGATATGGAACGGGCTCAATTTGTAACAATTTAGTCTTAATAAAAACGAAAAATTGGAAAACGAAAAGACTGCCTCAGTTTGTAGACGTCATTTAGTGACGACGCGGATAATCGAGGTATTTTTGTGTTCTTTAATAAAAGAAAATTGAGTTTTTTGAATAATTTAATAAAAAAAATCTTAAATCAGAAATCGTTATTTTATATTAGTAAATTTTCCCTCCATCAAAAAAAAGAAAAAAAATTGACTAAAATATATCTTTAATATTCTATTTATATAAAAATAAATAAACATATATATATATATATAAAAGTGCTTTATTCGTTCATTTATAATGAAACAATTTTACTTTCTAACATTTTTTTTTTTTTTGGGGGGGGGGTTGTGAAATTTCATAAAAGTGAAGGAAAGTGAAGGAAAATTGTTTTTTATATATTTCTATGTTTTACTGGAATGTATTTCTGTTACTATCAGAACTATTTCTCTGTTCTTCTTGTACATTTCCTAATTTGTTTAATTTCCTTTTTGTTCTTCATTTTTCTTTCTCTTTGTAATTGAATTTCCTAACAATTTGTGATCTGTCTATTCCTTTTATGAAATGAAATGAATTATTATTTTCATAAACAGCAGATTAACTTAATTAAATGGTTCTGTCTCCAAGATAATTTGATTTCCTTGGTGATGTCCAATTGTTGATTTTTATCTGTTTCAACAACTGTTTCTCTTTTGGTGTCGCAGTGTGGCGCTGCTGGGATCCACTCAATTGCTTGTGTCCTTTGGCCAACAGGGAATCACCACTTTGGTCTAATTGAAGTGTAATTAAAAACGCTGCTCTTTTGTCACACTTTAGGCGTCGCGTCAAGCCCAGTGACTCCCGCACACGAGCGGACGATCCTCTGTTGCCTGGAGACCCGCCATCTGGCGGCAGAACTCCGCCCTCGTATCCGCAGGCCTCGGCCACAGACCCACTGTTCAGCCCTTTCGGTGAAAGAGGGTTTTCATTATTCACCCTCTCCACCCGCCTATTGTGCTCTTTACCAAACGACGGTCAAATATGTGCCCGCAAATCATATTGATACTTAATATAAAATGAATTATGGAAATAAAAACAATTACAGCTATGAAATTGTGAAAATGATCTAATCAAAATGAAAAGGAAGAAATATTCGTTTAAAAATGCCTAAATTATTTTGTTTTTTATAAAAACATTGTCAATTTTTAAAAAATATTTCTGCTGCAAGTATAGAAAATATTTTTTACAAAATAAATATCTTGCACAAAAGAAAAAAATTCAAAATGCTTTTTTTTTCTTTCTGCTATTGGTTAAACAAACATTTTATTATTGGCTTCAATGTACACAATACTTTTCATTTTTACTGAAACGTTTATATGTTAATAGTAGCAAATAAAAGCCGAGATTCGTCCCAACCAAATTGTCAATTAACCTCACAGAGCCTAAATTGAGCACTTATAGCAAGAAATTAGAAGTCAGTTCCTGGTTGCTTCTGTAGGGAGCGTACCTTAATCTAGAAACCTTGAAAGAAACCTTGAAGTGTTTGAAATTTTAAGGGTTTTATGTAAATATCCGTAATTCAAATTATTGACTTAAGTTTTTCCTTTTTTACTCAAATAATACTTCGAATAAAAATGTATGGAAGGATGATCTGCAGCCGCCATGATGGAAATATATTCCAAAACTTTACAATTCAAAAAGAATGCTTGTTTCAACTGAAAACGAACAAACATGCCACTAAGTAAATAAATAAACACAAGGTGTTTCTTATATTTCCGTAGAAGTTTCAAATATTGTTAAACTGTTCTGAAAATATCGTTAGGAATCGAATTTGTTTTAATTAGTGAATGCTGTCACTTCAAACTTTTACTTCTTCCCAAAAGAAATGTTAGTCTGTTTTAGCGTATTATCGTATTATTATTTGCTTTCCAGCAATATGGCTAGTAATGGCTTATAAATTCTATTTAATAAAGTAGAATGGTTTTTTTTTTTGTTTTTTTGTTAAGACATCGCTATTATTGTAGTGAATAAAACTACGAACGCTTCGTCCATCACTGAGTGCTAATTATCGGATCTCATCAATTTTCAATGTCACAATCAAACTCAATGCAGAAGATTCCTCATTTAGTCGTTGGAAACACAATTGTTCCATCAAAAACATTGTTAATTTTCGTTTTATAAAAGTCTTACTTCAAATTCATATTTCTAAATTCTCTGTAATCTCCAAATAGGCATTGGAGCTATCGTGTTAGGAGCTTCAATTACAACAGGAGAAAAGGATTGATTAAGCTGGTCTACACGATTTTTGCTAACTGAAACTCTTCCTACTTCCTGTTTCCCTCCTGAAATCTTTCAAACTAGACTTCGTTCTTTTTCATCAGGCTATACTTTTTCAGAAATCGATGTTAACTTACCCCAAACAAGCTTTCACTATTCTTTTATAAACAAACAATTAAAATAAAGTATTTCTGGGAGTGTTAAACACGAATTTCAGGCTGTAGGCTTGTGTCAAATAATGGTCGATGACGTGTTTGGTATTTGAAACTCAAACACAGCAGTTTCGAAAAATCTCAATTTTTCTTCCCAGTGAAGCGATATAAAGCATTGATATTCATGAACACAGCAGCTATGTTTTTACATTTTTGTTTGATATTTAAGCCTAAATGAAATACATTTAGGCATAGTTTTGCGTCAGCAAAATTACATAGCTATGAGCTATATATATATCCACGTGAATTAATAATAAAAGCAGGATTTCTTGTGTGTGTGTGTGTGTGTGTGTGTGTGTGTGCAGACCAGTATTATCATTGCGGATAGGGCACTTTTCTTTCTGAAAGCATGTTTCAGGCTTCTCTGGATAGCACATTCAGATGATTGTGCTTCTCTTCACGTTGTAACTGAAATCAAACAGGAAAGCAAATCAAGTGAAACCCATTGAAACGTTTTATATATATAATATTTGGCTCGGATAATTTCGGGTTATATCTGTAGCTAATAAACATTGTTTTAATTTGGTCACTGTTTTGATATCGGTTTTGAAGATAATAAATGACGAAAAAGCTCCATCTTGAAAGTAATGAGTTGCCAATTAGACCTTAGTTGTTATTTATTGAAAATTTAAGTTCTGGTCTCAGATAAATTTCCGTTAATACAGAATTTCTTTAAAATACTAAACTTACTAAGGTTTTTCTTAGGTTAAAATCTTTGTATGACTTATTATTAATTCTGTTTTCCTTCTTTAGTTCTCTTTAAGAAATCACATGTTTCTATTGTTACAATGTGCATTTCCATTAAACCTGGGTCCGAATAATGAGTCGCATCAGGTAAATAGGTTTGTCAGGTGCAGCCTCTTTGAATTCGAAGCAACGTGTGCAAGGGAATATCAAAAAAGTTTCGAATAATTAAAAACGCCATCAAGAATCAATAACACTTTCAACTAACAATTTTACGGAGCTACCAAAGAACTCAAGACCACTTGTCCAAGAGATAAACATCTGTTTTACTCTTATAAACCAACTAAAACAAAAAGACGCCCAACTTCATCACCACAGAAGCTAAGCACTGCTACCTGGAATGATGGTCGTCAATTCAATCTGTAGAACCATTAAATTAATTTCATTGAAATCACTTAATTGCAACAGCTGCCTCTGGAACCAGGAACAGTTTCCTCTGGAGCGAGAGGAATCCTGTTACGAGCTTTGTAATGAGACACGTCTGATTGCAGTCGTCAGCTTTGAAGATAGAAGCACGAAAGTTTACCATCACAGTTAGCAACGCCTGAATCCTTTGCAGTCACATATTTCTGTAATCACTTTGAAATTGTTTCAATAGCTTCTACCTCTTGGATTTCCTTAACTATCGATAACAGTTTTAGTGCTTTGGTAAACTGAATCTCGTGGATCTGGTTTGAGCCTGAAAATAATGAACTTACGAAGTAAAGATGTTATAGGCCTACTTTACATAGAACAGCAAAACTCTTTATATACTCGCTATTTTTGTCAAAATTTTATTTTTATGTATTTTGATTTTTAATTTACAAGTTGATTTATTGACATTTTTAAAAGTGTTAATAAGACTTTAATTATAAATCAAAATTGAAGTCATAAATTATATTAAAATTAGCAGGACTGAAATTATGATAAATACAAAGAATTCAATTTTATATTTTAAATTATTCATGAATAGTGAGATTTTTAAGACTACAGTTTTAAGAATGGTATAAAGTTTAAAAGTACAAATAGTTAGAAATAATGTTATATATCTTGTCATGTAAAAAAAATTACCAAAAAGGTTGGATACGATTAAAAAGATTTTATTAAAAAAATATTATATTGATTGCGGAAGAATTACAGTATTTTGTTATTAAAAAGTCTTTTTAGGGACTCGAGGCAGATTGTTCTGGAAAGATTATTATGAAATTGTGTGTTGATGACTTAGAATATTTTCAAATAAATTGAAACTCAATAAGAAGTTGATAAGAAGTTTTGAGATTTGAGAAATGTTTTCCTATTCATAAAAAAAGAAACTTAAAAAATTAAAAATTAAAATAAATAAAAATTGTAGAGTTTTATTGATGTCAATGTAAGGAAATACTTATATTAGGATAAACATTTTAGAAGGATAATAAACATTTCAGAAATTAAACTAAAAAAATGCCTTTCTTTCTAATTTCCTTTTTAGCTTGCTTTCCTAAGGAAAGCAAGGATCATACAGTTATATCTGTTTGTGTAATTCAGTATCTTTTGAACATGTGAAATGATCATTTTAATACATGGAATGCGTATAAACGGACTAAAAACCGATGTAGTTTTTGTATTTGAAATACTTCTCTATAGAGGAATTCCCATAGAAAAGAATAAGAAGGGAAATAATGAATTTGTATGAATATCTAGCAATGCATATTAAATCCATTTAATATTCCATTATTATTGATTTGATAAACGTGAATTGGCAATTGAAGTAAATATTGTATTGTTTTCTTTGAAGTTTGAAGTATTTGCGAATTTAATTAATGTTTAGCAAATGGAAAATTTTAAGCTACTGTTTGTATTCGGTAGATCTTATAATTTAAAATACGTGGAAGCTTTTTCTTTAAAACGTTTTCACTAATTTAAAACAAAAATAAAGAAATAGTTTATAACAAAATTTCAAGAAAAATCAGCTTAAAGTTCGTTCAGAAAGATATTGGTAGATCGACATTTTCGATGATATTTTGTCAGTTAAGCAAACTTTGACTTCATACAAGTTGTGGATTTATTGTTTTCGATCTTTTTTCAATTGGATAAATATTTAGTAATTTCCGAGTCTTAAATTAGTATTACAATTATTATTATTATTATTATTATTATTATTATTATGTAAGAGTTTCAAATCTTGGGTTTTCCCAGCAAAGACAATATGGCGGGTCAAGGACGAAAGCCCATATTGCCAAGTGTAAAGACATCTGCAAGAATGGATTAGGGATGTGTGGCTGTGTCCATAAATTTCGTAACTATGCGTGTCGAGTACCACAGTCTTCTGGAGTTGTACATAAGTGTTTTTTGTAAAGTCGAAGTCTGTTGAGGCTGTGGTGCAATGTGTGAGGCATCAGACTAGTGGCGGACAGGACGATGGGTATAACACGTACTCGGCCCTGCCTCCCCTGCTTTTGGAGCTCGTGTGCTAGATCCGTGGATTTACTGATCTTGTCTGATGAGTTTTCAGCAATTCTTGCTGATTATTATTATTATTATTATTATTATTGTTATTATTATTATCAATTAGAGTCCTGTAAGTAAAGTTTGTTCTGATCTGTATGTAGGTGCTAGTTAATCTGTATGCAGTTGCAAGACAATACAATGTATGAAGTTAAATTTATAAAAAATTAAAAAAGAAAATACAGTGTAACGTGGATAATTCGAAGCTGAAGGGACCACTACAAAACGTCGAATTATCCAAGTTTTCGAATTAAACAAGTTACATCTTTTAACTTTAGTGTCAGGTCCACTGAATGCTTGAAAAGATTATTCTGTCAATAAGTAAATATTTATTCAGAAAGATCATGGTATGAAAGACGTAAACACTACATATATGTAAACAAAATAAGATTTATATTACGTAAGCTACATTACATATTACATTCAATATAGAAAATTGTGCAAAAAATTTTCAAAAAATTGTGCAATGCCTGATTGTTTTGTAGAATTCAGTCGCATAAGGTTAGCAAAATCATCAAGCATGGAAAACAGCTTCACTTACGTTGGTTTGTCCTTCAATGTACTGACGAAATTCGGCGCTATCCCGTACTCGTTGGCGATTTGGCATTTCTTCTTCACACCCTTTTCCACCTCGCGAATGACGGCGACCTTTTCAGCGAACGTTAAATTCTTGTACACGCGTGGTTTACTGAAAGACATGGTGACACTGATAGCAGGAAGCTCGAATGGCGTCTGAAGCGTCACGTGTCGAATGGCGTCACTTGTCGAACGGTGGCGGGAAGGGGATCTCAGTTGTCATGTGTCGAATTTCTTAACGATGAAACGCCGAAAAGTCGTTATGGTTCGAAATTTTTTATAAAAAACTTCGAATTAAAGAAGTTGAACTTCGAATTATCCACGATTTTTTAACATTGATTTAATAAGAAATTCAAGGGACTAAGAAAATCTTCGAATTAACCACGATTTCGAATTAAAGACGTTCGAATTATGCAAGCTGCACTGTACTAAATTTTTTGAGCAAAATAATAATGAATAACGCAAAGTAAATAATATTATAAATAACATGCATACATTCACGTTGATTACACAATGACACAGTAAAAACGATCTTTCACTATGAATAATCGTATTCTGTTCTATTTACTTTTAAAAGATTTCAGTTATTTGTATTTAATGATGATTTTTTTTCGTTTATTTTTAATTCCGAATGTTTTTCTATTGAGTTTAATCATTTTTATTAGAATTCTGCATAAATTCCATTAAACTATCTCATAATAATTGATACCAGTTCATAATGAAACTTGATTAAATTGTTAATGAAATTACTCCGAGAAAGATTGGATTTTTCTCTTCATTTTCTTTTTTTCTAAATGCGGGTGAAGAGAAGTGCTCATTATTACAAAAAAGCTTTAAATTATCATGACAAAACTTAATGGCAGAGCGCGAAGAAGAAAGAGAAAGAGGAAAAAAAAAAAGGGCGAGCGGAAAAGATTAATGCCAACGTAATTTCACTGGCTTCAATATAATCATTGCCACCCTCTCTCTCTGCTGTACCAGGGATGAGCAGCACTTCATTCGCAGCGGTAATTCGCTCCGATCCCGCGAGGAGGCGTTGCCTTCTCGCGCATGACGTCATTTCTAAATGGACCATCCATCACCCGACGATGATCTTAAATAGATTAACGGAGAATTCAGAGCTGGGGTCCGCGAACAAGTCTGCCCCCGCACGGATTTTCGTCGGTCCGCGTTGTCGCCAACTGTCATTGCTCGCCAGCAAAATCGGATTACGTCAGTGCCCATTGAAAATCAACCTATCTCTCGCGATGGTGTATTTTTTGGGGGGGAGGTTGTGGTGGCAAAATCTTTCATCTTCCATTCATTCCTTCACTCCGTTATTTTTTTTTTGTTTTTCGATATCTAATCTTGTCTCAAAAGCTAAGGAACAAAAATAAATATTGGACATTCTTATTCTTTGCAGACTATGATAGTTATATATTTCTGAATATTGATTCGAGGTATTTTCAAATATATACAAGATTAAAACGTTATCAATAAATTGAAAAAAAAAATGAATAAAGAAAGGCCTGCATCAAAATCAAATAACTAAATGCATGATAATAATTTCTCATTACAAAGTCATCTTTCAATTTCTATAGATCCTTTATTAGATGGGTAAGAATTCTTTGATATATTCTTTCTTTTTATTAGACAGGCTAATGACGAACACATTTACTGGTTACAAAACAGGGAAAAAAAAATATATATTTCAATGTCATTGTTAGTTTTCTAATAGAATTTTGTAATGTTTTATGGATAAACGGTGAAATTGCTGTCGTGATAAGTAAACATGAAAATTTAGCGCATTTTCATTGATGTTATGGCTAGTTTTCATTATACGGAGTGTTTGATATGAAAACACTCTTTTTCTTTTACCAGAAGATTACATATATTGAATGTAATTCTGTATAAAATTCCACAGTTAAAGGATTAGAAAGTATTTCACATAACTTATGTTATGTTTAAATGCTTATTCAGTATGGTTTCCATTTTATTCTTACTATGAGAAATTACATCACAATATCTTGGCGTAACTTGACTTGATGATCTTAAGCGTTACGATCGAAATCGTAATTATTTATTTTTTGTTTTTTGGTTAGCTGATACGGGCTGGTCGTTTTACAATAATACGTATTTTGGCCTTTTAAAGAATATTTATTATACATTTGAAGAGTTTTAAGAGCGTAATATGCTAGTGATAAGTTATTTAGAAAATGATAACATAGTTAATGATGAACTTTTGAAGCCTGGTGAAATAAATATCGGAAATAACTTTGTAACGAATATCTCATAATAAGCACATAACAAAAAAATATTCATCAGCAGAGTCATTGGATAGTTGTAGATTTCTTTACAAAAGCTATACTGTTGTTAATAACAATTAGGAAAAATTTGACACACCAATTAAGGACATTTAAAAGTAAATTAATATGAAACTGTCGCAGATAATATTCAGATATAGCTGGAAAAATATTTAAACTAATAATTGAAATTTGACGTCCAAATAATATAGAAATAATTTCTTTGATAATAATAAAAGGAAATTAATGACTTTTTAGAGTTAATAAGTTTTTCTTCTGTTTTAGTTCCTGCTTTCTGGATAAATTTTTAACAGTAATTCTAACAGTAATTTCTGTAACTTTATAGAAATTATTGAAATAGCACAACTTGAACTTATAGAAGCAAAGATATAATTTTTTTCATAATAATATTTGTAAATGTAATAATTTATATATGAATTTTCCACATGTCTGGCTGTTTTTACAAATTCATCACATTTGTATTGTAATGGAAGAATCAATGAAGCTTGAAGGCCCATAATATTTGAGCGTTGAATCTCAATGACATTTTGTTTTGTAATTTCCCTGTTCAGTATTGACATAATTCAACGCAGTCAATCTCTCTTTGTGAAGGAGGTCATTAGTTTTCAATTAAAGTCTTTAGATTTCAATAATGTTCTCCTGCCAAACTATAAACATTGCCAAGACTTTCGGACGCTTTCATTTTCCAACCATTGAATTGACTTCCGAATTGCCATTCTCCTTATGTAAATATTCTTATAACGATGCCGAGACGTACTTAACAGCTGGATGCCTTGGCTTCAATTGATTGGTCCATTATAGATGCGAATGTATTAGCACTTCAAAAGGTAGTTAAGAGAAAGGAGGCACTTAATACAGTCCGATTGCTTTGCTTAGCGGATTAATAGATTCTTTGCGGAAATCCTTATTGTTTACATTCCCGGAGCCCTTTTACCCTTCCTCACCACCCCGACGAACCATTGTCATAACCATAAAAGAAAGACACAAGAAAAGACGCAGAGAGAGAGAAAAAAAATAATCATGAACGCTACCATTCTCGCGTAAGTCTCGCTGATGATGAGATTTTCAAGGAAATAAACACATCCATCAACTCGAGTTAACTTCCTCATCCTCTAGAAATTGAGAGGGGGTTGGGGGAAGATAATTCCGTTTGCGCCGATTTCCGAGATGGTGGTGGATTGTGGTACTTGAATAGAACAATCTCGTAACCCGTGAAGATAAATAAAATTGGAAATCGATTATTGACAGAGTAGAGAAACCAGTTCTTGTCGTCTGATTGGGTGCCAAACACTTCTCAGTTTCTGCTAAAAACTGGTTTAGAATAAACTGAAATTGAGCTAATATTTTAGATTCTTCCAGAGCTTAAAAAGAAGCATTTATAACAACTTTGAAAATGCTTTTGATTAGGAAGATTTCATGTAAGTTAAAGTAGAAATGTACTTAGCAATTGATTAAATCCGATATGTCTGTAAATCGGTAAACTATTTGTGTATGTTCCTCCAATCACTTTTGAACGTGTGAATGCATCCCATTGATATTTGTCTTGCATATTTATTTGGTTAAAAATAATTGTAAATTCCGTGTTGGAAAATTGTTCCGCGTGGATCAAAAAATAAAATAAAATAAATAAATAAATAAATAAATCTCTATTAAAATAACGACAATTTTTACAGATAAAGACAAGAACCGAAACCAATTTATTAACTCACTTGAACCTGAATTGATCAGTTTTATAATTCATTGTAAATCTGCGTTGATTTGTTATGCCTAAATCCAGTTACCTTTAATCATATATAATAATTTAGAAAAAAACAAGTTTTAAGGTAAATAGGCTTAATTTTTTTAAAGAAGTTTCTGTTTATAATTTTGTCCGTCTAATACTCTGCACATTTATTCATTGCATTTCCTTTAAACAAAAAAAAGTCTTTGTTATTCTTCTGTTCTTTTCTGTCACTTTAGATAATGTGTTATTTCTGTAGAAATTGCACATGACAATAATTGTATCTTTGACCTAAGATGTACAGTAATCTGTGATTTAACATTCTTTTTCTGAATCTTTGAACGTTTTGTTTTGCTTTGGAATTCCAAACCAATTTTCAGTATTATTCCACTGGTATTCCATTACTATCTTCTGTGTTCTTCCGTCTTCTATTTTAAGTATCCTTTTCATTTACACTATCATTCCTTTATTTATTATTTTACTTTTTTATTTAATTCTTTTTTTAATAACTTCCTTTCTTATTACATTCGTATTATTTACAGGCATTCCTACATCTAAGTAATTCATTTCACATCGCATATATTATGTTGTCTTTGCTTTTTAATGGAACGATATTGGAGTTGCCATTATTTTCTTGCGAAGTAACTTTCTTTCCTTGCTTTATTCTTGTTACTCCTTTATTCCTGATTATTCCGTACTATAGCAGTGATTCTCCCCTTTTGTTTGTTTGCAAGCCCTATTCAACATGATTTTTTTTACAATTTCACATTTCTTAAGTGAAATTCATTTGTTACTAATGAAACATTATCAGTAATACAAACTGACAATAATTACTTACCTGTACCAAACCCACTAAATAAAAACAATCTGTAAGTAAATGCAATATCTTTTAACATAGTTTGCAAGTGAGCAGGTAACGATTCGGAGTTATTTCTGTAGATACCTATCTGCAAAGTCTTCTACAGGAGTCACAAGATCCCTGCTTTATTTTACAAAAGATGTATCTGAGCACAATTATCACTGGACTGATCTTGCGCAGAGGCACCTTGAGACTATCCATCCAGCCCCGTCTTTAACACAGCCAATGTCTGCTTACAAAGTTGTGTCTACTTACATTTGTAATTGTATATATATATATATATATAAAAGGTAAGGGAACCAGTTGTGGATCGGGAACCAATTGCGGATCAAGTCGTTTACCGTCTTAATTATCACACTTATCAACAGATGGCTCAGATATATAGAATCCCGATCCCTTCATGAGCTTCGTTTTGGTATTATAGTTTGTTTGGAGTTTAAAGTGGAGCCGTCCTGTGAATTTGTCAGAATTTCAAAAGAAAATTAAGGTGAGTTAGCCTGAAAGTTATTTGTAGTTATTCTAGAATGGATATACGTTAGAATTAATGGATGTATGATAGTACAAGGTTTAATATAACCGGGGAGAAATAAAAGTGTTTTCTGCCTCTGGTCATGTTTGCGGGAAATTCTGCAGCCTTTTGTTCTGGCGAAAATTCAGCGGTTCGTGGGGTCCAATTGTGGATCAAACGTCACAATACAAATGAAGACTGTGAAAATGCAGTACATATTTTTTTATCGAACTGAGGTAATACAATGTCAATTATAAGAGCTTAATAAAGGAATAAATGCAAAAATTAAAATTATTTAGCTATTTCTCATGGTGAAAACTAAGTTTATGCTTAGGCCGATCCACAACTGGTGCCTTAACTTTATATATATTACAAAAGAAATAATTCGGTATACCGTTTGTTTGTTTGTTTGTTTGTTTGTTTGTTTTTGTAAAGAGAATTAGGAAATCTATATGAAATTTAACGTGTGTGAAACAATTGAAGTTAAAATAGAAAGCCTACATACAAATGATAAAATAAAAAACATTTAACACTTTAAAATATGACAGGTTTCGTTCCAGTCTGGTCATTTACATGTAAGTCAAGGAAATCGGTTCGGAGAGCTTGAAATGCTTGCTTGTTTGTTATTTTAAAAACTAATTCATATGTGAATCGAGTATTTGAAAGTCGTATAATTCGTAAGTTCTTACTACTAATGTATTTCATCTCTGCATGGACTCATTGCTCGTAAGTTTTTCCTTCCTTACTTTCACAAGTTCAATTAAGTCTAATTACTTCTTCTAACAAATAGCTTAGTTATAATAAAGTAAAGAAAATAACTATTACTTAAATTTATAATAATAGTAGTGATTCAGCTGATGTCCGCTGAGTTTATTATTTCTTATAAGATTTTACTATCAGTTATGAAGCTGTCAGACAAAAATTGGATGTAATGTGCCATGGACAGATTTAAAAGTAACCCTAAAGCAGTAGGACTCCTTTTAAAAGTTACGAGTTAAAGAATGTTATTTTTTTTCCCCTCTAGCCTACAAGGACAAAAGAATGGTCAGCACATATCAGTCGTTGGAGTTGATAACATTGGGCGCAAAGCCAGAGAAATGCCCTCTTCAGCTTTTTTTAGTTTTAATATAAATTTTTGATGAGTGTATGTGTGTCCGTATTTCAAGTTCAATAAATGGCAGAAATAAATTTAAGAATTAAAGACATAAAAAAAGAGAAAAATTACTAAGAAGAACGGGAATTTTAAGTTTATTTTTTCATTGCTTGAATGCTTTCGACACATCTAAAGTTTTTAAAATCCTACTGTATTGATCAATTTAAAAATTAGAAAGGGAAATAACAGTATCCCGTTGTATGAAATAATTAATAATAATTAATTAATTAATGTACATATATATCTATACATAATTTAAAACATCATTTTGTAAACCGTAAAGTTCACATTGTCAAAACTTTATTTTTTCTTATATAGCATTTTCAGCATTTTCACCCTGTGTAGCTAAACTTCAGACTCAAGCAAATGGAGAAGTTTATGTTACAAAATTTATTATGGAAGGATTTTTTTTTTATCTGAAGCTGACACGAAGCAAGTTTCAATAACTTAAAACACTTAAATTAAAACGTACACGTTTATTGAAGCAGGAGATATTTCGGCACCAAAAGTACAAGAATATCTATTTTCAAAACAACGAAACAGCAATGACACAAATGCAAGACTAAAAAAAAGGGAGCATAGATCAATACAAGAGATTTATAAGGAAGAATCCCCTGAATGTAAGGATAGATTGATTTTATTTTTGTTTGGATGATTTGTTGAGAGGAGTTTGTCCTCTCCCTGAAATTTTCGAAGAATTTTATTTTGGTTGGAAACTTAGTCTTCTAAATTGGTGCCTCTTAAGGGAGTCTCCTTCCATAGAAAAAAATCCTATATAAGCTTAAATGTATTCCATGATTCCTCACACCAAGAACAACAACCTCAATAGCTGCATAAAAGTCAATGGTCATTACTCCAATCCGCTGAGAATCAGGAGCTTATGATTGGATAAAAAGATTCACATGATTAAAGCTTCACATGGGGAAAAAAAGAAATAAATAAATAATTGTCGGGTATAGGTCATATTTCAAATCTTGCACTGTTGAGGAGAATTGCAGCAAATTTGTACCAAAGAAAATTACAAAAACTTTAAAATTGTTCTTGTGTAGATGTAACTTCTGCTAGTTACCTTAATGTCAATTGGCAGGAAGTAATCTAATGTGATCGTACATGTCCGCTTATTGTGGGTCCAGTGAACAAATCTCCTCGAAATTGGTACAGTGAGAGATCTTAGTCATTACATTTTTATCTGAAACTTTTCTTCAAAAATTAAAATTAAGGGCTTCTTGGAATTGTCTGCATAATCGAATTTACTTAAATTTAAACAAATGAAATTAAATGTAATGATAACAACATAGATAAATAGATTAAATTAAGAATGTCATCTATTTGTACATCCTCCATCACTGTACCAACTTCAAAGAGATTTATTCTCTTAACAATCACTATGACCGTTCATTTTACAAGTACAAACTGAAGTACAGTATTGGGCGAAATAAACAGTACTGAAACATTCTATCCCCCTCTCGTGAGCACATTGGTGGTATGTAGGTGTATGTTTGTAAGTGTGTTCTATTGATTATAGAGCAAATTAGGAAACGGTGCTGTCAACGGAAGAAAAGACTTTCATAGTAGAGTTGTACAATCGGTCATACGCAAGCGGTCGTAACAAAGGGTCTAGTCTGTTGTTTGTGAAGCAGCGGTTCCGCCAGCAGTTTGACAAGAATCCTCCGAGTAACAGTTCCTTCTTGGTTTGGTATAAAAATTCAGGAGGACAAGATCTGTTTTAAAGCAACCTTTAGAATGATTTGGCAAACCAAGAAGCATAATAGTGAAAAATCACGGATGCTTGCTGAAACAGATGCTTGAGTCTCCATGGCGTAGCCCTGAATAGGATATCAATGAAATTGAACGTATTCCGCAGATCCCTCTCGAGAACAGTAAAGTCTTTGAGTGCATTCTCGTACCAAATACAGGTGGCGCAGAGAATCAATCCTCGGGACAAGGAGGAACACTGTATTGCTTGCAATGCAATTTGAAAATCCTGAATTTTTGCGCAACATCTGATTCCAGACGAGGCCCATACCCATTTGTTGGGTCACATAAATAAACAAACGTTACATTGGATTCGAACGTTCGAATATTGTGCAGGAGAAGCCGCTACATGACGACAAAATTCCGTTTGGTGAGCCTTGTCGGGTCACGAAATCATAGGACCTTACTTTATCGAAGAGGATGGCACTCCATCAAGATCGATACCTAAGATGTGTGTACGGCCCGACGTAAAACGGTTTTGCAGATCACGAAATCTTCGATTCGAAGACCAATATTTCCTACAGAACAGGACTACCTGTGTTTCGACATTTCCTAAGTGAACATTTCCAATGTAGAGTCCTCTTTCGTTTTACAGAGTTTCCATATCCATCTCATTCCCCATATCTCACACCTCCTGATGCTTTCATCTGGGGAATGTTGATGGAGTCTGTCTTCCGTGAAGTTCAATCCCTTAAAGACTCTGTGTCCTCAGACTGCCACAGACTGCAACAACCTGTGTTCCTACAACACGATAACCAATTTGGAAGAACGCTGTGAAGTTTATGTCGCTCGAAATGGAGAACATTTGGAGCATATATTCTACTCAAACCGCAAGTAAATCCTTAATATTATTGCTCTCAGGGTTCTGTAATAAAGTCTGATCTTTATTCCTTGAACTTGCATTTCGGTACTGTTTATTTTGCCCAATACTGTATTATGTAAGAATTCCTATACAAATAAAGCAAATTGATGAATAGTCCTCATTTTATAAATGAGAAGAAATCAATAAGTATATAAAGTTCTTCCTGTGAAATACAGAGTTAAGTTAAGAAAGATGTAAGACAGTGAAATGAAAGTTGTAGTATCTTAACTACAAGAAAAACGTCAAGCCTTACTATCTCTATCTGGATCCAGAGATCATCTTCAACAGCCCTGTTTCCAAATATTTTCCCTTTAAGTGAAAGATCTAGAATAAGTACAGGCCAGAAAAGAAAAAAAGAGCAGTTATTGTAATCCTCGCCTGTGTGAGGCCAGGGATTATCCTATTGACATAAGCTAATTGGAATTATCTCAGATAGCATCTTCAGTCTCCTCAAATTTTATCAGTTACTTGTTTTTAAAAATTCGAAATAAACTCTCCATTAAAATATAATTAATATTTGTTATAAATTTTAATAATATTGTTCCAAGGTAAAAATAATTTGAACAGAGACCGCTGAACAAATAACAAATTTAACTACCTTTATTCATAAAAACGCATGGGCATCGGATTCCCAAAGCCAAAACCAATCTCACCTCGGCCCGCTTACGCCGGAGGACCAATCCACCTATTCTAGGTACGGTGATGCCCGGTAATCTCTTGACCTTGATCTTAATCTTAATCCCTTGAACTATGCATTAGGCCCAAATTATCGAAAATTATTTTAGAGTAAAGATTTTTTCAAATATTTTTACACCACTGTCGTATAATATATCTTCTTTTGTTAATTCAAAGATAAGTTTCATTAATACACTGGAATTATAAGTGTGTTGTCTGTACAAGAACGACTTCGCAAGCATATAAATTTATTCGGAAAGTAGTTTATTTTGGCTTTACAAGTTTAGGGATTTCAAGAATATCTTCTTGAAATCCGTGAGTCCATGACAATCAAAATTCAAATTTATTATTTTCTATGAAATGAAAAGCAATCGCAATTACATATACACAGGGTGATTCTAAATTCATAGGACAAACTTGAAGGGCTGGTAGGGGCTCAGTAAAAACAAACATTTTTTGTCGAACAATGTATGTCCGCAACTGTCGCTTTTACGTTCTTCGACAGGTCGTCCCTGACATAAGCGTCAGAGCTGTTGCACGTAGCGTAGATGTGAGCCAAACCACCGGAAGGAGAATTTTAAACTAGGAGCAATTACACCCATTCCATTTACAGATAATTCAGGCATTGAAAGCTGAGGATTATCCTCGGCGCATAGACTTCTGCCACTCGTTTATGCAGAAGAGTGCAGTGCAGTACATGTGCTCTTCACAGATGAGCATTATTTATAAGTGAGAGAGCGTTTAATGTGTACAATGCTCATTTGTGAGCAAACGCAAATCCATATGCTTACCAGCAACGATTCTCTCTCAATCTTTGGGCGGGTATCGTTCTCTACCGCGTAAACGCGACAGTTGCAGACATACATTGTTTGACAAAATTTTTTTGTTTTAGAGTGCCCTACCATCCCTTAAAGCTTGTCCTGTGAATTTAGAATCACCCTGTATATAGTTACGACTACCTTAAAAATGGTAGCTTTTAAATGACAGATCATAACCAAATAATGACCTTTTTATTTTAGTTTGCGATAGTTGACAGTGAA
>JAFIDM010000001.1:61332686-61382029 GCA_023159025.1 Thereuonema tuberculata
GCCAAGTTAGGTTGGCTTAGCTGCAGGATATAACCCTTCAAATTTGGTTTAGGTTAGCCAAGTTAGGTTTACTTAGCTGCAGGATGTATATATTGATAAATAACCCCGCCATTTTCATCACACAAACCAGTGCCGGAAAGTAATGTTTAACCAAAAATTAGACCGCCATGTTCATTGTTTTATACGTGTGCTTCCGCAAAAGAGTCCCGCTTTAAATTCAAATTTTCTTAAAAACTACAAAACAAACCCGAGGTTTTTCATCACTTTTATTCCTACGATGTATTAACGAATCGTTTTCGTCCAAAAACAATTCAATTAGCCGTAATTCCACAGGTGACATTTCATTCATACTTACCGAAATTAGGACTAAACGTAATTAACTGAAATAGAAATTACAGCATATATAATTCTCATTTATCTCAATTTTGATTGTGACATCTGAGACGGGTTGTTGAATTGTGTTTTTTTTTTTTTTATATTTTATTTCAGGATCTTAGGATATCTTTGGTTTATTATTATCATATATTTATGTATGGTTTATAAGACTTATATTTTATTTTACAGTCGGATAGGATAATATTTTTTTTAAACTTAGGTTTTCAATTTGATTATTAAGAGATGGTCTTAAGGTCATTGGTTTTTAACGTTAATACATGATTTATCTAGAACTAATAATTTGAATTCTAGATTATTTGAGATAGATTAAGGGAATTGTTTTGACATTAATTATTAGTTAATAAATTGTTTTAATTATTCCCTTTGATCTTCAATAGGATCGTTTGTGGGTTTTTTTTTCTAATTCTTCCACTGCATATCTACATAAAGTATTTTATTCTGCGTTTATTTCCCCCTCCCTCCCGTCTACTTAATAGTTTAACTCTAGACGCCTAATTGTTTAAAAGATCCATGGGTAATATTAGAATTAATTTAGGAGTAGAGGCGCTTCAGACAGTATCTCTCTCGTGGCTTGCCGGAGTACAATATTACGTCGTGTCATCTTGCTCATTTTATTAATTATTTACCTCTCTCTGTTCAGCAATCCCATTCTTCTATATCAGCAGCAATGAACTTATAAATGTAACATCCACATGGCAGCAGATAGTTCTCAGTAGCTGATCCTAAACTCTTCATTGGATTCTTCTCCGGGAAGAATGATGGAGAAGCAAATGATTTCGAGATTCGTTTAAAAATGTAGGGCTTTTGAACATTGTATGGCAGGACCATTTAAAAACTGAGAAGAATTATAAAGATTCGATGATAACGTTAAATCTCAATTGTTAAATTGCATGATGTTGATTTCTTTTTTTTAATGTTATGCTTATTGTTATATATTTATTGTTACGTATATTCTTATATTTGGAACACTATCATTACAAACTCCACGGCTTGCAAATAACATTTAATAACATTTAAAAACTAATAACGAACTACAAACGAACTACAAACTATATCGCCATGGAGTTTGTAGTTCGTTTGTAGTTCGTTATTAGTTTTTAAATGTTATTGGAACACTATCATTTACTCTCAACTCAATTTCATCTTTTTTTAAAAATGCCTACCATCTATAAGCACGGATAATGAAAAAGGATAAAAGCTCACAACGTTTCCGCTTACGCTAACTCCTCCTCAGACCGGTCCTAGAATCCTTTCAGCTCTCTGTAGGTTTGGTACCGGGTGTCTTTCCCGGGGAAACAGGCGGACGAGTATTGTGTTGACACAACCTCATCTCAATGAAACTTTAGGACCCTTACCTCCAGAGCCCCTGTGGACCATCGGAGGCCCCCGTGGATTATCTCTACCTATAATCTACTTACAACAATTTTCTCTTCATAAGTAGCTCCGTATATATTTCAATTTGGATATAAAAATGTCTTTCCCTTATTTGTTTTTAGATATCTTTCTGTTTTAGAATAATATAGAAATATCCCTCTTGTAACTCGAAAGATAATGTTTGGATACACTATAGCTATGTCAAGTTCATTGTTAACTGTCTTATGAGGAATCCCATTATTTCTGTAAATCCAATCTCTTAAAGCATTCTGTCTTTAAAACTGATTGACTTGTATACATTCTTTCAACTCTTCTCGTAAATTTTAGTAAACAACTAGTAATGGTGAGTGTGAGTGATTGTGTGTGTGTTTTTCCTTCCCCCTTCGCTTGCTTAGATAGATTAGAGGCTTAAATTATTTTTCTTCTCTTTTTCTTTAATAAACCAATTTTATTTATTCACTGTTATTATTTCATGAATGTTTATAAATTTAACACTTCAGTTTAGTCTAGAAACAAGCAAATAATTGAATGTTGAATTGGAAGTTGAATTATTGTCCAGCAATGAATGTGAAGACGTACGGCATGATTTAATTACATTCGATTACGTTTTTTCCTTGTTTGAGTTCAATTTGTTTTTCTTAATTTTTACAATTACGAGATTCTTAATAGAGTCTGTACGAAGGTTCTGAGGGTAATGTTTTTATATTAATTATTACTGTAAAATACATACATGATTATTTTACAGTTATGTTATTACAGTCGGACCTCTATTTAACGAAGTCGCTAAATCCCGAAGAAAAGTTCATTAAATGGAAAATTCGTTAAATAGAGATTCACCTTTTAAAATGACTTTAATCTACATAAAACAGATGTAAAATACATAAACAATAAATATTATTAATAAACGTAATAATTTTAATGACATAAAGCGTACATTACCATATGGATACTTAAATTTTACTAATAAAGTCTGTTAATTTTGTCTGAGTCTTTTTTTTTTTGAAAAAGCGTTTTCGCTCACAGTACGTCTCGCATCTTTGCAATGCACCAAAAACTCCTTCAGGCGTATTTTCTTCAAATTGTAATCTACATCGGATTGTTTCAAATGATTTTAGCATTTCATCATATGAAGGTTTTTTGATTACTGCATCATGATCAATTTCATCATCTTCATCTTCATCGCAATTCATAGCTGTATTGTTTTATTTTTCACACTGTCCAAAATATCCGATTCAGTTAGTGTTTCCGAGGTCTCAACTTCAAAATCAAGTGAAAGATAACCATCAATCAGCACATCATCGTTAATTTCTTCTGTTTCCCTCAGCTGTATCCACATTTCTTTTATTTTCTCTAAGGGAATATTAATAATAAAAACATTTCAAGGAGAAAAAAAAAATATGTACCGGTACCACGAAAAAGTTCGTTAAATAGAAAATGCACTTCGCTATTTGGAGGTTAACGAAGAAATTCGCTATTTACGAAGAAATTAGCAAAATGTTCTTGGTTCCAAAGAAAAGTTCGCAAAATAGAGAAATTCGCAGAATAGAGGTTCGTTAAATAGAGGTCCGACTGTATATTATTTCTGTGATATAATGCTAGTATAAGTTAATATATAATTGAGGAGTTATGATGACTAATGAAAATAATTCAATTAAATATAATACAATCATAATAAAAACCAAAAGTAGTGTGACAAGTAATACAGTTTAGTAAATATAATATTTCGTGTCAGACCTATGTCTGTGGAAATATTAACGTATTGAAACCTATGGAAACATTATGGTATTAACCTTAGAAGAAGAAATGATTTAAAAGACGTTATAAAGTTCAGTATACACTATTAGAAGCATAATTAAAATTTTATGTAGTGATACGCAAAATTATTAAATTAAAAAGTTTTGCTAGATATTTACATAAAAATCAAAAGGAAAATAATAACATTACGAAGAATTTATTAATATTTAGAAATAACAAAATTTGAATATTCTACTAAATTTCAAGAATAATAATATTTATATGTTTTATTTTACGCCAATATTTTAAATTTAAAATGTAAATTTATAATATAAGCATAATCCAGATATTACATCTGTTCCAAAAATAATTTTGCCACTTTTTATTTTTTAATAAAGTGCATTAAACATTAGTAAAAAAAAAATTATTAATTCACTTTTCAGCAAATGGAAATTTTGAAAATTAATCGCCTAGTTGTTGAATTGTATTAATATACTTTTTTTCCCTTTTCAAGTTATTTTCATGACTTTAAAACTTCAAGTAGATAGGATCCAAGTTCTTTCAGGAACTTCCTCTTTATTTTTAATCTTGAGTACGTTTAAGATTTTCGGTTGATAATGATAATTAATGATTAATTCATTAGTGCAGTAGTTTTCTGTAACGGAAGCCGAAAGAAGTATTGAAATAGGAGCCAATTTATTCCTGAGACTCCCATTTCTGGGGTTGCGTTTAAACAAAAGCACGTGACCATTGAATTAGAATAACAATGAAATCGTTTGACTTCCCACAGCTATTGGAGCTCATTGAGTTCAGTTCAAAAGAAATCCAGTCTATCTTCGGAAATGAGACCACTTAGCCAAGAGGGGGGTTGGCTGCAGGAAAAAAAAAAGGGGGAGGGGTTATTTTTCATCGTCCCAAGGGTGAGAGAGTGACTTTTCGGTGTCCACGTAGTTCAAAATGGCTGCCGGATGGACTCCGTGGCAGTTTGATCAATGGACGCTTTGCGTTCTTTGGACCACGTGCGACCCTATTAACCACCTGCACCCAAGTGGCATACAATACTCCTCCTCTTCCACCCCTTCGGGTCTTTCTTTTCGAGAATCGGCAAAATATCCTAAAGAGCAGTGTAATGGACACGGACTTAACCCTCCCCTTTTCCAACGGCCATCTCACGATCGCTCTTTTGGTCACGCACTCTCTATTTGGTTTCCTACAACTCATCATCGTCTAACACTTTGGACTTACAATAGAAGTCTCCTGCTTTCCATTGATTACGGAATAGAAATTAAATACGAGAATGTACTTTGCCACTTTTATGTGCACTTTGAAACAGATGTAACTTACATTGCAAAATAAAGTTGCCTTCGTCGATTTATTATTATATTTTAGAAGCTTTAGTATAATGGATAGTTTTTATTATCGATTGCTAGTCTTGAAAAATTGAATAGATTCTACCTTTCTCCCATATTTACAAAATTGTTCGTAATTTCAATTCAATAAGCAAAAGTACCTTTGCGAAAAAGCATCCAATGTAAATCAAAATCTAATGATTTGTAGACTGAATTTGCAGTTCTATTGGAGCTTTACTATCTCATTTACTTAAGAATATAATGTTTAGATCTTTTACAAAAAGAAAATCCAAGAAAATCACTTCTATCTATATCTTGCGAATATTGCAAGAATCCTTTCACTGTCTACGCTACAAACAAAGCAATCTCAGTTATCCGTGGATTTACAGCGGCTGGATGTTTTAATTGAATTTTCATCAATTAATGAATGCTATTCTATTTTTCTTTGTTTTAAAGTACGTAATGAAACTGCGATTTGTTTTCCGCTATGAATACGTGAAGTCATTTAAGTAAATTATCTAAAAACTGAAACAAAACGTACTATATAATTATCATTACGGAATGTTTCCATGATATAGAAATCTCCTAGAAATAGATAGCGGTGACAATGAATGTACCATCCTCTAATAGAGCATCGTAATTATAAGGTTTTTTGTTTTTTTTTAAAAATTTTAACCTATTTGCAAAATGACATCTTTTGATATTATTTCGTTAAAAAAATATTAATATGATTCGGAGAAATAGAAATCAGCATAACGTTTTGGAAACAGTTTTTAAGATGAATCCTTCAGTTCTGGAGTAACCATTGATTTTATCAATTTTGACAAAGAATACTTAGAAAGCTGAAATTTAATAATAATTTAAACTACCAATCGGACCTACATGTAGGCCAAACTTAAAACTTACATTAGCTTCAACTTGAAAGGTACATGATTGTTAGTGAATACGATTAACGTACACAATTAAACCATCTATCAGAAATAGGAATCACCACCACCCTCTCCAAAAAAAAATTAATATAGAAATCTCTCTAAAGCGATCTTATTATAAATAAGTATTATTTTTAAGGAAAGCTATCCATTTTTTTTATATATACACTTATGACTGGATCTTATTCAGAGATTCGAAAATCATATTAATTTTTTCCCTCAAGTTCTCTACTTTGTAGATGAACAAAACCACTGATGCAATGCTTTCAACTTGACAGACTTGTTTTCAATGGCCTTACTGCAAGTCTTACATTACATTTACATTATTCAGTACATCACAACTAACGACTATGAACCAAGGAATTTAATAAACAGCTTTTCTAGAGTCTTTATGAAGAATGGATCTTTGTGGCAAGCCGTGCGTAGAGCTTAAAGTTTTATTCGTATTACTTTTAATTCGCAAAGAAGGGAACCCCTATTATATCCGAGACATTTTTTTTTTACAATTTACATCAATGTTAAGTTTCATAAAAAAAAATCTAATAAATAAAGTTCAGGTTTATTTATAATAGCCTTAATTTAACAACGAATAATGGTAACTATAACTGGAACAGAAAGAAAGATCAGTCTCATTGTTAACTAACTAGCCAGAGTCTATAGATATCTGAAATACAGCAGTTTTTAAAATGTATGCAGATATTCTTGTTTTACGAATATTTGAATTACAAATTTTTTTCCAGGAACTCTCGTTTTTATTTCTTGAAGATTAATAGTTTCTAAGCACAGTACAAAGAAGTGTGTTAACGTAGAAGAATAAAATGCCATTTGCTGTAAGCCCAGCTACAGAAGACAGGTCTATTTGAGGAAATGTTTGCAGCTATTTCCGCTTCCATTGGGGGGATTCGATTACAGTAATCTTATTGTAGGGAAAGCGGAGATCAGTCGGAGTCAAGTAGATCTTTTGTCACTGATTCCAACCACTAGTTTCAAGATGCACCTGCACGGGTTGGTGGGGGGAGTGCATTAGATAGAGTGGCTGTCATTAGCGACTTCCCAAAGAGGCTTTCCCGAAGAATGTTGACGAATAGCGAAGAATGCCCGAATTCATTCCGTTTTCTTTGGGAAAAGATTTCCGAAGGAAGGAAAAAAAGGCGAAAAAGGTGAGCGTGACTTCGGTAGCTCATTGGAGCATCTGTGGAGTTGTTTCTTTGACTCTATTCTCAGGTGCGGCTTGACTTTGGGTCGAAAAGTTTCAGCGAGAGAAAGAATTATGTCCCCCGCACCCGCCATCGGGAACAATGGTCTCTATTGGCCACAGACTGCAAGGGCTATCCTGAAAGGAAAAGACCCCACGGCACAACACCCAAAGGAACCCCCAAAACCCTCTCCTTTCTGAATTGACCAACGCATTCAGAATAACCTTGGCCACCTCCCACTCAAGAGGAGGCCGTGGACCAAAGGCAGGAAGAAACGTTTCACCAGACTGCGTGGAGCCCAGCTCAGGCACCGAGCAGTCTGCAAGACACAGCAGTCCAATGATCCAAGAAAAACACCTTCAACTATTAACACACTTTTCTAATTTTTTCTTTTTCTTTTTTTGTTGAAAATCAACAAATCGATTTCTATTTTCTTTGTACTGTTAAAATAAAAATTATATAAACAAAGAGGTATTATAATTATTTTAAAACATAAGATTGTAAATTCAGTAGTTCGAAGTTCGTACTGTCCGTAGTTAAAACAATTTTTGTTCATTTACATTCGACTGCAAATTTAAAATCTGATTGAATACATAAAAATCAAATTAAATTATTAACGACATTAACTTGTGCAATTTTATTTGTTCATCTGAATTTTTTTTCAAATGAAATGTAATGGTTTCTTCACAAAAATAAATACAATTAGGATGTATTTTGTAATAAAATTTATAATTGTAGTTGTTAGGGACAATTCAAATTTTTAAATTGTGTACAAATTTAAATTACTAATATTAAATTATAATAAGATTAACCATACCTTGAAAACTTAATTTAGAGCAATAATACATCATTTGCCAGAAATAGAGGAATACTCCTTGTAAATAAATTATTTATTTCCTTGTAAATAAATAAGACTAGATAACTGTCCTTGGTAAGAAAGAAAAATTGTTATATTGAAGGCATATAATATTAGTATAGGTAGATATTTAATCTTTTTTTTTCTTTTTCTGTTTTTAATATTACGGTTGAAATTAGCTTAAGTGTTTTAATGATATTCTTTTTAAACTGTCCATTCCAATATTTACCCAAGTAAGAAAATGTTCTATTTGTTATTCAATTTAAGTGTGATTACGTTGAAGCCACTAGATTGAACAAGATAAACTTGTAGATCTCTATGTTAAATGTGTTTTTTTCATTGGAGAACCCGTAGTATTTATTAAGTTACACAAATAGTTATCTGCAATTAATAAACAAGAAATAAAAATCAACGTTTCAAAAACTGAGAAAATATTAATTTACATTCCGAAAATAAAAATTTTTTAAATTTTAATGTAAGAAATCTGTAAGAATAAAAGAACAATTTTCAAATTGAAGATTTTTGGAAGTTCATTGTAAGTCAAGTCAATTCTTAAATCCTTCAAATAAAACCCACTTTTTGTTTCCGATTGAGAAAGGAAATATATATGAAGTTTCTACACCCAATAAAACTCTTGCAGCGGAGTCGTTGTGTAAAAGAAAAAGGGTCTTCCGTTTACAAGAGTGCCTTTCAAGGTATCACATTCCAAGATGGGACAATAGAAAGACAGTTTCAATGAGTTGCTTTAGTGGGGGGTTCCAATAGGTTCTGCCAACAGGTGAGCTGACAAGTATACTTGTCTCCTTTACTCAGGACTTTTTTTTTATTTCTTAAATAGATTCTTTGGGTTTAAACTGGTTTCTTTTATTTTTTTTGTCCTGAGTGCCCTAGTTTCAGTTAGAATATTACTGTATGTACGAATGGTTCTGCATAATAGAGCGACTGCTTCACGCAAATCAGATTAACTGATCAATTCGATATCGGAGAGTATTGAAGGTTTGTCTTGGAAATAAAGCTTCGGAAGTTAAAGAAAAAAAAGTGAGACGCTGTGATAGAGGATTTTGGGAGACTTAGATTCGGCGAGAAATTGAACGGCGCTTGAATGACTGTCCTGACTAATGGTGAAAAACAGCTTTTCAGGTGTTAGGACGGGACTTGAAAGTCGCGCCTGCCATTTGCAAGTCCGTTAGAGCTGTCGGCACAATGGTAGCCACTGCGGCCGTGACTACGGTGTCCGGAGGGAGGGAGGAGTATTCTACGCTCCCTCCTCAGCCCGCAGGGGTCTCCGAGTGTTGACAACAACCGTCCCCATCTGACCGGAAAATTGGACCATTCTGCGACGGATAGGGCGGTGGGACTTTGATTGCCGAATGCCCCTTTAGGAAGCAACACCTGAGAAAGACTCAGGCCTTTCGATTGAAAACAAGAAACGCTGCAGATTTATCTTCTATAAGAAGGCGGAGTGAAAATTATTTTGCATTCCATTCTTTAACAAGAAATACAATCACGTTTCGCATTTCTTAATGTTTCTAAATCATAGCTAATAGTTAGACAGTGAGATATTTTTTTATTATATTATTTCCACAATTTATATACTCAACAGTTAACATACAAAACTGCACAGAAAAAGTATTACAAACTTTTCAATTAATTACAAAGTCACGGAAATACAGGCTCTTAAATTTTATACCTGCAGCTTGATAATATAATCATCTTAAATCTTTATGAATTTCTTAGTTTTTAAACAGAAGATGACTGTGCTTCATTTTCATAGGAAAACCTATTTCCTATGTTTTTCCTCACTAAACATTTAGTCTATTTGGGTGTTTTTCAAATGATTTTTACTTTGTTAACATGTAGTTTTTGCATATTCTTATTTTTTGTTGTCAATTATATTTCGATACTTAATTTTTTTTAATTTGAGGCCGTTTTTTTTTAAGATTATTTAAATATCTGCAGAAAAAAAATTAAATATCTACAAAGTCAATTTAAAATATCTACAAATAATATATTTGATTCTTACATTGTGCAGTTAATGACATAATTATATTGCTACACTCTTTGTAAAGACTCTTTATATCGAAGTAAAATATTTATTTAAATTCAGTAAAAGTTTGAAAACTGATATTGATTTAGGTTCTGTAACTTTTAGAAAGAAAACAATCGGAAATTTAATATACATTTTAAGTAAAAAATTATTTTCATATTATTAATCTCTTATCTAATTATTCTTTTTCTTAAATTTAATCTAGTGGCTATTGACATTAATCAGAAAATGTAAAATCGATCGATACCACAATGTATTAGGTCACTTTCTGTTGTATATATAGTAACATATACACTTAATAGCTATCTATCTACAGTCGGACCTCGATATAAGGTCACACGCATGTAAGGTCACCCGCATGTAAGGTCATCCTGTATATAAGGTCACTTTTCTAAAGTCCCGGCTCATTGAATAGGAATTCTATGATATGGATTATCGGATATATGGTCAGGTCTTAAAATACCGTAATCGCATATAAGGTCGCCTTTGTCTATGATTTCAGTGCCATATTGATTCAATTCCAAGAATTTTTACATGGTGCCGATCTTTTATCGGCGTCATTTCTCCTACTGACGGAGAGGACAGCTTTTTCATAAAGCACTTCATCCCCTCAAATTCTAGGAAAAAAGATGATGAAGACGATATTCCTTTATCTGTGTTAATACAAGATCTCAGAAATCGCGGCTGTGCTATAGAAGGGGAAGTGTATATGTGAGAATTGATGATGAAATTGCTACCACTTCTCAAGCTTCGATTTCCGAAATTGTTTCGCAAGTTTTAGATTCCAATGCATTAGAAAATGAGGATAACGACAGTTATACTGAAAGTGAAGCGGTGACACAAGCAGAAGCACTCAGAGCATTAAATTTTCAGAAACTAAAAAACTTAGAAAACATTGTACAAAAGATGAAACCAAAATCGCGACAGTCCTGTATTATGGATTATTTTAAGTAAGGTCAGCTGTACATCAGTACTTTGCTTCAGCATACTAGTACTATTTGTATACAACTTTATTCCCAATTAAAATTTTTAAAAAATAATTTCTTTCTGATTCCATTAATTTTAAGTACTTATTCCATATTTCTTCCGAATTTCTTCTCTTCTGGAACTATTATTATAAATCCACAACATACTCACATAAATAAATGCGATAGAACATACATTTATTCAAAGAAATTTTCGAAGAGATATAACACGTATCTTCTTCTTCAGCTTAAAATGAAATTGTAACGAAATAAAAAAAGAATTTAAATAATTAAGGAAGACTACGTGAATATAATATTACATCGATTGTTAAAAAACAATTGCTATTAAAACAATTACAATAATTTAAGAGTAGTATTAGTCATTAACCATTAAATACATCTAATTTTACTTTGTTTTTACAACTTTCACAATTTTTATTGACTATTTCCTTAGCCATTCTTGTTATCCTTTCATTCACTTGTATCCCATCATTTCTATTTAAATTACTACTTTTTGTGTTCCTAATATACATGCTTTCTATGATTTTTCTTGTCTTATGTTCTTTTTCCACGCATAAGATTTTAATCTCATTATTCATACAATGAGTTTGCTGAATACAATGTTCTGCCACCTCAGATTTGGTAATTGATTTATTATTTATGTAGCCATCGTGTTCCATTACCCGTTCCTTTAATGTCCTTTTACTTTCTCCAAGATAGAATTTCCTGCAGTTCAGACATTCTATCTTGTATACAATTCCCATTTCATGTTTTTTGTCATACATATTTAATTTATTACATACAATATTTTTTATTTTATTTTGATAAACAAATCCAATTTTAATATTAAAATTCTTACAAATTTTCTTAATTTGTAAACTATTTTTATTCATATATGGTATAAAAAATCTCCTTTCGTTTTGTACATTTAATTCCTTAATTTTAAATTTATTGTAATTTTGTATAGCTTTATCTATGAAATTATCATTATAGCCATTATTTCTTAAAACAACTTTCATGTTTTCAATTTCCCTCAAAAAATCATCTTCTGTACTTGTAGATCTGTCAATTCTTTGTAAGTAGTTATCAATAATGTTTCTTTTCACTCCTATATCATGCCCAGAATCAAAATTAAGTAAATGATTACTTTTATATTCTTTTTGATAATGTTTTAACACCAATTTATTTCCTTTATTTATTAGGCATAAATCCAAGAAATTTAATTTGTTGTTCAATTCTTTCTCCATTTTAAAATTAATCTTTTTGTTTCTTTTGTTTATATCCTTAAAAAAATTATCAAACTGTCTAATAGTACCGTACCAAACCACCAATATATCATCTGCATATCATATTTATTATTTAAATTCTTTTTTTATTTCGTTACAATTTCATTTTAAGCTGAAGAAGAAGAGACGTGTTATATCTCTTCGAAAATTTCTTTGAACAAATGTATGTTCTATCGCATTTATTTATGTGAGTATGTTGTGGATCCATTAATTTTAATTGGTTCAACTAAATTAAAAAATTATAACGTAATAAACTGATATTTTTGTACGTATTAAATTTTACAAAGAATTATACTGTATTTATATAATGCTTGTTTATTGACAAATGCGTATGAATCGGTTATAAGGTCATCCCGCTTATAAGGTCACTTTCGCGAGGTCCCAAGGGGTGACCTTATATCGAGGTCCGACTGTATATATTTATTATTATTATTATCAGGAAGAGGCTCTTAAAATAATTGAGATTTTAATTTATGGAATGAAAAATATTATATGATGATAGAGATAGACCTCATAGACATAATACATTTATGTAAAATATAAGAATTTAAAAAAAAAAAACTTCGGGAAATATTAATAAATTATTTGAAACCTTAGAAAGCCATATTTCTTTGTGCATTTCTTTGTGCCTGAGAATATGTAATCAAGATAACCATATATTCAGGTATCTTAAAATTTATTAGTTAATTGAAATTGAAATTTATTAGTTAATTGAATATCAAATGATATTTCCTATTTAACTTTGCATTAATTTGGAATTGTTTGGTCTGATTTAATAAAGCCTGATATTAAAAATAAAGACAGTAATATAAATGATTTTTATGTGAATATTCAGAAGTTAATGCTATAAATGTAAAGCATAGTTACTATATTTCTAATGATTTTTTAAAAATATAAATTATTTTAAATTTAATATAATATAATTTAATAATACAATATAATTTAATATATTTTTAAATATAAATTTATATAAATGTAAATATAGTTTTGCGAAGCTAAATAGAATTTATTGCAATAAACGTAATAAATATATTATATAAATAAACATAAATATTTAATAATAAATTTTAGGAAAATTAAAAATAATAGTTCCATCTTCATACGTAAATAAAACTCTATAAGATGGCTTGAATAAAAACTATATTGTGAAATATTATAGTAATTGAAAATGAATATTATATAAAAAATAAAGAAAAATAAATAAAGAAGGAGCAAAAATGTAATATCTTCTGCTATTAAAGCGCGTCTGGCGAATTTTCACGAATTTTTTCTTCATTTTTTTTTCTTGCTGGAGTGTGGGTGTCTGGGCATGCGCTTCTTCTGAGTGACACCGATGAGGGGACAAGTGTTGGGAATGGCTCCTCGCTGAGCTGTCACCCATCCGGACTAAACAATGGAGACAGATCTCCATGCTAATGGGCACCGGAGCAGACCCGTGTTGTTACGCATTCAATTTTGTCCGCACAGGTGCCGCCACCCACGCTTCTCAGGTCCCGAAATGAAATGTGATCCCTAAGATGTAAATTTTTTTCCCTCCTCTTGCCTTATCCATTTGGAAGCGAACGGTTCCTTATATGAGTCTGCCACCCCCTGCCTCCTGATAACCCACTCCTCAGTGGACCGCGGCTTATATCTTCGCTACCGAACAGATATTATTGCGAACGGGGTGTAAAAATTTTATACATTTTTTGACCGTAAGGGGAGCGCCGGGTGCTGCGTCCATTAAGGTTGCCTACCAAGTATGCATATGAGGCACCGGCAGCCAGAAGCCCTTTTAGTATCACCCACACTTCTTTCGCGCCGTCTTTCTTATATATCGGCTAGCGTTCAGTGCAAGTAATTTCACAAGAAAGATACTTTTATTCCAAAAATTGTTCGTAAACCGAAATTTCATCTTCAGTTCCCTTCGATCTTCCTCTACCATAAAGGTATTATATTCCGGTTTTGTATTAGATATAGAAAATGCTCTGTCAACCCTAAAACCCCGGAGCTGGAAAACCCATCCTAAAACCTTACAGTAAATATGGAGCTAACATAAAGGTTTTCGCGTTTCCATTAGATATTTTAAAAGAAAATTTTATTTTATGTATGTTACATTATTAGATCGTTGTTGTAAGAATTTACTTTGTCGTTACATTCTCTTTTTAATATTAAAAGTTAAAGATTTTAATAGCAGAAATTGTATATAAAATATAATAATTATTATTCTGTTTTATTTTTAGATTTTGTTTCAATTTTTAATTGCTTATATAAATATTGGGTTGTAACCGAAAGATCGTTCCAATAACACGACTGCGCAAATGAGAAAAAAAGCCGGAACAAACTTTTGGGTTCAATTCAATGTTAAATATTACAATAATCCTAAGTATATATTACAATAATCCTTAGTCGAACAGCAATAATACTTTATTTATATTATTTATGTACATTTTAATGCCACTTGTTTCAAGTTCTCCCGTTTTTTCGTCTTCCTGAATTGCAGGTAAAAACCTCTGGTCATCGACGATTGAAAACAATTGTCAACAATTCAAATGTAACATTCCAGTTCTGGCATAACTGATCGTTTAGATCACGCCCAAACATTATTTGTAATGCCAATATTAATTTAAATTCAGCTACACAAATGGTCACCTGTGGAAGGAACACTATACTTCTTTACGAATAAAATATATGAATATCATTGTAGCGAATTTTAAAGAGAATGAATGTTTATAGAAAATATCAACGATTAAAAGATAGCAATTAAGCATTTGATGAAGCTTTGTAAGAACATTACCAATGAAAAAGTTCTGGTAAGAAGCTCAAGCCATCAGATTTTAGATTTTCGAAGTTTTGTAAGAAATCACAAATAAGCCCACAATAATTATGCTCATTCATTATATAAAATGTTGAATAAATTGAGTTAAGAATAAAAAATTAAAATCGGTTGCCTCTTAATTAAAATTTTAAATTAGTATGATCATTATGGGTTCTGCTAACGACAACAATGATATACGCAGCAAACTACTGTCCTGCATTAAGTAAAACATTCCAAACCGTTCAAACTATTGAAGTGAATAAAAAAAGGAGGCGTAAAAGGAATCGGTGAATTTCCGGATCCATGTTCCATATCAAAAAGTCTTCCATTTTCACAACTATATACCCTTGAAGTTAGATGTATTCATTTACACCCTGTATATTTGTTTCTGTTGTTTATTATATTTTCTGTACTGATATTCTTTACCATAATTCATACTGAGGATGTCTGAAGTTAAAGTTATATATCAGCAACGCAACTTTAGCTTAAGCATTATTAAAAAAAGAATTTCAGTTTTAGTCTGAATAAGAAGAATAGAGTAAAATAATTCTGAAATCCTCCTTCCCTTAGTAAGCTGAAGAATATGTAGATAGATTTCACTATTTTAATTTCAGAATAACAGACAGTTTCCTTTATCAATTTTTTTTTCCTCCCAACAATGCATATTTACTTTAAATGAGAATCTATCTGGCAGAACTACGCACTTTCGGAGAAAATCAATGAAAAAAATTCTAAATATAGATGTTCTTGTGAGGAATTTCAAAATAAGGGAAATTTAATAGGTCAATGCTGCGGAAAAGCTTAAAACTACGACAAACTATAAAGAATGTATATTTAAGACTCTGCCCAGCAAGCTTACACAATCGAATAGGAATTTTAAAGATATCCTCATATCATTTTGATTGAATGTCTTAATACTAAGTATTGTTATTAATGCTTCTAAAAAAAAAAAAAAAGTTCAATTTCTTTTCTTACATACCTTGTTTAAAAATCAATTGAATTTTTCATTCTTTATTCTAATTTTAGAGAGGCTCAAAAAATATTTCAAGCATAAAACATTGAGAGCTAATTAAGATACTTCATTTCTAATTTAAAACAAATAAATAAATAATGAGAAAAGTGTGTGACAACAAACCTATTTGATAACAATTATAATATATCAAGTTACGTGAAATAGTTGTTTGAATTATTTCCATAGCTTTTTTTTTTTGTTTTGCATTTGCTGTTTTATTTTATTTTATTTTATTTTTATTTATTTATTTAATGATAATAAATTTACACATTCAGTGCTACGAGATACCACTAATTGTGGATCTGTATGTAGGTGCATACATATATCATATATCAAACATATATCAAAATTTCAAAATTTCTCATAAGATTCCGAAAGGAAATTTTACTAAAATAGTTTTTACGTCAACAGTTCCTATCTGGGACATCCTACCTATATTTGTAAAGAAAACTTTGTGTTCCTTTTTCTTGATTAAAATCTACTAATATGCTTTCACTTACCGCTCGGATTCAGTGATTGTGCAGTATCTACAAAATGGAAGCCTGTTTTGGCGAAGTGATTATTTCTATTCGATCTGGGTGTTACTCCCCCTCACTGCTCCTCCTTCCTCCTCCCTTATTTGTTTTGATTTCAGTTAACGAGGTCTTAACGATGCCACTCATCATTGGCTTCTCTCTCTCACATGCGTTAAACGACCCAAGACGAAAAAGGCTGCTTCCCTTTTTTTTTTTTTTTAAGAAGAGAGAAAGTAAAATTTGATGGGGGTGGGAGAGAAATTAACTGCCATTTTGCTGTCACTAAAATGTCCGATGATGCGTCCCGCCTGTACCTAATTGCACGCCACATAAATAATAAATGTCACGTATTGCATTATATCTCGCATTAAGAAAAGCTTTCGTAATATCAAGACGTTATGCGATCATAATTCTTTTTTTTTTCCCTCTTTTACCATCGCCTTCAGTGAATCGATCCCGTCTTCCTGGTTTTGAAATTGATTTTGATCTTTATAACATTATATAAATACAAATAACACAAACACTATTATATTTAGATTTATACTGAAATAATTGAGACACCTACAAAAAAAATGTCAATTTCTTTGATTTGCTTAAAATATATCATTCGCTGATACCGGTATATATTATATAATATTATAACTTATATAAGAACAAAATGTTTACTTGTACTGCATAACATTGGAAGCAATAATATAGCCATACACCTGCGTAAAATAACTGACATATTTATACAATTTAAAAGTTTACACAACGTTTCGACGTCGAGAGACAGCCTTATCAAGTGGACGAGCACAAGAATATAATATACCGTATATTATAATATTATAATATATAATATTATATATCATTTCGCTTATTATAAAGTAATTCTGTTTTGTTTGTTCTAGGGATTTCTCATTTTTTCATTTATTGGAATATGATTTGTAAGTTCATGCTGAGGATTTTGAAAATACCATAAATTTCTTACCGTTGCCTTCTCGATCGAAATTTTGCAATAAAATATTTGTGGAAAAAGAACTAGAAAAAGAAGTCTTTCAAAATCAAATATGGGTGTCCGAGGCAGAAGCCTAAACACTTATCGTCTGATGAAGAAATGCTTTATATTTCTTCATCTTCTGTAACATCATTTACTGAATTTCTCACGATTCCCAATTTAATTTGATATAATTTAATATTTCAGCAGTCGAATGAGTAATCAAAACAACAAAATTAGAAACAAGGACAGCACAAAAATAAATAAATTGCCTTTCTGATTCAATGTTCTTTGTGAAAATTTAAAAATAACAATAATCTCGTTTTAAATTAATTGCTGTCTCAAAATTCCAATTAAAAATTTATTGTAAGTTTTTAAAAAAAGTATTATTTTAACGTATTCCAATTACTGACGGTAAAAAAAACAGTAAATTTCGAACTTCGTTGTGATATCAGGTAAATTATTAACTGAAATATGTGGTTAGTACAATTCTAATAAGGACTTTAAGGTTATTTTTTTATTACAGTTTGTTTTGTGTGTTTGAGGAAGGCCTGTATGTAGGAGAATCCAAGCATCGCAAATCACATTTACAGAGATGTTTGGGTGTCATTGACTGTTTTTCTCATCTTGAATTGCTCTGTCCTGAGCGGGAACAGATGTTACTTTTACAATGATCTTATCCAAATAATTATTTATTATGAAATGTATTACAACATTTTTACTCATTTGCGAAACCTCATTAGGTCTTAAAAAGAAACAGACATATTAATTATTATTTCAGTTAATTACTAAGTTAAAAATAATGGGTCCTTAAGAATAATTTAAGTAAGACTACGGTGTTTCTTGTATGAAATTAATTCTAATTCATGGATTGTAATCTTCTTTTGTAAGTCTCGAAAGCCACCGAACTTAGGTTTCTTCGATTTTAAATATTTTCAACAAAAATTACGCGTTATTTATTTTCAAATTAGAATACGTAATATTACTTTTCACATACTGCAATTGTAAGATACCTTTTATGTATTGTAGTTTCCTATTTGGTATAATTTATAGGTCGATTGATTTTTATGGCGCAAAAAGCATTTTAGGCTAAGCTGCGCCAAGTTTCCTACTTAATCGTGTAACAAAGATATCTAGAAAATTGTTGTTTAAGAGGCAGTTGCCCTACATTGCCAAATACGACTCGTGTAAAGTTCTGTTAGAAGATAGCTAGAAACATCTTCTAGTGAATTACAAGATACTCCTTCCATGGTCTTTCTGAGAAGAATAAATATTGGGTAGATGCGTTAGTAAGGATTTACAATACAATGGTAATTTCATGGTAGGATGTTAATTTTTGCCGAACAGCTGTATAAATGCGCTGAAACTATAGATATTTAAAAGATTTTTTTTTTTTTAAAATGTACAATAAACTCCCTCTTAACCGGTCACGGATCAACTGGCAGTCGATTTAACCGGCCGCCCACCTGATGCACTCACGCATTCATGTACATTTTTCCTTAAATATACAGTACTACACAGTTTTCTTTTATTACTTTAGAAAATGTGTGTGTTTCGTAATTTACATCTAGGAAGAAAGAAAGTTTTGTTTTTTGGTTATTGTGATATGTGCTTGTGACAACAAATCTATGAGTGAATACTGTTCATTGTACGAACTGTAAGTATATACATTTTTTATTTTGTAAAATCATAATAATCGTCGTCTCTTTTGTTGAGTTTTGAAATGTAATTAAAACTGTAGAAGTACTTTAATTCAGTTAAAAGCTAATTTAAATGTATTATCAGTTTAACCGGCCATTTTGCCAACCGGTCTAGAGTCCGGTCCCAGCTGAAAGGAGTCTACTGTATACATAAACTACTTTAAAGCTACATTACAATGTAACAATTAAACCATTGTCTTTTAATGAAATATTAATCTATGTAAAATTTTAATGTTTACTAACATTTATTATTACTTTCGTAATTATATATCGTGCTTTTAAAAAGTATCTGGAAATTTAATGTGATTTATTTCTTAATTTGTTAGTTGTGCTGCTGAAGTAGTTGTGATGTCCCCAAACTAATCATTTTATGAAGTAAAAGAAAGGTTGTTGGATGAGAGGGAAAGTATTATCTTGAATAAATATTGAGAAAGTCAAATACACATTCTATTAATTTTTGGGAAAAGCAAAATAATGAAATAGGGTTCAATTTGCGAAGAAATAATGTTGAAAACATTTCTCCTTTTAGTTATTAAAAATAAAATCAATAAATAAATTTTTATTAAATAATAGCAATAATACACAGAACTATTTAGGACTGAATTGTGAAAGTTTTCTATTACATACGTTTTAATCTCGAATGATTTTTATCTTTGGTTTAATGTTTATTAAATCCCTAAGATGAATCGGAAACGAAAAGAGGTTTTGAAATACAATTTCAAGTCGAAATGTATATCTATAATAAAGGTAACTATTAAACTGTGAATCTAAGAAGCTGAAATTGTTGAGGTAAGGATTATTACAAAGAAGATCCTATTTGTTTGGTATACATCTGATTTTAACATTAAAGAGTTAGGTAAAACGAACTATCCAATTACTTGGTCGCAATGAAACAGTTGTCTACTCGTGATAACACGAAATTTATCTATTTTAAAAACTGAAGTTGTGATGATAGATAAACATTTAAATTTATTAAATGTTGCTTTTCATTTTGATGAAAATTAACCATTAGAAACTACTAATACATGTGTCTGCGATAAGCGCTGTTATCACGAAAAAGAAGTACAAATTACATTGAAATACACAAAATTTACTGTTATTTGTTCAAGTTACTGTTCTTGTCTTGTTCCGGATCGTACTACGCAGGAAAAATCGCACACCAACTTTCACTTATTTTGGAAACAGTTTAGTTTTAAAGTTATATTATTTTGAGTCTGTTTGTATCACCTTACATTACACATTTGAATTATCTATGTTCAAATTGTTAATATTTTGAAGTTCATTCAAAATCGAACAGTTAGAAAAACGAGTAAAACGATTAATATAGTAGTACATAAAACGTAGGAAAGTTTTGATATATTTCCAGTCGTTAACTTCGATGTACCTTTTGTATTTTTTTTCATACTTGTACTTTTGACTTATATGTAGTACCCGGTTCAATAATCTACTCACGAACGGCTAAATTGCCGTCTTTTGGTGCTGGATTCTTTTGTCTGAAATGGGGAAGGAAGAAAAGAGATTACAACATTATCCAAAATGGCGGTTTGGTAATCCCTGACTCCCAGCCCATGAACGGTCATTTAAGGTTATTTAGTTGGTCGCATTTCCCACATTCAGCTGCTCTTGGCCTCGATGAGGGGGAGGCGAAAATGGGGGCAGTATAGCTGACACATTTGTATGTGTGAGACGAATGACATGCAGAATAGAAAAAGAGAGAAGGTGGTTGTAAAGAAACTGAATTAAAAAAAAAAAACAGGAGAAAGAGTGGGAATTTTATAAGCTGCTATTGAGCAAATAAACCTAATGCTTTTTTTTATATAACTTACATTTGCGAAGAATTGTTAAAAAAAATTCATTCAACAAGAAAAATAAAATTTATTGCAATTTATTTATTTATTTTTACAGATTTCGGAAAACCTTTTATTTCCTTTATAGCAATGGAAGCCCTCCGAAGGGACGACGGGAGCAAGGAGTCACCCTAATTTTTACAATTTTATAAAATATTCAATATAAGTTAAATTTTTATTTGTTATCAGTCGTTTATTGATCTCACATAAAAATAAAAAGTCACGACAAAATTATATTGATTTCTGATTTCTTTTTTTGGGGGGAGGGGGTTGTGTTTTATATCACCATTATATCCCCTCTTCCTCCACCTCAAAAATGTTTATCTTTTTAGCCCTGAAAGTTTAACATTTTAACAAAAAATGTGTGTCAAAACTAACTGAAAATGGTAAACGGTCTCGATACCTTTTACCAATTACTTTTAAAATAATAAAACTAATGATTCACAGACTTTTTTCCACTAATATTTCCATTATATTTAGGATTAACACAATTTTTCTTTTGTATTTGGTTTTCTGATTTTCTGGTTAAACTGATTTAAAAATTCTTTTAAATGCCATATTTCATTACTGCCATGTTAGAAATATGAAGCAAAGTCATTCCCCGAATTACGCCGTTTTGGACTGACGTCTGTTTTCAAATGACACCATGTCCCGGGCTTGCATTCGCTTATTTCGGCCTTAACATCTGATTAATGTCTATCTGCAGCGCCTTTTTTCCCCCGCTTTATGTCTCTAATTATGAATAGAATATTTGCCTTCTCCTTCAGATTTCCTCACATAATATCCGTAAGCCCAAGTAAGAAAAAGGGCAGTTTGGATTTTTCTACTATTCACTTGTTTATAGAATAGAAAAACTATGAAGCCCTCTATGCTAACGCGTATAGCATACTCACCAAAGACCCAAATGCATAGGAAAAGCTCTTGAAATCCACTGGCGAATTTAGCAAAACTGGGAAAGAAACTATTGAAGTTTTACTTCAAACTCATTTCCCAAACTAGAATGTCATTGATCCTGATAAGGAGCTCTGCTAGCAAATTCCTATTAACCTTAAACATAAGTCCACAAAGGAAAATTGGCAAGTGGCCAAAAAAAAAGGTGATAATGTTCAACAAAGTTTTTTTGGCTATCCACTTCTTAGAAGCCTATAAATCGCCTAGGTCTGGATGAGATATTTCTTATCTTATTACAACAAGGAAAGGATGATCCTTTGCAAGCTATACAAAGGTAATTTGGCAGTAAGCTATCTATGGGCTACTGGCAAGGAAGCTTGTCAAGTGGTCTTCATTCCAATGCCTGATCATTTTTGTTGCGACAGAGCGAAGAATTTTAGACCAATCTATCTATCATCGTTCCTTTTAAAAATGATAGAGAAAATGTTTGATAAGCATATCAGGGAAAATTCCCTTATCAAGAAATCTTTACATCTAATCAACATGTCCATCAGCATGGGAAATCATGTGAGTTGGCACTGCACTACTGTGCCACGTGTTAAAGAAATTGTCTCAGAAACATTTTCTGATATTGAAGGGATGTTTTACAACATCTCGATCGAATCCTGGCTACCCGTAGGTCATGGAATTTTTAAAGACTTTACCTTTGTAGAGGGTTGAACTCTGCATCTTGCGAGAAAGGCAGGTCTAAGCTACAATGTTCAATGTCACCTTATATATGTTCTTTGCGAAAGGTTGCTCGCAGGGAGGAGTTCTGTGAGTTCAAGGGAGGAGGATTGAATAATCAGGGCTATTATAGCCGAGTGTAATACTTATTCAAAGCTCAGGCAACAAGATGTGCATTACGGAAAAGCTGAAGGCCATCTGAAACAGCCCTAATTCCTTTCACACACGAGAAAATTGGAGGACATGCGACGCTCTACTTTCTTTGCTAAAAGATTACAAATGACAGACATCTAGTATCTGGAATTAACTTAGATGCTAAACTAATTTGGGATATATATTTGCAAAATATTATAAACAAATATAAGATAAACCAAATGGTAGGCAAGAGAACATTTGGTAAATATTGGTTACTAGTTGTACACTGCTGTGATTAGACACATGATTATATACGGTGGGGGCTATTCTGGTCGGCCAAAAGTGTGTCAGAACAAAACGATTATGTACAGAGATTAGGCTGTCTTTGTATCACAGGAGTTGTGAATAGTACCCTCACCGCGTCCTTAGAAACCTATTCCACCTTTCATCCCTTCACTCAATTATCAAATTAGAGGCCAGAATATGAGCTTATAGGCTGAATTCTAATGGAAACTGAGGACCTTTGAATATCCAGTATTATAAAAGTTGTCATAAACCCAATTCTGTGATTTAGGCTCTGATTCAATGCCTCAAATTTATTCTTTTGATAAACCATTTGAAATCTAGCTTAACAGAATGAGTGGAAATGAAATGAAAAATACTACTTGTCTAGGTCACACATAGCTCTAAAACAGACAGGGAGATAGGAACTGGAATCCAAGGAGTAATCCAAAATGCAGTTTCTATACTACACTATGACAATAAACCATGGTTTTCCAAGCTGAAATTTACGCAATGAAAGTCTGCATTCAGAAGAATATTAGGAGAAGATATTTAACAGACATATCCATATTGTAACTAACAGACAGACTGATAAAACACTGGCTGGATATCAATTTAGATCAAGTTTGTCTGTGAGTATCCACAAAAACTGATAATCCTGACAAAACATACGAGGTTAAATGCGTTTGGGTATCAGCACATAAAGCCAAAATCAGCATTGAGAAAGCAAACCTTTTATCCAAAAAAAAATATGAACTGACATTACTGGGCCCGAACTTGTAACTGGAATTACGAAAGCCACTATCCATGGGACCATAAGTGAATGAGTTAAAAAGAAACGTTTTTATTAGAATTACGCAACAGGACTCAGACACAGTAAGTTGATGATAAGCCAACAATCTCAATCTTTAACTACTAATTTTCTGAGATCAAGCAGGCAACACATTCACTAGGATTGTTGACTGGACATTGTGTTAAAACACCTACACTGTGGGAATGTTAAAGAAAACCCAAATCTTTAGACTTTGTAATGACAAGAGAGAAACAGCCTGTCATGTTATCTTCAATTGTGAAGCTTTGGCCTAGAAATATCATAATTTCCAAGGACTTTTAAATCCCATAGAAAAAGACTAGCTGGGAAAAATTTAGTGAAATGGTTACTAAACCTTATCAAGGACACAATCCTTTTCAATGGAAATGGAAAGGTAGAAATATTATAGTCAATTTCTGGCAGTAGTGTTGGGGATATTAGAAACTACTTCTACTTTCCCTATTCTATTGCAATGGAAAATGTAATCTATCTATTGCAATGGAAATGCTTTACTATAGTGACTTATAGTGAAATTATTTATTCCCATATGTGTTAAATGTATTTTTATTTTTTGTTTATTACTGTACAGTGTTTATTTTAGTTATAAATGCATTTTATAAGTTAGTTATGCACGTGTACGTTGATTGCACTGCAGTACATAAGTGAAGAACAAGGTTGTGCTTCGTCTTACGTCGTTTTCAAATTACGTTTCCCTCGGAAATGAAAGATGACGTAAGTGATGGCATGCCTTAAACTTTTCCCATACCGAACAAAAGAAAACATTCTTCCCAAGCAGACAATTGTAATGATCTACTTTTTCATGCTACAATTCATTAATTTCCGTTCTACGAAGGAGTTGGTGATTGCCTCTAAACATGGCCTAGGCCTAAATCCTTTCTTATAGACCGTCTTCCAATTACTTATTCGTCTTTTGAAATAGTTAAAGGAATTCGTATTTTCACTCAAGTATTTTTTTTTCTCTTGAATTAGCAGAATGGAATTTTCCAAACTTAATAGTTAAAAACATTTCTGCAATAGCCGCATTAACTTCTACACTTAACATTATTAGTCATAGAGACAACAAAACAGGCCAACATCCCAATAATGTCCCCAATATTAATAACACTTATCCGATAACAGACTGATATCACTATCTGTTCATCCGTCTTGACAACAGAGTATTTTTCATACTTTTAATCATTTGTTGCTCAAATATTTGGATAATAACATTCACTTATAGATTAAATCTAATAATTATTCCACTGGAGATAAAGATCGTTCTTTTATTTCTTTTGACATTTTATCTTACTTATCTATAATTAAATAATAAACTATTTCATAGAATCCTTGGAAACCGTGTACTTTTCATAAGTAATTCTAAAGTGTTATTTCACATAAGTCCTTCAACATTCCGGGTTTAAGTTTAATTGATCACGTAACCCAATTGTTTATGACTACAATTTTATCAACATATGCTATAAGGAAGTTAAATATCACAGGATTATAATATTAAAGATCCTTGTAATATCTATCAATAAAATCCAAGTTTGAATGAAGCCTATTATTTAGTATTAAAGTATTTTTCATATTTTAGCTTTTGTGTAAATTGGAAAAATTTCGAGAAATTTCGTTAAGATAATGAGAATATCAACGTAGGGGAAGATTATTTTTTCCTGAATCACCATTTTTTGGTCTCTTAGTTGGTAAGGATAGATGTTTTTCGAGGTTTTCAAATTTCAGGATCTCCTATATTTCTTTTTCTTCTTTTTTATGTATTTTTTAAAATAAACATTCAATTTGAATATTGTACTTCTAAGCTTTTTATTTTTTAAGCTTGATGGCTTATTTTTGAAGTATTTCGAACTATTTAGACTTTAGCAGAAACTATCAGTCCTATTGGCTACCTACCATTCTCCTACAGTTTGTTGACTGAACATCAACTTCTGTTCAACTTACAGAATTTTTTTTTGTCTTATTGTTTACGAATCGTCCTTAAATGACTAGACGGATTTTCTTAATGCCCATGGGTGGTACGATATTTTTTTATGGGCAATCTTAAATATTAAATAGATCAAAATTAAACCATTTGAGATAAAATTAAGATAAGAATTAGTTATTTATTAAATATTTACTGCATCCTCTGCTGAATTGACTTAATTCTGATAAGTTTTCAGAACGAATAAAACGATATTTAATATCATATATAGCTAAAAATGCTATTTTGATGTTAGAGTTTGCTGTACAATGTATTTCTGCAAAGATGTTACGTTTACATTTTCGACATTATTTTTTTAGCGACCCATTTGGGAGCTATTGTGATAGCGACCAAAATCGGTAGCTATTGCGTTTGTCCAGTCCGTCCGTCCGTGTGTGTCTGCTCTCCCCTAACAACTATCGAACGGAAGATCAGATCGGTAAACCGACTTCACCATCGTATTCAGAGACCAAACACCGTAGGAATGGGGTATTTTCAGGGGCCATCGCCCCCTATTTCGAGATATTTGGCATTGTTGTAACTGTATTCCCCCCCCCCCTCCCTGACAACTCCCGAACGGAAGGTCGGTTCGACAAACGGACTTAACCATCGTGTTCAGATGCCCAAACAAAACAACGTAGGAAAAGGATTTTTCCCCCCCCCCCCCAACCAATTTTCGAGATATTTGGCATTGTGTTCGTTGAATTTCCGCTGTTAGCTTAAATGTGAAAATGCCACCATTTCTTTTCAGTTGTCTGTTGTAGCTTTATGAGTAAGTTTTCGGACTCGTGTGCTGGAGATGGTAGGTTCAAATCCGTATACTTATTCGGGTTTTTTTATTTTTTTCTTTTAATCTTTTTTTCTCAATGTCCACGTGGATTTTTTTTTCTTATTTTTCCTAACGTTTTTTATATTTTCCCTACCTTTTTTTTTTATTTTTCCTTTCGTTAATAAAACTAATGTACTTTCTTTTTTTATTATTTTTAAATTTTTATTTTTATTGTGGGTTGCCCTTAAATTTATGATTTAGCAAAATGATATTCACTTGTGTTGTAGTGCTGACGGGTTCCGTCGGAATGAACAAATGAATTAAAAGCTTCGTGTCACCTTAAGATGAATTTGAACTCTACTGTTAATTAGTTACATCAATCGCTATACACAACGGATTATCTGCATAGTATATACTCATTTATTTTAACATTTATATTATCAGAATTCAGTTATGGTTTCTTAAAAAAAAAAATCTTTATTTTTTATTTCTTAAACTGCGATAATTCATCTTCTCCACTGTTAAAAATTAGAGAGAATAAGTTTTTAGATTATCTTGAAAACTCAAAAATCAAATTCGATGTAAATATATGTTCATTTAATAGTATTGCACTTTAAACTAAATTACAGTATTTTTAAATTCTATTATCTGAAAAAAGAGTCACAAATCAATAAATTAATTCAACAGTAGTTTTTCTCTTAAGTATTATAATTTTATTATTTGAAACGAAGTTGATGTCAGACTAGAAAAGCAATTCGCAATGGTTGAAACTTAAAAGAAAATTTGCATTTTTATACTGTGAAAACAATGCGAGAAACAGAAAGATTAGATACTGTCGAGTTATCCGCAAATCCATCGATTTGGGCGGATTTCAATACAATTTGATATTAAGTTTCTGTAACAAAGGTTATTTAGTCTTTTGAATTAAGTTTCATATTATTCGGTAAAAAAACCAGTAGTTTATATTGTTAAGGCTGGGATTTGGATTAATCAAATGAAAGTTAAGGAGAATTATTTTACGTAAAATCTCAGCACTGTCATTCTGGAAGGCTGGCGATGACGTAACTGTAGCGGGAGATTTAGAATTACTGCTATTATGCTATGATTTTTTACGTTTTTCTTTTCGTTTAAGTTCTAAACCGTCTCATTTCTGAATTATTCTTTACACAATCAATTTGAATGTAATACCGTTTTTTAGGTTCCTATTACTATTTCGTCATTGTTGACGGTTGAAAAAGTTATTCCTGTAAATATATATTCTGATAGACCTTTGCTATACAATTTGCTATGACGTCGTCACAGTCGCATTATTAACCCTTAGTTTTTGTTTTGTATTTACAAGTTAGCTAATTGGACTAATAATTTTTCTTCTAATCTGAGTTTAGTGAGACACGCATATGATTTTAGAGTTACATTATTTGACCAGGCCAACAGATCAAATATTAATCAAATCAGATTTTCTAATTTCATTAAAAATGTCAAAAAAAGACAAAAATATTTTATATATTTTATATTTTACAAAAATATTCGAATTGCGAAATGTGCAAAAAAAAAAAAATTTCTAGAGATTCAATACTTTAGAAACTTATATTAGGCGCTCATTATCTTGAACTGCTTATAAACTCTGAACTCGTATTTTTTCCTCTTTACAAATAATTCTTTTCAGACTCGTCTTATTTTAAATTTTGAAACCTCACTTCAGCTTCTCCTTATATTTAATTAGTTTTCTAAAAGGCTACGAAGAAAGGAGGAAGTTTTTCTTTATTTAATCAGTAATTCAAGTTCATCTAATTTCTTTAACAAAGGCTAAGTATAAAGAGTTGATTCTGTTATAGAAACTGGAGTTAATTTTTGTTGCTTGCATTGGAAGAGTCTTGACTATGAAGCCGTGAATGTGTGTGTATGTGTGTGTGTATGTTCAGTAAATTACACCGCCAATGACAAGTTGAAGCACTAATAATGGCATTAAAAACCCTAATGTTCCTCTACCTCACAAAACCCTCCTCACAGCCGCGCTTTCTCCTGCACCCCCTACCCCTCAACCTATACAAACCCCAATAACGAAAGGTGTATATTGTACGTGCAGAAGATGAGGGAGAAGAGAAGTGGAAAGGTTATTCATGGGAAAATGCAAGCACTGAGGCGCCTCATCGTTTTCCTTTCAGGCTCTGTGAGAGACTGACTTTTGGCTGCAGCGGTGGGAGACAGGGTGAAGGTCCCCAATTCGAAGACGGTCATTGGTTCGCCCTTGGGTTGTATAAGTCTGCTTATTCACACTCCTAATCCGTCTGCTTGGTGATGGAGCACACTGAATGAACTCCAGCGTGTTTCAAAAGTATGTACATAGAACCCAGTCGCAAGAACCTGGAAAAAAAATCAACAAACTTAGAAAGTATTCAGTTTTAAACATTATAGAGATTTTTATTCTTTTGAAAGAAGAAAATAATGGCTACAATTTAATATTATGATTAGCAATAATAATTATGATTAGCATAATTATTACAATAAGTAAAGTCCAGATATACCGACTACTTAACAAGAATATCTTGTGAGAAAGCCTTAAAATCTATTTCACTTAAACTTTTTTTTCTTTACAAAACTATTCAATTTGTGATTTGTAATATTCTCCTCTCAGTATGACAATTTATCCATATATTTCCCATTTGCTGAAAATTGATTAATTCCGTAAATTATCAGTAGAGAAGCGCAATGTGCACGTGCAAATTTAAAATGAATTACGCTGCAAGTCGATTAGAATTTCATTGTTTACCATCAATGAGAGTTGAACTGTTTCTCTTCCGTTCAAGTTTTAATAACGTTTACGCGCAGATTGTGTAACAGACATCTACAACGAGGAGTTTTCAAATATAATAAATATATCGTCTCGCGTCCATATCAAGAACTTATTGAATAGGGGTTCAAAAGGAATTAAGAGTGTGAGTAAGAAGCTGAGATGCAGAATGACTCGTACATACACAGACATAGATGAAATGTAGAGACTCAAGATTTTGTGGTTTTCATGCATTTTATAATTCAAAACTAATAATTCAGCAACCGTGTACATATTTGAATTAATAGTCTTGTGTAATCAAAAGATTGTAATGATCGTTTAGTTTGTTTTTTTTTTTTAATACTTTTAAGGTTTTCTTTGTAATTTTTGCAAACAATATTAAGTATTATAAATTATAATTTTATAATTTATAATACTTAACAGTTGTTGCATTAGCACTGTTTCAGCAAATTTACATCAAGAGTTGGTAATAATAATATAATATAATATAATATAACAATCAATGTTAACTTGCACATTGTAGTGTAAGTGATATCATTGATGATTGCTATCCGTAAAATACTTCATTAGACATGTTAGTTCACTAAACTTTTCATTAATTGCATAGATTAGCCTATTTGCTTCTTATTTTTGTGATAAATACTATTATTTTAATATTTTCTTTATTATAGATTCTTACTTATATGTTTAAATTCAAAGAAACATTATTTGAAATTTGTATATTCCTGGTCTTTTTCTTATAAATATTCTGGAAGACAAAAAAGAGATTGAAATGATACAAATAAAAAAATAGCATAAATTTAACCATTGCAGGACTCGCTTCATACGTTTGTAATGTTTTAGTTATTTTTTTTCGATAACTTTGACCTTTAAGAAAAGCCCTCAAAAAATCCTTTATTGTAATGCAGACCAAAATCCTCCGTAATAGAACTAAACTTCAAAACACTTCATTATTCATTGAATCACTTTAAGAGGTGTGTAAGGACATTTACTAATCAGATGCAGAAAACAACTAAATGTTAAAAAATTAAGTTTATTCGTAAATGATCTCAAGTGTTTACTAAACGACATCCCGGAACACCTGTTTCGTGCTTTTTAGCAATCATCAGACAGGAGTTGTAAATGAATAAAAATCATTAAAAGCAGATGTACCTGAAGAAATCCTATTTTTCTTAAATTGTTTTTTTTTTTCTATTTTATTTTATTTTATTTTATTTTATATTTTGTGGACTATAGTTGTATAAGCTTTTTCATATCAATTTTTGTCGCCTTCACTGGCGAATTCCTTCACAGGGCCCACATGGAAAAATTTCAAGTATAACAATTAGATCATCCCAGGCCTACAAAATAAATATTAAGTTCACCAGTTCAAAGGTTATTTGGTGAAAACAGGCCCGCACACATGCTTTTATGAGCCTTAGGTCCGTAAAAAAAAAAGAAGGCATACAAATAGGCTCCCTAAACAATTAGGTTGTATTAGATCTGATTTTTTCCTTAACCACAGGTCGAAGATCCATTTTCATAAGGGACTGGTTCGTACGTTCCATGAAGCGTTGTATCAATGTCTTCCTATAAATATTAATGATTCATCAAAGTTTCGTTCATTATTCAGAGGAGAATTCACCACCGACACGATGACAAATTACCTATTGTAAATCACATTAAAATGAAGTGCAATAGGTTTACAATAGTTTATCTGAGGCTGAGACCAACAAAAGCCGCAGGGATTAGAAGCCCGAATTTTTCGTGTTCCGAATAGTGATTCCCGGATAAACGCCACAGAATAGATACAAAAGGTCGTGGAACCCAATCTTTAGAGATCGGGAAATTAATAGGAAATTTATGATAAAATTCAAGAATTCGCTTTGAGTTAATTCGCTTTATTATTTTTCATGGGAAAAAAAAAAAATGAACTTTTAGATGAAATATTTACGAAAAGCTTTTGTGAAATAAAAGATTTCTAAATAATTAATGTACAGTAATATTTACATTACTTCTCAAAATATTTGAATTGTTTACATTTAAATTACTATTTAAAAGCAATTCATTGCATCCTCCTTTCCTTCAACTTCCCCTCCCACCTCCCGGAAAATAAGGCTTCAAACAGAAACCTAGGTCGTGTATTAAGTTTTATTGTTAATTAAATTTTAAAAATTTTGAATTAGCAGGTGTGCCGGCTTAGTTTTTTAATCTACACTAAAGCAAAGTTGTTTTTGTAGGTTTATATTAAGTAAGTAAATTTAGTTAGTAAAAGTCTGACCATATTTATGGTATATATACCATATATGACAAGGGTGGAGAACTGCATCTAGTGTAGGAGAGAAAACATCCAGCAAAGCATCTTAAAATATAGATATTTGTTCCCTTTCTCACCTCTACCACTACTTCCTTCACTTTTGCACATCTTTGTAAACATCCTAATGATGCTAAAGTCCAATATTATTAGTAATAAGTTTCTAACAACGTTAAAGGTACCTTGCAGAAATGTTGGCGCGAACCGTGCTTTGGCCATCCAAGACATAGCCTATAGATTAGAAATATCTCGTCATTTTTATTATTTTAAGAAAATTCATTCAGAAATGAAGACAGTTTCCCATTTTTCACATCCAACTGTTATAAATACTTTTTATTCTCAGGAACTGCAGAATTTCTCACTTTAACAATTTCTGTATTTGTATTTTTTTTGTTACCATCAAATATTTTTAATTGGAACTTAATTATTTTCCGTATTGTAGCAGATAAAAAAATATGTTCTTTATTACAATGTTCAAGGAAAGTCGTATACATATTTTAATTGGGAATGTCACAGAAAAACAAAGGTTTTGAGAATTAAAGGATAATAGAAATGAAATTACGTCTGTTAAATAAGAAGTTTGGTGGCAGAGTTGTGTGGGCAGAATTCCGAAAATGGAAATTCAGGATCATATACTTTATTGAGATTAGTTAAATAAATGTTAGATTTCATTCTTTGGCCGTGCTGGATAGTACATGTGTAATTGTGGTACATTAGAAAATACATTCACTTTTAAGACCGCCCACGACAGTTAAAGATGTTTTAAGTGTTTTTCCGACTTTTATTCATGACATTCAATCAATCACTACTCTTGATTATGTGAAATAATTGAACCACGAACTAAATTTTTCCATTGGTCGCCTTTCACTTAATTGGGCTGTGAAAGAGAACCTGAAAATCGGATTACGCCTTTGATTTGCAGGGTCTTGATTGTAAATGTGCAACTCTTTTAAAGAAGGGCTGGGGAGCTGAGTCGGTTGCCTAGAGACGCTCTCTGTAGAGATGTGTCTTTGAAACCCTCGAGGGGTAGTGTTGTCTCCAGGTGTTCTGTTTTATAAGAAGAAAAACACTAAAAACATTTCGGAGAACATTTAACCGGATTATCTTCCTGAAATACGGTTCTAACACCCACAAATGCACGATGGACGAGGGAGGGGTCCTAGAAAGCCGACTCTATTGACACCAAGCTGCTCTGTATGGAGAAATCGTACCAGACCTGACCTTGCACCTCTCAAATGGTTTCCTATAGGTGTTGTGATTTTTTTTTTAATCCTTCATCTAACAGCTTTCTTTCGCCATCTTTTATTTTGTAGCTTTGAATTTATGGCTGTGTAAAATTCTTAAGGGAAATGATCAACGCATAAAAGGAACAAAGGAAAATGAAGTTCATAAAAAATTGAAATTTAGTTTTTTTGCTTTTTGAATAAATACTTAGAATTATAAACTTACATAAAACTTACAAATCTAAAATCGTTTGTCACTGAAGTTTTATAAAAATCTTAGATAAAATAGACCTTGTCTCCATTAAATTTCTGCTTCTCAGTCTATTTATTTTTAATCCAGTTCTCTAAATTGACATTAATCTCATAACATCAGTGTGTGTGTGTGTGTGTGTATGTGTGTGTGTGTGTGTGTGTAGATACGTGTATCCTCGCCTACGTATATATGCTTGAATCTCCCGCTCTGCGCTATGAACTTTGAAGCAAATGAAAGAAGCTTGTTGAAACTTGAATGCATATTTGAGACGATCTGCCATTTGAGTACTTAAAACATTTTCTCCTATTGATCTCAGTGGAGAAATTTGCACGTGAAGGTGACAGGAATTTCCGTCGAAGAACATTACAAGCGAAATAATTACGTCACTGATGGCAACCAATGATTTTTCTTTGTTGTAATCCATTTTAAATTTACGTAAATTTTGATTTAAAGTTGGTCTCCGATTTCTTTGAACCATTGTTAGATGTCTAATAATGACATTACGTATGTTTTCTTGCTGTTGGGTCGCTGCAAGAAGTGCTAATTAAAATTCATTGTTATACTGTGACCTAAATGTGATCTACATAAAACTTGAGTCGAACTTCAATCAAAGCTAATTGTATAGAAAAATACAAGTATTTCAGAATTTAATTGAGTTTGGCAAATGGAAAATTTGAAGAAAGATTGTTTTCGGCAGAGATTAAAATTTTTTAAACAAAGGCGATTTCTATCGTTTCTATTGTTTTTATCATTTTAAAAACAATAAAAACACAATTTTCTAAAGAAAGTTATTTTTAAGTTTTTCAGGAACTTGTTTTATTATTAAACTTTTTTAAAATCAATTGTATTTTCACAGTATTGTAATTGTAGTCTCCCTAGCAAGGAACAAAAAGAACTATCCAGGTATGGCATGGTTGCAGCAATAGAGAATGAAAATTTAGCTTTTTAATATCTTAGCTTCCTGTGAAGGAATAGGATACATTACAAAAAGAGAATTTGCAAAAAATAAGACATGAGTCATTTAAAATAAGGGACTTCATTCTATAGAATGACTTAGTATCAAAAGAAAATAGGATGGAATTAATTCAAAAGTATTAAATTATGGAAATTAAAAATACCTTAATAAGAAAACCATTTGCACAAGGAGGTTACAGTCTTAATTGTAGTCATAATTGTAAGACTAGTGTTAAATACGTTCTCCCAGTTATTTTAGTTTGAATGTAAAATGCTAAGATAAACAAAGAAACATTAATAATATTAATGATTTATATTTCTATGGCTAAAATTGTAATGGTTGTTTCAAACTTTGGCCTGGAGCACGGGTGTACAACTCGCAGCGCTCGGGCCGCATGCGGCCCACCAGTATATTTGCTGCGGCCCGTTAGTGTCAAAATTAAATTTGAGCCTTTGCATTGCTGCCAACAGATACATTGAAAAATGTCGTAATTTGTAACAGTAACTGTCTCAGACTTTACTATTGGAATGTTGATAAGAAACACAACTGGCTCATCATTTGATAATTTGAAGATTATGTAAATTACATTTCTTATTAATTGTTGTTATAAATGGTACTTTCCAATCATTAATTAGTAAGTACAGTAAGGATTGAGGGGGGGGGGGGGGTATTTAGAGGATGGGACGTGCGGCTCTCCATTAAAACTTATATAATATTTTTATGTTATATTGGCCTTCATACTTTCTAAGGTTGAGCACCCGTGGTCTAGAGTTTTGAAACAACCATAAAATTTTATCAAATTTAAACTTAATTTTTCAAGTAATAAGTAATTTTAAAAAATCCTTTTAGAAGTAGAAAGCTAAAATTATTTTAAGTGATTAATTTTAGTTTATTTTAAATGATTAAACTTAATTGTTAAAATCTTATTTTGTTTTCTTCTTAAACATAAAGAAACGAAGATGAAAAGGATTTAGAGTTTTGGATGTAGCAGAATATTATACTTCAAGAAAAGTATATTGTGTCACAAATTGTACATAAATAAAAAAATATACATTTAAAAACTCAAAACAAACATAAATGGTTAGAGCCCTGTTTATTTTAAATTAAGATATGTTTTTCATTTATGTAGTGGTATGCCTAAATTGAAATATTATAGTTTATGACAGTAACATTCTTATTATGCGTTAATCATTAATTGGATTAGAAGAGGATACTTTTTAAGGGTTCCATTTTTTTTAAATGTCTTTGATTTATTGTTATTTAGAATTATTTTATACTGCACAGAGTTTTTAACGTCAATCCAAAGCTTGATATACAGTATATAAATATATAATTGAGCTTTTATCCAATGACCAAAAGATAGAATCACTCGTCTTCCTAATCTTGCAAACTGACAAGTACTGAACGTAGAGAGAACTACTCAATTAGGTCCACTGCTTTACGACCAATTTAAACTCTGTTTTTCCAGTCGATAAAATTTTATCTCTTGTCTTATAAATTCACAGTATCTTGACCCTAATCCGCTCTTGTTATCCTCTGGTCTTGATCTGCTCTTTCAATACGTGGACGTTTTAGTTCTAGGGTTTTTTATTCTAAAGAAACCTCGCCAGCAATCGATAAAAGGAAGGGAATTTCGATCATTAGTTTTTTTATTAAAGGAATAGTCTTTTAAGAATATTAATATACAAAAGGGATTTACCTTAGTCTGAACTGTCTACGTTAGGAATTCTGTATTTATCAAAGATCGACTTTTATGTTTATTTTTGCCGTTCGGGCATAGGTGAATGGTTAAAGAAAGGCCTGTACCTTTCTTGCCAAGCTTGAAAGTCTGTCTGTGTGTGCGTCTCTTATGTATTCCTTTCTTTCTATGGATATTATGTTGACTGCTTCCTTTAATGTATCCAAAACAAAGCATATTCGGCATTGTTACGGTTAAAGCTGTACCGTTGCAGATCAGCTAGTCCTTGTGTGCACTGGAGGTTTAGACTACCAGCGATTCCCGAACGAAATTAGTTGAGATCGGATGGTCAGCCCGACGCCCGCCCGACTTTTAACCCCTCTCCCCTAATAAGAAACTCGGTATCATTCCACAGAGGGCTAGGTGAACCCTAGGGTACGTCTGGAGGAGAAACAATCATCGGAAAATCCCCGCCGCAATTGAACCCGAGTTTCTCCAATTGCAGTCCAGCGCCAAAACCACTGACTACCTGGCCCACATATTCGGCGATGTAGTCTACAATGACGACTTCTTGTTAATGCGATTGATACATTACCATAAGGATAAATCGATACATTATCGTTTGGACCATAGCCCCTTTATTACGCTTCACCTTGTACAGATTTTTATAGTGTCGGGATAAACATTGAGGGTAATGTTTAAAGTTTTGATGTGAAGATTCCTTGTAAAGAATATGGTCTAAGAATAAGAGTAATATTAAATTGTAAAAGAAAACTCAAATTTGTATAAAATTTTCTAACCTTTTGGATGTTATCGAATTTTATTATTTTTTGATAAATAATCACTCAAAAGGGAAATTTAAGCATCTTAACATTGTCAATTTCCAGTTGTTATTTATTTTCAGTCAATAGTCTGTTGCTGGAATGTTTAGTTTTTAATTTTCTTGGCTTAGTACTGCTGTTTTGGATGCTGCCTTATATACTATTACAATGTAAAATAAAAAAAGCAAAGTTGAATTTTAAAAATGACTCTAAATTGATTCGGTTTTCAATGGGGATGGTAACAATCTTTTGTTGTTCTTCCAATTTTTATTCTTGAGTAACGATCATTATTTTCAATTATTCCGCGTGTAGAGGGAGTGCACATCGTCCCTTCCCACGGAGGCGCAATTATTAGCCGGCAGCGGCGATGATTTCTCGGCTTGGGCCCGAAGATTACGGAAATTATCGATTAAGCAATTATGTTCGACCAGCAAATCACCGACCACGCTGCGTTCCGGGCGGGGATTGGGATCACTTTGGGGACAAGGAAGACACGTAGTACATGGATGTTTATACAAAAGAGGCACTTAATCTCCCAAGTGATTATGGACCAAGGTCGATTGAATGCTTTGAAACATGTCGTAAAGGCCTCTGCACCAACAAATTACTTTGAATTGCAGGCTTTCCAACTAACACTGATGAAACTCTGATACTCAAGGAATTGATAAATTGTGCTTCGATCACAGCATTTCATAAGTTGACGGATTATTCTCTTTTTCTTTTACTGTTTGAAATGAACTAGACTTTGGAATCTGAAGAAGAGTTTGACGTTTCCGTCAAATCTTAAGTGGTAACAGATGAGTAGTTCAAGAAAGCAGGTCGTCTCAGTTCAACAAAAGTCGTTCAAGTTTATTTGAGGCGTTTTTAATTGCTTAAAGACGATATTGATGTGTACTTTATCTCAATATTATGTATGTAATTTACTATTAGGTTTATGTTAGATTTTCAAAGTGAAAACTAAGGAATTTCTACAAGAACTTGAAACATACTTTCTTTAAAATGCTGTTTCTTTCTTAAATTGTAAATACTTTTCAAACGAACAGGTTTTTTACGTATTTTTAAATTATTATTCCCATCGAAAACATAATGTTCCACCTTCCTATTTTCCATTTGCTAAAAACTAATTGAAACTGCAAATTAAGATTAAAATTTAATTTTAATCATATCGAAGAGCGTGCAATTTTAAAACAATTACACTGCATTGTTCAAATCCCGCGTGATTCAATTGTTTCGATTCAGGGAAATTTTTAGTAACTTCCCATGGAAATTTTTTCATACTTTTTTTTTTTCCACACAAAAATTTTCGTATACAAAAAATATACACACGATCTGTGATCATTAATATTTTGATTGGATGGTGACTCGTGTTTAAGCACATATATTTTTCTTTCTTTGTATCTGACAGTTTTTATATTCCAATTTATGAAAGGCAACACTTGCGTAAGGCACAATTTAAAACCAATCTGATAACATACATTTTGTTAATAGTACTTCTATTTCACTCCATCACTAAGCAATATTTGCTTTGTTTTGTTCATTGAATTCCTCTAATTCACTTTTTAGTACTTCAGTTGGAAATTAAATGTTTAAGATTACAGTGTCTTTGTAAATGGTAAGTCTCCCCAGCACTATTAACTTTGAATCAGTTAATTTAATCTTCTTGAACTTAGCATGAATATTTAGAGATAGGAGGCTGAGTGATCTTTGTATGAGGAATTTTTTTTCTTTTGACTAATTTAATGTTTCGGCATGACGAGATCTTTAAAGTACTGGTGGCCTAAACTCAAATTGAAGATCGGAATTTGAAATTCGGTAAGATCTTTAAAAATCTTTAAAAAAACGTTTTCATCAAAAATTAGAATTAAAGGAATTTCATCCTGTAATGTAATAATATGGATAGTCTCCCTTTCTACATCTTCAAATTGCTACCATCAAATTACTTGTCAAGCAGCTTTCAGTCTATAACTCCTTTACCGAATTTCGTTTCGAATTTCCGAACTTCATCTGAAAATGAATTCGATCTTAATAATTGAAGATGTCTAGGAAGATTATCATCAAAGTCACAAATGAGGATAGGAAGAATATTTCAGATCTTTTAAGGCATCAAACCTGGAAAAACAGGTCTGTCGTAGAATGTTGAAAAGACCTGACACTTAAAGGGTAAAGCAGCAACGGAATAAAATCGTAAATTACCGTAAGTTAATTCGGGAAACGAAATTAAGGAGTGAAAAAGTTTTAAAATTATTGTTTTTAACGAGGACTTAAATAAATGATTTATTTACTTAGAAAATTTTACTGAAGTAGCCGTATGTTCATTCTTGAACTTCTTGTTCTTCTTCCCCATTTGTAAAATTAATTTCATTTTTGATATAAGTTATATTTCGAAAAAAGAATCTAGAATCTATATCTTCTTTGAACACTAAAAAGACTAGATAAGAAATATTAAATTTTATTTATCAATAGCATTGCAGCAAATTGAGTTGGTCACACATTCTATTGACGTGAAATTAATTATAAATAGCTTGGTAAATGGATTGCTTGAAAATTGCCTTGATAACTCTGAAATTAAATTGCATAGTAATAGATAACATGTTTAGATTGTTTATTGGTTTTGTAAATTATATATTCGGCTGTGTGTAAGTATATTAAGACTATTTTAAAAGTCAGTCCTTGAAATGTACATACAAGATTGTACGGAACATGTAAAGGAAAAGAAAATTGCTGGATGCCGAAATGAATGACATAAATAGATAATAATAAGGTTCTTTTAAAACCCGAATGATAGATAAGTACCACAGGGCACTGTAAGTTTGATCTAATGTTTGTAATGTATCTCAATATGCATCGGCAAGAAAAAAAATAAAGCCAAGTTTGAAGTCGAAATCTTGTCCATCTATCCATCAGTGATCAAGATAAGCAAAAGCTATTTGTTCTAGTGAGCTGAAACTTTAGTAGAACGTTTCCATTTTCAAGATCCCTATTGAATTTGGTAGATAATGAGGTACTGGTCAAAAACTTAACATTCAATTCCCATACCATGGCATTGAAAAAAAAACACAAAAAAAAAAAAACCCACATAAAACCTAACAGTTTGCTTCTCTGTAATATATTCTTGTTGAAGTTTAAACTTGAACTATTTTCTGTTGAATTTTCAGTAGCATCCAGGTGGCTGCTTTTTATATCCAACTTCTCTGTTCATTTCCAGTTAATGAATAATATTTTTTTCCGCAATCTTCTCATGCGGGTATTCGAAAGTTGGTGCACCAACTACATCTTTCTTTTAAAAAAAAAACACTTTGAAAAGTATAATAAACTAAAGATATTTTCCATTTTTACCATAGAATAACTATTTATAACTGTAAAGGGGTCGGGTGCTTTACAGTTACGAAATCTAACACTTATTATTGCTTTCATGTCAAAGCGCTTTCGGCAACAAGATGTCAATATTTGAGACCCGAGATGATGGATGAATAAGAAATTTGAAAACAATTTACTAGAGTCTCCTTATACTTTTTAAAATGAAGTAAAAGAAAATAAGGCAATTTACAACTCAGATGAACTATATTTTATGCTGAAAAATGATGTATTTCTTTTTACATTAAATAAGGAATAGGATGAAATAAATATTCCCATTGGAAAAAAAACTTGTACAGCTCATCGTCTAAGAATTTAAAACGGTTGCTAAAACAAAGAATTCCTTTGAAAAAAAATATTATAATATTATATATGTTATACAAATGACAGCGAATCAGAATGGTTATTTTTCGGACAAAATTGATGAAGAACTACATGAGATGTAAGTGTCCATTTCTAGTCTATTTCCCTAGCAGAGCAAGTATCATCAAATCAATCATTAGTCTGTGTGTGTTTGACCTGCTGAAACTTTTGAACCACTGTATCAAAGAACGTATCTTCTTGAAATGTAGCATGCAGATTTAAGGACAAGAGACGATCTAATTATATTTATTTGAAAATTTTTGTCTATGATCTTCATCGAGAAATTAACGCGTGAAGTTGATAAAAATTACCATAGAAAGATACTGGAAATGTAACTATGCTACCTAATGCATTTCATAATCCACTAATTTATGCGTGTTTTATCATGATTAAAATTAATGGGAGTTAATCAACTTAAGTAATGCGGATTTAATTTATTGAGTTTGAAAATGGGAAATTTCTTTTGCTTGTATTCGACATACGTATATTGTAATTTAAAATTAAATATAGGTTTTTCGTTTGTTTTGTCGTTTGTAAAGTCATGAACGTGACTTCACAAAAAAAAAGAGAAAAAAAAAGAAAGAAAGAAAGAAGGAATATATAACGAAATTTTAATAATATCATATAAGAAGGCTTTGTATTCTTTCGGGAACTTTGTTTTGATAGGCTATCAAAGAATTGTTTAGTGCACGAAGGGGTGCTGACTGTAGCCTCTGTCATCAGAGCTCCTTTTTGCAGCTGCTAGTTGCGATGTATTATCTTGTGCTGTAGCGTCTGTGTTTTGAATCAAATGGAAATCATATTTTACGGGATAGTAATTTCCTGTATAAAAAAAAAAATCAACTATTTAGTGACGTCAGTATGGAATTTCTTAGAATGCATATACTGATAGATTAACAATACTTAGTTACCTTTAAAATTTATTAAATAGGTCAATGTAAACCATTTCCTTCTTAAAACGTAATGACCCTTCACTTTATCCCCCCCCCCCCCAAAAAAAAAAAAAGTTTTGAAATGTTCGTACAGAGCTCACAAGTCAGTTTCCTCAGAGTAATGTAATTGAATTTTTAAAAAAATCGTCGTATTTTAACTATAGAACATGTTCATTGCAGAAGTATAAAAAAAGGTAAGTAAATGTAGGGTGTTTGGCTTTTGAAGAAGCCTTATAATTCTTCGTGCGATCTGGGTTCGGTAATGCTTAAGAATAGCTAGCTAAATAAAAATGAGGCAATTGTTTCAGTTTCACTTCTTCTATAAGGTTTCAGAATATCTTATAACTGAGAATGATTCTAACCATTCTTACCACTGATAATGAAATGAAATAAACCAAAAGACTGGAACTTACGAATCTTTACCTCACAGTCAGCAGATATAGTACTAACAATAATAGGTATAAGAAAAGCAGGGCATTTATAGAATTGGATCATTTGCACAGAGTAAACGTCGAATTTTCTCGACTCAAATACAAAACGAAGATTCCATTGTTTTGCAAATAATTAAAAGCGTCTCTATTACCTTGATAATCTTGAGATCGTTATTGGCTCAAAGAAAACAAAATGAATATCAAGTTGGCCTTTCTGTTCCAACTTGATATTCATTAATCTTGAAATTGAAATTAATAGCTTTTCTTAAGATAACATGAACTGCAATTCAGTATTAGGATTATCTCTCTTAAGATAGAATGCTAAATAATAAAGCACCGTGTAAAATACTTTACACGACAAAAAGACAAAAATATCTCCATATACCAGTAACAATAATATAAAAACTACAAGAAGTTCCTGGGAGAATTTAAAACCTACTACTTTAAAATGTTATGATTGTATTTATTTTGTTTTGTGACGCTTGAAAATAAACAAAAAAAACTTTGTTTATTTTTAGATTAAAATATTTGCCAATGCAAAAACTATTTTCTTTTCTATTTTTTATGGAAAAAATAAATCTGCAATACTTATTTAAATTACCTAAATAATAAAATCGTTTTGCACGTGATATCAAAGAGCGTGCAAATGAAGTTAAATTATAAATACATTAATATTCATTGTTTTGGTTCTGATGCATTTCTACAGCAACGTTTGTTACCTCATTAAGCTCCAATTTCTTTAAAAGAACCTACAGGAAAAAATTTTCCATGACAGCAGTTATTTTGTCTCTTTTAGTAAATTCACGTTTCAGGAAGATCCAATAAGCTGTTCAAAAGTTATTCGTGGTACGCATAGACATACATACACGAACTTTATGAGCCTCCTTTTTTGTAGAAAAAAAAAATAGGCTTAAATTTAAAAGCAGGATTCCTTTTTTGTGAATTCCAATGAAAGAAATCCGTTGGCAACTGTTTTTGGAGGGCGGTGTGGTTTGGATGCATTCACTTTAAACCCAAGCACCTGATTACTATTTCCACCACCAGGGAGCATTTAGGAAGATGCGGAAATTCGTTATTGAACAGCAGAAGCCAATCCAATAAATACATTTAATTATGCGTCTATACACATGAAAGCGATCGCTATATTAATTTGCACTAATGAACAAATGCAAATGACCATCGGTAAAACGAACAACATCTGTTTCATTAAGCTTTAAAACTGTATCTATAATATGAACAGGTTCTTTATCGAACAATTTAATGAGAAGAAAGTGGCAGTGGTTTAGCAAAGGTATTTCAGTTATTAAACTCGTGCATTAAAGTGATTTAACGAGGCCTGTTTTCAACATAATTCATTTTCACTGGTGTATAAAATTTAATGTTCGCATAAACTACACGTATATAATTTAAAACTAGCACCCTTTACTTCCTAACACATTTGAAAAATACGAAAGAGTATTTTGCCTAGAAAACCTAAGTAATTTATGTATTTTATGTATAAATGTAATTTTTAATGATGTTAAACGTAATGTCTTTCAAAAAAATAATATAAATTTTATAAACAGATACAAATTGCAGTGCATTGATGTTCGGTCAAAAGCATGCAAAACAACATACGTTTATTGTAGTGTACTTTTCAGAATTTTAATATCAATTTGGATAAGTGTATTTTTGTTAAATTTTCTCCTACATACTGAGATAAATGACAAACATTTAGAAAATTAATGAAATCATTTTACTTCATAATGAGCCGAATACTAAAAATCTGTGAGCTAAGAATTTTTGTAGAAAAAAAGTGTTTTTTTTTGTTTTTTTTTTAATGTAAATTTTCTCAATAATATTGTTGTTTTACGCTCAAGCTTTATTTAGCAATATTCTTTTAGAGAATAAAAATCATGCAAGCAGCTAAAATAAAATACTCAATACAAATTCTTTTTGATAATATATTTAATACAATAGCTTTTCATAATGTACTAATTATGGAACAAGCAAACAGATATTTACATAGGCTTCTGCCTGGAATTGCTCTACATTCCAATTTTATCTTATATCGTCACCATTTCAGTACAGAATATTACGTATTAAAATAAAATACCGAAAAAAATAAAAAATTATTTGCATGACTATGAACCACATATTAAAAAATGGATTCAATGTTAGAAAATATCTGTAAATCTTTCTCTTATTAACATGCGACAGATACTCGTAGTATTCATTCAACGGATTCATTAATTTATTCTTACTAACAACTTATTCGATAACGAATTCTCTAGAAGATTTTATATATATTTTTCATACCTTCATCCTTATTTTCATTTATTTTGGAAATAATTTTCTTGTATATTTCTCTTAGAAGTTTATCAGTGACATTTTTATCTGGGTTCCTTTTTTCCTCATTTCCATTCACCATTGTTATATTTCTAATTTATTATTTCAGTTCATTTTGAATTTCATCATATTCTTCAATTTAATCAGTTTTAATTGAAAGTTAATAATTTATTTAAATCAGTAGATCTTCGCAGAAAATAAAAATACAGCTGTTTCCAATTAGTTAATTCTCCTTAACTCGAATATTTTCACGACGAAAAATGTAACGAAAATTAGAATTAAAAAACAAATAGTATTTTTCTACATAAATACTTCTTAGTCCAAAAGATTTTTAATCTTTGACTCATTTTGAAGTAAAGTGATGTTGTTGGGTTTTTTTCCCTTCAGTAAATCTGATGTATTTCCTAAATGTTTTACTTTAGCAAAATTAGGATTCATCTTACTTGTCGTGTGCTTTAAATGTGTCACGTTTCTTTTGACAATATCGTTCCTAGCAATCTCAAATTAACAATGTGATATTTTTTTTTTAACTGGGATGAGGGGTTCCATCTATGTAATACTTTTTCTTGATAAAATGGCTATTTTGGACAGAGGCTTTTAGTTTCAGCTTCTTTACTCTAGACGTGACAATCACTCTGTATCTTTAAAAAGATTTTAGATAATGTAAAGTGAGATTAAAAATGTTGTGATGCTGCCGGCTCAAAAATCCTGGCTAGAATATAAAACCACCAGTTGTAATTGCCGTCTACGGAGAAATGTATACAGAGAATATTGAATTATGTAGAAGAAATGGTAACTTTATTTGAACTGACACGTCTTCACATTGCTTACACCACTCAACAAACATATAGTCTACTGCTCCAACAACAAACTCCAGTAAGTGCTAATTGTAATTTTATTTCAAGCGTTCATCATATTTTGAATGAATATTTTTTTTAATTAATATCGTCGTGAGTGCTTTTTTAAAATTTAACTTTCTGTTTCAGTACTTACAATTGAGATCTTGAATATATCTGAACTGTTTTACAGTTTATTAATCTATGTAATATTGCCAAATACTATAATTTTCCTTTATCTGGTAATTTTCTATATTTTTTTTGGTAAATAATTTTATATACGGATCTTTATATCGTTTATCGTTTCATCATTTGCCTTGCTCTTTTATTATCCTTTTCTAGTTTTTTCTTGTAGTTTTTAAATTGCCTCCTGTAACTTTATTCATTTGGGATATCCTCTATTATTACTCTTTTATATATTTTTGACTGTTTTCATTTACGCTTCATCGCTTGCTGATGGCGCAGCATGGATACAAGTGAAATCCAGTTAATAAACGAAATAAAACAACTTGTTTAATGTTAACTATCAGTAGTTTTTAATTATTAATTAAAATTAAATTATTATTAATTTTTTTTTTTTTAACATTTGGCACAATTAGATTTTTTTTTTTGCATAATTGAAAGCAGTCATATTCGAAATAGAAAGGGTAGAATGACTCCGTGGTCTTTTCTCACGTTTCACTGTAAGGCCTGGAGCAATTAATCATGAGGTTGAAATTGACATTAATACACGTTTGGTCGAATTCCTATTGCCGTGTAAAAGGTGCTCTTAGAGAGAGGAACCCCCGAACTACATGATCAATCAGTGAGGGTGGTGAAGACAGCCAATCAAATGCACAATGGAGAAACCGCCACCTGGAATAGCCCTCAAAGCAACCCCACCCCCTTCGGCAAAAGACTGGACGCGTCGTCATGGCAACACTAAACCCCTTAAGCCCTCGCAAAGAGCTGTCCGTTAAAAGATTACGGATCGTTTTACTTGAATTTAAGATTAGCCATTTTGTTATTCATTTACTTATCTAAGGTCATTTATCTACCAGGGTCTTCTTCACAACGGTTCAAAGGTTCAAAATATTCGCGCTGCCTAATAGGATATCTGAGGAATTTTTCAGGATTTGGTTAAAAAAAACAAAACCGGTGCATTAAATGTCCTTCATATCTGTAATAACTAAGGCACGGATTTTCATAACATCATATTTCTCGACTTTGTATTTGCATTTAAGAGAACTACATATTTCTCAGGTAATTCTGAATCAGTACAAGTTTCTATTTTACATACAAATGCTTATCTTCACCTTTTCAGTTTTGCAGCACTTAAATAAGAGCATATTTTCGGCATATTCAGGATAATTTTTGGACAAGACTATAACGGAGAGAAAAGTCTTTTTATTTTGTGTTTTGTTGAAACACGTAGCCAGTCTTTTTTTTATTGGAAGAGTGGATTTTTTTTTTTACGCCAGGATTTAAATTTTTAGATGATATTTTAGAGTTTTTTTAAGTCATAAGTTACATCTGAGATCTTTTAGTCATCCTAGCCTTAATGTTCATATGTATTCTCCTTTTCCCTTTCCAAATCTATTCAAATAAAAATATTATTAAGAATTAGAATATAAAAATATCAGATTTCGCATTCGAATATTCTTTCTTTGAATGCAAGCTTGATGTAAATATATATTATCTAGCATTAAGCATATTGAAATCGGTTTGTATATCACAGCTAAGTCACACAAAAAAAAGGTTTAAAGATTACAGCTGCAGTTATCAAGACAAGCGTAGATATTAGAAAAGGTCGTAGTGTAGAGCTTAGTTACATGTTACCATCATTGAATGCAATACTTGAATAAGAAACAATCCTTTAAATTGTAACTTAATGCTTGAAATAGAAGCACTGAAGAGCATCATCAGTAAAGATTGCAACAGTTCATGAACCAGCTCACCTGAAAGTGATTGTCTTGGAAAAAAAATCACCGTTTCGAGACACTCATTCCAGAATTCCTCTGGAAGGAATCTACACGGATAGTTAAAAGAGTTTGAATTCTATGGCTTCCAAGTCAGAACAGTGGAATGTAAGCAGAAGATAACAGCAAAAAATGTAAAGCATTGTCTGAAAGGGTGGAAAAAGCTGAACGACTTCGTTCAAACGACTTTTTGGGACGTTTGATGACGAACGACTGAACGTCTGTGGAGATTAGAAGCTCATTTTTCGATGACGGTCGATGATAATTGCATAGTCGTATGAATTTTAGAGGATGTCAGAAAGCTATTTAACTGACTGTAAAGTTTGGAATAGCACTTGTATTTACACTGATTCTGTCGAACGAATAAAGCTAACTAATTCAAATGAATAAATCGGCATTCATGACAACTTGACACAACTTGAAGCAACCTTTCCTGAGTTGTGTCAAATTGTCTGCTCTAGCAAGACTAGAAACGCAGGAATGGCTTGATGACGTAAGTTCAAGAAGCAGGCATGCATAGAATCTAATCTCAGCTGCTTTGAATACTTGTGGAATGAATCAAATCCCCGTTTGTGTACCAGATCAAGTCTCGCGACAAACTCTTGCTTTGCTATTGCTGTTATGGAAGAATTCCTGCATCATTATTCGAGGATCTGATAGATAGCTTCCGCTTTCTTGAGATGATTATTACAGAAACAAAAAATGGCATACATATTCCGGCACACTGCTTTGATTCACAACTGCCTTTAAGTTCCGGACTTAAGGGATGTCCGTATACTTTAGCTCAAATCGTAACATCATGGGCCTGTAAAGTCCTTTTCCTTGCAGTAGACTGAATACGGCTAAAAATAACGACGGTAATTATACTACATCCAGTTACTCCAGTTGAGTATAGAACATTGTACACATTAACGGATGCAGTATATTTCTCATCATTACACTTTTTTTGTAAAGCATTATACATTCTTCTAAGTAGAATTTTGAAGTTTAAGTCAAATTCTCTACATTTAAGATGACCAATTAGAAAAAACCTCTCTGACAAATTGGTGTAAAAGGTAAAAATTTCAAAATTCAAGTTTTGAAAGACTTTTATCTAAAATACAAAGGTATTTTTCAACTTCAACAATTTTAGGAGACCCAAAGTTTGAGTGTTTTTTTTAAAGTCGTCCAAAACGATTCCCAACTGCTTTATTTGAAAGCTTTCCAAATGCTTTCCAGATTATGTTACAGCAAGAAAGGGAGAAAAGTTACTACCAGATTGGTCACCTAGAGAGTATTGTAATTGGTCGCTCCCAAAATTTCCCTGTCCGCGCAATAAGATATGTTATCTGTTTCATTTGTATAAGTGGTTGCCTGTTGACGAGAACAAAGTAGTTGAAATTGAGATATTTCATCTCTCTTCAGCTACACCATAGTACAATGTTAGCCATTAAGGAAAATTGTCAGAACGTTGCGTATCCTTAAATTTTCTTGAACAACAGATGTGTAGCTTACAAATGTTTCCGAAAGCTCTGATCGCAAGGATACAAAATTCTGAATTACCTGCTGAACATAAAATTTAAAGTATACTTAATGTGATACATTATACAGTCAATTCTCGTTAACTGAACTGAAACCTCATTGATTGTAGTTGGTTCCTGCAGACTCCATTCATTGCACACTTACACCACCTGTTATCATAAAAACATCATTTCGTGTAACGTTCTTGTAAATAACACTTCCTGTACTTTAGTATATATTTTAACACTCATGTTTATCAGAAACTCGGATGGTTGATTCATTTATATTGTATTTTCAGTTGTCTGCCAATGGATGCTTCCAAATTTCCAGAACGAAAGTAAAGTATACGAATCTTATCCACTAAGCTCACCACAACGTGCTTGCGCTTAGTAAAACACTTTCATTAATACTACGCTTAGCTGTCATTGTTGAAATTTTAACAAATTACTCCCAAAAAACAGCATAAATCACTGAGAACATGTGTATTATTATCAGAACGACGCTGTGCAATAGGCTTACCGGTATTGTTTCGATATTACACATGGCCTGGAATGGGCACGAGGTGGCATCCAAGGGAGTCCGCGAGCCTTAACGAAACGAGCTACACTTTTATAAACGCCGATAAGTGAATCCGCGGAATCGGAATCACTGTATAACGAGGATTTATGATTGTAAATAATGAAATCAAAGATCCTCTACATAATACATTCCATTAGTGCCAAATACCAAGGTGAAAGAATTGAAATCTTCTGAAACAAAAAGAAACTTAAGTGAAAATCAAAACACCTTTTAAATTAAAGCCCACAATTCAAAAAGAAAGCCCACTTTCTGTCCTTCTTTTTATTAAAAACAAAATCATTAAATAGTATTAGAATTAAGTTATTATCGATTCTGGAGAGAAAAAGTGAAGAAGACCAAATGAAGGAAAATTTGTAACTAAATGATCTGTCCAGTTATTTTGTTTTAGCAACAACATGAATTTCAGTATCTTCAGAATGGGCAATAAAAGCTTTGCATCGTAAATCTTGAGAGATTTCAGCCTTCATTCTGCGACGTTTT
>JAFIDM010000001.1:61382039-61400330 GCA_023159025.1 Thereuonema tuberculata
CTTATTTAGGCAGTTGGTTTTCATTTCCTTTTCTTTTCTTTTTCTTATTCTAATTTTTACCTTTTTTGGCGCAGCTTAGCCGCAGATGCTTTTGCGCCATTAAAATCTGCTAACCAACGATGAATGATTTTATGTAACTGTAAATATGGAATATTACCTGTCTATTGGAAGATCATCCTTAATTTAATAATCTCTACAATTTATGTTCAGACTCTAAATAGGTATTAGCATTTTTAGTGGATGTATCTATACAACTTTTGATTTGCTTTAACATTTCATTGTGTGTTAATAATATCTAACATTATTGTTTTGTTGTTTTACTTTTTTTGTAATTTTATCTGGTGAAAATATCAGCCGAGATTTTTGTAAATGATCTTAGTTATTGTTCCTAAAGTAAGATTGCACAACAAAACTCTTTTTATAGTTAACTTTTTATTAGGTGTTAGTGAGAAGATAGATTTTTTTTTCCCCCTCGTGTGTTCGACTCATTTTCGTGTGCCTCCAGCAGCTGCAAATTTTAACCCAGTGTGTTGTGACCTTTCGTTGCTTGACGACGGCCATAGTTAACAGCCGACTATAGCGTCTAATTCCCTTCATCTTAGAGGACCCTTTACCTCCCCCTGCCTTGCCCTAAGCAATGCCGACGTGTAGGCAGACGATAAAGATTTTATGAACGCCGGTTTATAGCGATTTCATACCCCAACGGACGCGGACAACGTGCTGATGGTGCAAGCGTTAATTTGTCCAATGACGACCGCAAGCGTATGAAGATGACGGACCTCTAGTCAACGCCCACACTTAAGAAATACGTGTTACCAAACATCATCCAGGAAGCATCTTCTGGAAGAAAAAAAAAAATAAATAAACAAAGAATTAAGTTTTCTGTAATTAAATTAGTTAACACAATTTCAGCAAGAAAATAATAGGTCGTTACAATTAAAAGCTTCAGTATGTAATGATACCTTACTTTGAGTCCAGTTGTACCAAAATCAACAGGAACTTACATTCAATAGAATGTATTATAGTCTAAAGTTATACATAAATTATTATCTAGTTCCAACGATTTTCTAACACTTTACAGATAAACATTATGCTTAATATTTTTGCGTTTTATAGAAGAGAAATCCATATTTAATAAGAAAATGCAGGAATCATTTTATCAATGTGACAGTGCCTTAACAATTCTGAGATTTTCTAGAAAAGTTTCCCACCAATCATAGATTAGCTGGTATCTCATTGTCTGTTAGACTTTATTGTAGGTAAAGAAATATTCTAAATTTTTAGAAATTTATTTATTACTTCGAAGTGGATTTAAATATATATATAATACTGAGCATAATATTTACATATAAAATATATTTAATATTTAAATATATATGTAATATTTGAGCAATAATACACTACGAATTTAAACATTAAATTTTAAATTTAAAAAGAGCAATATTTTTTTGTTTTTTTAAGTTTGAAAATGCAGAAATGTTTGTAGAGTACTCCTTCTTTCAAAAGATGGTAATTTTTACAAGTTTGGAATTGAAAATTGGTGGAAAGACGACAGAATTGCAAAGAAACTACTAGACTAATTAAATGATACGTTGAAATGCTATCCTTATTAATTTTTTTTTTTATATAAATTTTTTTCTAGCACCGGATTTTTATTTTTATTTAAATTTGATAACTCATTGTTACTTTGCTAATGAAAAAAAAAGAAAAAATGTTTCCCTACATGATGCAAAAGGGGTTACACTGAGCCTTTGAGGTACCAAACACCAAATCAAGGCGCCATCGTAATTAATTAATATTGAATTTAATGGATCACTTATCAATATTTATGCTCCCCGGAAATACCCAATCAAAATTCCTTTTAAACAACGTCTGCGACTTAGAAACTAAAAGTTTGGAATGAATCCTGATTTTCAGTTCTCCTATGACTGGACAATCGTTCGTAAACGAGATATGAAGCTTTGTTTATTTTATTTATTCATGCAGAATAGTTTTGTTTAAATTGTTTGTGGAGCTTATAAAAACGGGCAGTTGTGATCCATAACTTTAACATTTATTTTTTTTTTCCCATTTCATACTTTTTTATTTTTTTCTCTGCTCTTTTCAGGATCATTTCTAATACATGTTTAAGCGTTTTTGTAATAGACATAACTTCATTGCTTTTTCTTGCTTTTTGTTGGATATATTTTGGCTATAATAAATAGGCCGGTTTATTAAGTTTTTGTCTTACTGCTCGAATCTCATAAATTTCCTCCTACAATTCAAATCCTCCTTTTTTATATATATTTTGTCGTTTGTTTTTACGAATTGCTTCTTTATTTCAAGATTTATGCCGTTCCTGGAGAATGCTTACTCTAATGTTTAGTGGTTGTGCATTTGGTTGTCTTCATTCGGGGGCGAGCGTTCTCCCAGAAGGACGCCTCCCAACATTGTCTTTCATCATTCTCCATTATACAGGGGTGGTTTTTCAGTTGCCACGGGTAACCGACCGTGTCCCTGCAGTGAGGCATCCGTCGCCGAGTGTCGTCGTCGGCACTTGAGAATCCCGCCCCGGATTCCGGTCGTACCATAAATTAAAATTGGATCATTGGGATTATCTTATGAAAACAATCTGTCCTTAACCGCTCGCAAAAGGAATGGGAGAGGTTCCCCGAGCATTCAAATGCATAATAAAGATGTTTATTTAATAAAAGTTGCGCTGCAAAATGCTGGCGGAATAAAACTTTCTTACAATACAATCTCCATCGCCTGTTGTCGCTTTCACCGCTAAACGATTCCAAGTTCGCATCGTATTTCCAAACAAGTTTCCATAATGAAGCTGATGCCTTTTATTTTTTGTTCCTGTCCAACTTTAATATCTTCGTTACAACCGCACTATTGGAATTAATTTTGGAATGCAAAACACTAACTTTAGCTACTGAATTAATTTTATCTGCTCAACAGTGAGGAAATTGATATAGGATTTCGTGAAATAGTCAATTTTTCATATAGAAGTTATAAACAAAACAGCTAATCGTTTTTTCACTGTTATTTATCGAAATACTGAACTGATATTAAGAAAAATTGATTTTCGGAATTCATCTTTTTATTTTTTTAAATAAATGTCGAATTTATTTAATTCACTTCCATGTAAAACTTTATTAAAATTCAGTGTAATAGGATAGTACAACTTAAATGGACGGAAATAGAACTCGTTCCAAAAAAAAAAATCACTATAAATTATAATTCCTTAAAACTTCCATATTTTATTAAACAACTTAAAACACACAACTTTATCAATTTTTCTTTATTCAACGATATTATTTTAACACAGATTTTATTATTTTGACACAGATGTATTAGGTGTCGATGTATTATTATTACTTAAGATTAATGAATTTTGTAGAAGAAAAGGGAAAGGAATTTTCTTGTTCTTAAATTAATAACCTGATGAAATCTTCTGTTAAAGAAGACGAAATATCGCTGAATAAAGAAGAATTGGTAGATTTATGTGTTTATGTTGTTTAACACTATAAATTACGTTTATTTTTAATGTAAGTATGACAGAAATCTTGAAACATGTATCAAAGACTTTTTTGTTTGCATATTGGTGTTTCCGAATTATAGTAATTCTGCAGTATCTTCGATAAAATAAAAAGAAATTTAACACAAATGACGTTGTTAATATCCTGTAATAGTTGATCTCGTTACATTGGGAGAGCAAAAAATCTAATATTAATAATAACTTCCGACTCCTCTGTTTCCAATCTCTAAAATTATGGAAGAGAAAAGAAATTCCAAGAATGTGTGTAACTCAGCAGGACGGGTCTGTTTGAGGAGAAAAACACCAATAAAGAAAAAGAGGAAAAAAACCTTAAAAAAATGATCTTAAAATTGAAGATTCTGTTGATAGTTCTTTTTTAATGCCGAAATTATTCCTTCCTTATCCAGTGTTAAGTAATGATTTCGTACGGAAAGACCCTTTTACAGAACAATAGAAGAACTGTAGGAAAATTTTTTTTTAAAACAAAAATAATACAAATATGATATGTAAGGTTTTGAAGAGAATTTCTCTAGATTTTAACAAAAATCTTCCAAATCAATAATTTAAAGTTTATTATATTATTTCTCGTGATTTCTTCGTAATCGGTCCACGTTTTGTCAATTCAATTCCTAACGGTAGGGTTTTCCATTTTCTAATTCATTATCATTTACGAATTTATGTAAAAGTTTTAACTTTTAATTTATTAACTTGTATTCAAATTATTAGTTAATTAAACCTTTACTAATGAGTCATTTTATCAATTTTTACTAAAAATTTGTTATTGTATCTTAAATCAACTTTTTTTTTTTTTTTTTTAAATTTCTTCAGTTATGACATTATCAGAATAATTTCTTCATTCCCCAATCCCCCTAGAAGGTTCTAGGTGCGTCATAAAAAGCTCCTATTTTCAAGTTTGACACTTAATTTTTTTTTTACAATAATTCATTTAGAATTACAGCCTTTCAGAATATACTGTAGGCACGAGGATCAATTTCTTAAAATAAATAAGTAAATAGAATTATTGAGAAATTGGGTGTCGTAAGTTTAAACGGGCGAACGTCGGTCTGACCCCGTTAGGCGAATCATCGCAGGGGCCGTTACTTCTTGCGCTACTCATTGTCATTCAAGTAAATGGAAATGATATTTATGCTTTAACTTCTGGGAATCTGAAAAGGTTAAAACTTTATTTCTAATGTAGTGATTTTTTTAAATTTTCATTCTTAAAAAAAAGAAAAAAAAAATCATTTGAAATTAAATACAAAATTAATCTAAACAATTTAAAGTAAATTTATTTGTATACATATAATAATATATATATATATATATATATTACTGAAAATTCATCTCTAAATTTTGGACTTTCAGCCTTTTTTTTTTAATTTTTTTTTTCTTTTTTTTACAACCAACACAACAACAAAATTCTTATTTAAAAATTATAATATTTACGAATATACACAACATGTTCAAATTTTTGAAAATGAATTAAATCCGCACGAATACTTTGGTTGCTTAAATCCACATTAACTTTAATTATATCGAAAGAATTCAAATGGATTAGTAAGAGGATTGATATCCATTATTAGATATCGATAGGAATTCATCTTTTTTCTTCAACGCGAAATATTCACGCGCCAGTTTCCCAACAGGACTACACAGGGGGAAAATTTGAAGTACAAAAGTTATAGCTTCTCTAGTCCATAAATATACAAGTCATGTTTCAAGAAGATCTATTCATCAGAAATTATTAGCAGAGGGAAGACATACATAATATTTATGAGTTTTACTTTTTTTTTTTTTTAGTATTGTTATTTAGAAAAGTTGACTTAGTAGAAAAATGATGATATAGTGAAGTTGATTATAAAGTTATTCCATCGCAGATTGTAGTTGTAACTTCCTGGAATTTTAATAGGCTGACTTTTTTTTCTCATTGTCACAACCGTTAGATCTGTGATATTCAGTGATAAGAAATGAGTTAAGAGATTCAATGTTTTGAAGACTCCGTTTGCATTTTCGAATTTGTTTCTGAATGATATCCCATTATGTCTTTGGACACAATTTAGATAAAGTGATCATTGTTAGGGAGTATTGTAGTAGGATTTGTCCATGATGGAGTCTGCATTGACGTACATCATTATGGCAGTCCAAGGTTGGTCAGGCAGAGTGACAGGGGTCAGTAGACCACACGTGCGATGCGGCCGACCACCCTCTTTCGCGGTCGATGCGGATGGACAGCGGGAGAGGTAAAGGGGGTTTCATATCCTCTCGAAATTGCGCGCGGACAAGCGTCCAGTGCAGGCACTTGTATAAATATGTACAGAAGCACCGATGGATCATGGTCGGACCACCTTATTATGAAACATGTAAACCAAGATATAAAACAGGCGTGGGAGTATATCGACTGCGAGGGAAAACCGGGAGCCGATTGGCTTTTCGTTTATGACGGCCACTGGCGCTATCGAACACGGTGGAGTGGGTGGAATAGAGAGAGGGGCTTTTGTCAGTTAAGTAATGCCCGGTGCCATCGCCCCCACCGGCTACGCGGAGCCAGCCAGCGTCTTGCCCGGTTATCAGCTGTTTGAAGCCGAGTTGTTGGGGCCCTCATAAATCCCGAAGCCGGCCGTTAAAGGTAAGCGAGGGTGGATAGGCAGAGAATGCGCAAGGAATATTGGTTTTATATTGATCAGCGATACAGAGCTGCCTCCCTCTGTGCGGGGGAGGCGTTATAACGGCTGCGCCTCTGGAAAGCGGACGTGAAGGATACGGCGCATATCTGTATGCTAAAAGGAGGGTGAGGAACTGGTACATGGGCCATCACGAGCCCGTCCAACTTCACTTGGCGGCGGTAATGCGACTCGAGGGGAAGAAGGTCGCAAGCAAAAGGCTGAGCGAGAAGAGCTATATTTCTTTAGAATATCGCATATTAAGCCCAGTCCGGTCCCCCGTTCCCTAAGGAATTAATATTGCGTGACAGGCAGAGCCACGCCTGATATAGTCCCGGGGATCCTTATCATGCGTCGAGTGGCCGCCGAGTAATATCCTCCATTTCCTTCCGGCTCTCCGCCCTCCCATCCACCCACCAGGCTCTCAATCGCACCCCCGAGCGTCTCGAGAATAACTTATGTGTTTTATTTTAGATTTTAATGTTTTTTCAAACAGATCCTTCCAGTGAATGGAAAAGAACACCTGCGTTCTCGTGAACAGACGGAATACACCCTCGCCCAGCTCTTCTTTTCTTCTTCTTTCCAATCTCACGTCAAAAGTATTCTACTTTTCTTTAACGGCAAAAGAAAAAAAAAAGAAACCAACGGAAAAATCATCGAGAGATTGAATAAAATGTTAATATCGTGACAAATTGAGAAATCCTAACTTCCTCTAAAATCAAGAAATAGAGAAATGCAATTTTCAAAACTGTCCAATAAAGATAGACTTACTATAAGTATACCTATATCTATTAGTCATCTGTTAACACTAAATCTACACTTTGCACAGTAATTGCCGAAATCAAGACACAGGGTTCTATTGGATGGAATGGAACACCATTTTGAATCAATATGCGGGACTCAAATTTTTCCATTTTAATTAAATGAGAAAAATATTTATCTACCATATTTTGATATTTGGATATTGGGTATAATTGACTGCGCAAGCTCAATCTTATTACTAAGATTGCTTGTGTATTTACCTTGTAAGTGTTTGTAGCTATAACAACTGGACCGATTTTCTTTTAACTTGGTACGGTTTTTCTAAGCATTTTAATGGTCAGTGGGTTAAAAAATATAAACGACCATTAAAATGCTTAGAAGTATCACAATTGCGCCGTGTTTGGACTCTTTTTGCAAGGAATGGTATGTAAAATTTAATAATTGTAATAAACAGTTAAGTAAAGGTAACAGTTTAAAAAAACGTAGTTTTGAAGAAAAAGGCCCAGTAGAGACTCGGGAAGAACCATTTCCCACAGGTAAAAGGGACGCGCGTGTGGGCGTGGCGGTGCGAGAGTGGGTTAATTGTGCTCTCCCCCCTCCAGAGCTCACGGTTCTTTGGACAGAGTATACTGTACATTGTTAGACAGCAATAGGATTTCATTGTTTTCTTGGTTTTGCTTTTGCATGAGAATTGTTATCTTCAAGCGCAAATTTCTCCACAGAAACTCAAATGGAAAGCATCTAAATACCAAAAAAATAAAAGGAGATATTCAAATCTGTCAATACGAATGCGCACTTTCCAAAAAGATCCAATCACCACTTCAAAAGTCTTACGAAAAGACATTGATTGGATACAACTACAAATATTAGTTTTTTAGCCAGACTGTTCTTAGGAAAATAGGTCAAGAACTATAATTTCATATTACATTTAATCCTTTTTTTTAATAAAATGTATTGAAATAAAATTAAATATTTAAGTATTCGGAAAAAAATATGCTCAAAGTTAGTTGAAGAACTTCATTTTAGTATGATTTAAAATAATAATAATAATCATAATAATAATAATAATAATAAGCAACTTAGAAGTTTTAGGAAAAATTTTTGCTTTTTTTTTTTTTTTCCTTCTTCTTGGTGATGGTTAGTTACAAATTATTCATTTTCCTTTATTTGTGAGGGTGTTCTTTTATTTTTAAAAATTTTTTTCGTTCTTTCACACCATAAATTTCAAACACACCGTCTTCTCAACCGTTTCAATTGGGCTTAAACTAGAAAATGCCTCTCGCACACGCTTTGTTGTTGTTGAAGACTCCGGCGAAGAATCTATCGTTCTCAAGAAGTTTCTAGAGTCGAAGAAGATCTCTGAAGATTTACTGGAAGTAAAATTGCCATTAAAAATAAATTAGTTGACAGAGCGGAAATGCATCTCTTGAGTTGGGAGAATAATTCTCTTTATTTTACTATTACACATGTATTTGCTATTGCTTCTAGGTTAGAAGAGCTACCGTCGTCTTCTTAGACAGACGCGAAATCTACCCCTCAGGAAAGAATTAAAAGCTTTTTACATGTTTCACTGCCGCATCTTTTATTAAAGGATTTTTTTGGGGGGGTATTGTCTAATGTGGCAGCCTTAGATTTCTTGAAAACTGCAATGTTTCGAGTCATTTTAGATGAAAATAATGTTTTGAAACATACTCCGAGCATGTTGTGTCACATCCATCAACTGAACCATTATTATTTACCAAACAAAGTGTTTTGCTACAAGTATTATTCTGGACAATTTCAATTAAGTTATCGCGCATCAACAGTTTGATAATTACATGCATTTTTACACAAATTTCTGGAAGATTCGGAAAGAGTTGTTTTATGGTTATTCCTGCTCATTAATTGGAAATGTTGATGATCGTCTTAAGACCTTTTTAAAAAAATAGCTCACGATGTTCGCATGACACTGTTGGTCTGAATCACAATGTTAACCATTTTAAAGATTTTTTTTCAAGTTTGTTCAGTATGTGACATCACAGAAAGTTGCTTTTGTAATGTTATTCAAAGAAAAGTTAAGGCATTCCTTTGGGTACAAACCATCTCAATTTCAAGAGAATAAAATTGAAAAAACTACAGGTTTTTAAGCCTTGATTGATATTAAGAACAATTTCACTGGGGGGGGGGGGTCATAGTTATCAGGTCATTGAATCATTGCTTTGCATTAATTTTAGATTCTTGCAAAAAATATTAATATGCATTTCCCTAAGAAATTAAAAAGAACTTCTGATTCAAATTATATTTGCTTTATATTTATATTTATTTTTAAATTTATCTACATTCATATTAATATTTTTAGATTTATTTATGTAGATGTTGAAGTAGAAGTTGTAGAAGTTGAGATTATGATAAGATTTATGAAAGCTCTTCATTTGTTATTTCTTACATATATTTTCTAAATAGATAAAAGCTTAACGTGTGTTAAAATTGCATTTAATAGAATAAGAAACACACCAAAAATTGTTAAAAAGTCTTTATAATAAAAATGTTTAAAAATACATTACGGAAAACAAGGATTGACAAGGGAATCGCACAAGATTCCGAAAGCTCTCCTTTTGGTTTTCCATAATGTATTTTTAAACATTTTTATTATAAAGACTTGAAAATAGTTACGGTGTGTAAGTAACTGAAACCTAGGTCGTGTTTGTTTAAAAAAATTTTGGATTAAACATTCTCAAGATATACAGGTGTATAGGCTTTAAGTTTGATTTACTAACTATGGACAGTGCACGTAAAGTTTTCATTACTTGTTTTATTATAAAGACTTTTTAACAAATTTTGATGTGTTTGGTGATTTCTTATTCTATTAAATATATTTCCTAATAACCTGGTTAATATAAACATGTATGTAGGCTATATATTATGTATACAGACACTCACCATCTACACTGAATTTTTTCGCTAGACAATTGCCGCTGCTTTATTTTGATTAGGAAATCGAATTGACTCGAACGCTGAGTTCCTCTTTCGATGTAGGAGCGTTGTTGCTTAATGATATTCGATGTATTTTAATTAGAAATTATAAAAATCATCTTGATAAGCTCATTATTCAAAATAGAGTAATTAGCAATTCGCTATTACAAGCGTGAAAATATCCGATAATATTGATGTAATATTGATTGGCAGAACTGATCAAATACATACGGATAATTCCATATCTATAATTATTATGGATAATTCCAAAATAATATTACCATTTAATGCAATTAACTGATTTTCAATGTAGTGAAAATTATAAACAATGACTCATAAACTAAATAGGGATCAATGTCGTATTTTAAATGAATATCCGGCGATCGCTAAGTGGGTCTCGATTACAGGTTCCTAACCAAAAGGGTCTAGGTTTGAATCCCGGGTGAGACGTGTCGTTTCATTCTTTTCTTAACAATCATAAGGCATTCCCCCAGCTTATTCTGGCCTTGCGCGTGCCAAATATACGAAAACATTAGCATATCCTTTCAGCCACTCTTACATTGAAAACTATCAACGTCCTAGGAATAATAAAAATTGAATGAAATAATCTTCCAATCATGAAAATTTCCAGATTTTTTTTTTTCTTTTTATATTATAAAACTTAATTTGAAAAGAGTAATAGTCTACCATTTCCCAAAATTAAGTAAAATAAGTTACTTATTCTTCTAAGTAAGTTTTTTTTTTTTTCTTCAATATTATATTCGTTTCAATGCTAAATTTTTATGTAGAAATTCGTATTTCTTTCAATAAAATTTATCTACTTCACTCACAATTAACCAAATCAAACTATGTTAAACTGCCTGTCAGATAATAAGATCTGTAATTTATTTATTAAAAAAAAATTCGTTAGCGAAGTATTGGTTAAGAACAAATGCATTCGTACACGATATATTAAGAAATATAATTAAGGATATTTTAAGGATATTTCATCCTTAAAATACAGGTATTTTTAAAAAATAATATTTTTAAAATAAAACCTATTAAAAAATATACGTTACAACTTTAGCTTCAAGACATTGCGCAGTTGTTAAATTGTAAACCCTAATAAAGATAATGAAAAAAACAAAAAAGAAAGATTGGAATGAATTATGGTCAGAAATTGATAGTATCATAAATAAACCGAAAACCTTCAACCTCATCACGAAGACAACATTTAATACAATAAAGAAAAGGAATTATAATGTTACTTATAGAAATAAAAATTTGTTTTTATGAAGGAATCGAAAGGTTCCTTAACAAAGGCTAAATCTTTCTGATTCTTCGATCAGCGTTTTTATCTATAGCCTACTCGGCAACCAAGGTTCTAGGTTCAATTCCCGACTTAGCAATGGATATTTTTATTTTCTTCTTCTTTCTTCTGGGCCTGTCAAATTTTGATACAACAGCAAGGGGTTTCTAATTATCTCTATCCCTTCCTATCTGTTTCGCCCACTTATTCTCTAAATTACTTTTCCTGGCGGAGCATTGACTCAGTCGTTTTTGCACCAACCAAAAAAAAAAAAAATTCGCTCTGAAAAAATGTGCTTTAATACAAAAACAAAATTCTTCGTAATAAATAAAAAAAAAAAAGCTCATCAGTTATACAAAGACTGATCATATCTGAATATCACTTATTTCTTTAAAGAATTTTACGCTCATCTTGTAATCCTCGAATCATTTTCACACAGATTCACCAGAGAAAGATTCTATTAAATGGACCAAATAAAATGCCTTAGGTCACCAAAAAAAAACAAAAAAAAAAAAAAAACCCTTAAAGCCCTACTTTGCAATATTCCCGTTCTTAACTAGCATTTGCAATTGTTGTACTTGTAATATTTGTCCTAATATCATTTGCAGACAATTTAACATGATATTGAGAGTCGACACTCTTCTTGTAGCTCGGGGAAAGCAACATCTCAGTTGTTGGCCAGTACCGATATCTTTGACGCTAATAAAGACTACTGAACATTTAAAAATGTTGCTCTGGTTAAGTTTATACACATAGAATGAGAAACACACAGAAGAAAGACAGACACCAATGGGGAAAATATATATATGTATAGAATTGATATTTTTTTTCCTGAGAGTATATCAGCAGACAGAGATTAAAAATATTTACATAGGCTATATATTTTTTTGACTGATTTTATCGTTTATAAAGTCTCTCGAGTTTAAAAGCACTGAATGAGACTTTGAGAGGAATTTAGATCCAATTTGCCTCTGTATTTCAAACTTCTAAATTCAAAGCCACAGGACAAAGGGGTGCTATTTAGGTGTTATTAAAATCCCAGTAAGTTCCCTCATACAAGTGTTTCATTATATGAGTAAAAGAATTACCAGAGATAATATTTACTTTTATCCAATGAGGTCTCAGTATGTAATATTACTTTTAGTTTCTACTTAATGTTTTGTACCTTTTGTAATTTCTCTCTACTTCAATTGGGTGCAGTTAGTGAAATGGGAACTGCGTGTAATTAGACGTTTTATTCTATAATAAGCAAAACGAGGTTGTAGCTTTATAATCCTCGGTTTTCTCGCTTTGGAACCTTTCTGACGATGAAACTAGCAGCGAGAGTTCTGTCTCGCTGTTTATAGTTAGAAAATATCCGATAGCTTTTTACTGATCGAGATAAGTGATAAAACTTTTTTCTTTCTCGTCCTTTTGAGTTCGGCATGTTGTCTTTTGCGCGGTGGCAGTTTGGCCTGCTTCTCTCTCTCTCTCTCTCTCCCTCGCTTGTTCGCGTCGCGTTTCGTTAATACCTCATAAAGCGCCATTAGCGGGGACGCCATGCAAATGTCAGCTTAATTAGTCGTAGTTGTTACTTGATTTTAAACTAAGTCAGCTGAATGCAAATTGCCACCGGAGACGACGCCGAACTCTCCCCCGCACACGGAAAGGTTAACGTGCGCCAGTCCGGGCATGATATAATGGGATTGCTCAGTAGAAATTAACGCCGTTAGTTTGCGGGAACGCAGGCTAATATGGCGGCCTCTTAATTCCAGGGCTGTGAGAACACAATGACGTATTGGACTACAAGTGCTTTGACGTAATAAAAATCGCACAAGTTGATGACGAATTATCTCAACAATGGGCTACTTAAAAAGAAATGTCATAACGTGAATTTTTGTGTATTCCTTTATAGAAACTGCTTTAAAAAAAAAAAAATCATTTCTACATCAATAATTAGCTAATACTTGCAAACGATGATTAAGTAAATGTAATCCTAAAACGCTTTTGTTTTGGAAACTGAAACACCCAATTACAGCGTTGCGCAGCAATGTTTCCCAACGAAAAATACAAAAAACCAATAAATTTAAATTTACTTTGATATTTAGTAATGACTGACATTGTACAAACTATGCCAATATCCCAAATTATGAAAAAACTAAAATTCATGAATCTCATAGAAATACCTTCCTTATCTATCAGATTTACAAATCCAAAGATAAAGGTGAACTAAAATATTTGAATCCTAATAATTTAGTCTTTTTTACTAAGTGAAGATAATTTTGCAGCCTTGAAAATAAATTAATTTATTATTCTTGAGACTATTTTCTTAAAGAAAACTAAAAATTTGCATTAATTTTCTTCTTGTATTTTTTTTCCTTGGATAAAAAAACTACTTGGAGAAGATAATCTATTCCGCTTAATTTCCAATGTTATGATACATTTCTCACCTTCTTAATCTTTACTTTAACAGTTATAATTATATACTATTTATATTTCATTGTAACTTAATTCTATCATATTTTTTTAAAATTTTAATGATAAATTTCTTCATAAGTCGTTGAACTTCTAGGGTCAGTTGACTTTTCTTAGTACACTGAAGCTCGGTTATAACGCGGTTGTTTATATCGCGAATTCGGATATAACGCGATTTGGTCTTGGACCCCTTCTATTTTGGAAAAAGCGTATAATTGTAAAATTGCAAAATTTACCATTTTTTCGCCTAAAATCGATTGATTTTAGAGAAGTGCTCGCGATTTGCTACTTACAATTAATACTTATTTACAGTAATTGAGATTCTACACCCTCCCTAAAGTCACGAAAATGCGTCAAATACAATATATATTTTAAAAAAAAACCCAGAATCGCGGACTTTTTCGTTTAACCAAAATGAATATCGAGATCTATTTTTCTGCCAATGACAATCAGTAAAGAGGCCCATGTAATCTAATAGGCGTATGAATACCTAGTTTCTATCCACATGACTCCGTCGTTTGTATAAGATGCCAAGATGGCGGCGCCAAATCGATTTTGGCTAATGTAACTTATCAATGTGTTGAAAAGGTAATGATTTATGTATTTATAAATATAAAATTCTTTCACATAGCTCTGAATGATGTAGGTAATCGCGAAATGCCCATTTTAAATCGATTTTGAATCGTGTGGGTGATAATAGAGTGCGATGTACGACATTTGACGTCGCGAAGTAATAAAAGTTTGGTTATATCGCGATCTTCGAGATCTTGGATCCGAAAGATCGCGTTAGAACCGAGCTTCTGTGTATTTTAAATTCTTTTTTAAATTTTGTTTTCTTGTTTTTTGGTAGCTCACTTTGTTTCTCAACATTAAGTGTGTTAACTGATCTGTTAACCAATGGATAACTCTAGCATCCTAAGCTTCTATTACAAATAAAGATTTAAAAGTTACTAAATAAAAGATTGGCATATCATCATAGTGTATTAATTCTTTTAGATAGGCCTATTTATTTGTTTCATGAAATTCGCATTAGTTTATAATAAAATGGAGTTAATTAATTTAATGATTTTCACTTGAAATGAGTTATATTTGCTATTTTTAAATCTTCGATTCATTGTGTAGGATTACGAAATTTTTCACAGCAATCTGAAAATTAAATTTTTAAGTTTTATGACAATTGTTGGAAATACGAATGTTCCTGCGAATTTCTCTCTCTCTAAAAAGTATTTTTAATTTTGGATTTCGACTGGTTGTGGACTCGAGTTAACTAACCTTGTCATCTATCATCTGTTTTTGTGGATTGCGGAACCTGTAATATCGCCATTTCGTTTTAAAATTAAGGAAATAAGACGACTAATTTAATTAAGTTTTACAACTTAATTATTTCGTTCTGACTAAATTCCTACATTTAAAAAACTCACAACCAAAAAACAAAACAAAACATTAATCTTTCAGGATTGCAGGTTTTCTAACTAACCTAAAATGATACAAGTTCATGAAAGAACATGAAGCCTACTTTTCTCAAAATAATTTAATTAATAAATATTTTTATTGATTTTTTTTTTAAAATTCATTTAAAAATACTTCATACGAACAGTCATTGTTTATTTTTAAATTATAATATCTGGTGAATACAACGTTATAAATTTAACGTTTTCTAAAAAAAAAGTTAATTAATTTCTATAATTTACTTAATTATGCTTAAATCTAATTAATTTCAATCATTCAAAGCATGTGCACGATTATTACATATTGTTAGACATCGTTGATATTTCATTGTTTAACTTGTAATGCTGTTACAGTGGGAATTTGTATCGCTTTCACACACAGACAAGAATCTACAGGATATATTTTTTAAATACAAAAAGCCTTTGATGTATGTCGTACGTATGCATGGCCAGTTTCATTCTCTACTTTCTGTAGCAACTACTTGGAAACACACACATGATTTTATGAGACTAAACTTTTCTTTGGATTAATAATAATTAATCGCGTCCTCTAAATTCGCTAATTACAACGGATCTAAGTTAAAACAGAATTTGACATTTTAGAGGAATCTGTTAACACTTGATCCTCTATTTTTCTCCATCGTAATCTACCCTAAATGTGTCAGAATCTTTTGTTGATCCTATTACATTTCAGTGGCTGAGAATCTTGAGTTCCATTCAATAACCGATATGTTTATAATGAAATGAAGCTTGACTCTAATCTCGTGGTTTGCCTCACTCCCACTGGGGGTAGATTTCGTCTCCCCACGCCGATGGAAGGGATTAGGCAACTGTAGTGTAACAGTGGCTCCTAAAGCATCTCCCTCACTTCTCGTTTCATTGGTGCCAATTCCTCCCCTGCTTTCTTTTGCTTCTCTTCTTTTGTTTCAATCTTCGCCCCTGACACGTTGAGACCTCGGTGTCGTGGCACCCACATGATTGATAGGAAAATGATGCAGCCCGCTGACGCCATATTAACGGTGCAGAGACCGTACGCCTACGACATCGATATTCGTCGAGTATGTTAATTCCGTCCGTTGATTGCCTCTTCCCCAACCTTAGGACCACCCCCGCTCCCCCTGTGTGTGTGCGTGTGCATCGCCGAGCACATGCACTTGACACTTACACGGCACTCCGAAAGCTCATAGTGCCGTTATTGTCCACTGGGAGACGCTGCGCACTGTGGCAGCTGTGTTGAAAACCTCGGGTCGAATTTGTTAACATATTAATGCAATACGTGCTCCGGCTGAATAACAACGACAAGATTATAAGCCGAGAGACGGAGATGTGTCACACAACTTGGACATTTTTGGATTGCTTGCTCAATTGTACCTACTGCTTGTTCCACTTTGGAAGAAAGAATGGACTACATTCGACACAGATTCAAATTGCAGTTTGCCTCCGAAACGATTAGTTGCCAACAAAATGAAGTTACAAACTTAATGTAAAAGAGGGGTCTTCTAAAATTAGAATTTTTAGTCTCTGGATTCTATGTTTGTTAAAGCTAAAAGAAGATAGAAATTCATTGATAAAGTTTGCAAAAACAAATCAAACTCCTCTTCTTTTACGTAACATTTGATTTATAAACATACACATAAAAAGAATACACATAAAAAGAAAAAAAACTACTGTATTCCTTATTTCCTTAATTAGAAAATGCACTGACATAAACTTTCATACAAGAACCTTTCCTACTTACTGAATAATGTAGGCCTATACTTTTCTATTTTTCTAAATATAAGAAGCAATATTACTACATTTATGGTTAAATGACTGGTTAACCAGAATATGTAATGCTTTTGAATTAACAATAAGCGTATCATACATCATAATCAAAATAGCCCTTTCTTTATTAGCTAACATCAATTATTATGTAAACGTAATATTTTTTTCTTCAACGATTAATAGTCAGTTAATAATGAAGATATATTTTGTTAATGAAAGATGTATTTTGTTTTGTATTGTATGCTTACTGTTAATTCAAAAGCATATCGTATTCTGTAATGAAAGAGACATGTAACCAGAAGAAGACTAGCAATATCCCTGTAGAAATATAGCAAATGGAGCGTAAAATATAGTAATTTATAGTAATGAAGATGTTAGAAAATTATGTGTATGACTTAAAAAAATTTCCTTGTTTTCAGATGCTCTATTTTTTTATTTATTTACTTATTAAGGAAGAAATCAAGGTGTTGTCTGTAATGACAGGTCTAAATGATTTGCTTTCAAAATTGCTGTTGGAATTTTTTAGATACAATTTGCTTTAAATTTGCTTGACAGTTTCTGAAAAGTACTATAAGTCTACAGCAAAATTCAACAGTTTGTATCAATCCACATTTCAATCCATAAGTATTTCTTCACGACAATAATACAAGTGTAATAATTACCAAAGGAATTATGGCTTAAAACTTTCTATAAGATTTCGGTGGACAACTGATAGGTATCTAGCTAGTGTTGACATATACTTTTTTTTCTATTAGGTCACAGCAACAATAAACAGTCTAACAGAAAGAAGACATACGTCAACGTTAGTGTTCTCCATCTAACAATGATCTACAGAATTCTGACACTGATTGTTAGAAATGAAACTTTATTGGTTAGATAATGATATCTTAATGATGATTCAAGATAAGTAGAACTGTTATCTCATTTACTATTTTTTCAAATAATATTAATTTTGATTGTGACTGAAGCCAGGCGGTCACTCACTAGTCCTCTATTTGAAGATAGGTTTGTAAGGGAGAAAAAGGCGTGAGAGAGAATGGTTATCACGACTCTACCTCATCATCACACACATTTACATATGCAGAAGTTTAAGAATGTTCCACTGTTCGATGGGAAAAAAAAAGATGAAAAGACAATTTCAATAAATATTTAAGAATTGAATTAAAGTAATATTATTTATAATACTAAAAAAAATAATAATTAAATAATATGATTATTTAAAATAACGTTTTAAAAAAATTTATTTGCAGCCTCCTCCCCCACCGAATCAGGACACTACGACACGCTTGTAAATAAGCACATTTAAAGTTGATACATAATCTTCAGAAATGAGAAATGAGATAATTTATTTAATTATTTTACAACTGATAATAAAAATAAATTATTTTTATATTATAAATGTAATACACAAGTGTACATAAAAATATATTTTTATATTCT